>CM053793.1:117055967-117453467 GCA_028749045.1 Cupressus sempervirens
TTCTACATTTGACCCATTTTGTATTTATAGTTCAATTATAGTTAAGTTACTATGGTTTTATGTTCAAATGACACTCTTCAAGTTTGTTTGTTATTTGGGAAATTACCAAACTAAGAGTTATTATAGACTTAATCTTATAATTTGTTTTTTTTATCAATTATTAAATTAAAGAAAACTAAACTTCCCTCTATAATGGTACACCAACATAGAGGAACCAAATAATTACTTATTGTAAATTTTCATGTCCAATAATTTTTTTCTTATTGTATTTTTTAGAAGCACATGCTATTGCAATCGCTAGTGCATAATGAGTAATTTATTCTTCCTACTTCAACCAATGAAATGTAAGTATTTTTATAAATAATTTAATCCTTTGAATTTTTGTAATGTTTATATGTCAAATGTTTATTTCTAAAATAATGGAAAATATTTTACTTTAGTTTTATTGGCTCATATTAGTTGAATCTTATAGGAGCTGATTTCTAGGAACCAGTACCTTAGGAAGAAATATATAAATTATGAAACACTTAAGACTTATATCAAACTCATAAAACTTATCAAATATTTTTCTAGATATAATAGTTACATATTATAAATTCAAAAATATTTTTATGTTAGAAAGTATTATTGTATTTGTGGTAGGTTATACTATTGCAATCGATTGTGCTTAATTAGTGATTAAAACTTTTGATTTCAACCACTTTTATATGAATGTATTTTTATATTTTATTGTCACTTTGAATTTTCATAGATTTTTTAAATTTTCAAATCATTAAAATTATTTTAATGCAATTTTTTTGTCTAATGTATTTAAGTGTTATAGGAAACACTACGTAATATTCTAGAATACCGGTAAAGGTAAACTTATATGTAAACCTTATTTATTTAGGTTAATTATCCAAACATAAATCACAATTATTATTCCAAAACTCAATCTCAACTATTTAATGATGTTGAAATTAAATGATTAAAATATTATAAAATTCTAATTGGTGAACCTTTGTTTACCATTACTTAGATAATGTTTAAATCTTATAAATTGATTTTTTACAATAATAAGTAAATTAGTAGTTATAAAAGTTTTTTAACATAAATATATGTATATTTAATTAAATTTAAAAATCAATTTAAAAAAATGATAGTTATTTTATTTTTTATATCATAAATGTTTTAAAAAAATTAATGTTAATAAAATCACTGATTTTTTTTAAAAATTAGATATTTTGTAATCATTATTTTCTTAGTTTAATAAATAAAGTGGTTCGAAAATGAAGTAAAAGCCCTACATCCTAAACATTAATAATAATTAATTTCCCATGCAAACATTCACCTCCAAAAAAAAATGTTGTCTCACTTTATGTACAATTCAAAATGTACAATTCAAATTTTGTAATAAGTATGTAAACAATAAACTTAATAAAGTCATTTAAAAATTCCTAGTTCATTTTTATTAATTAACTATTTCATTCCATTTAAACTCTAAAATTAATTTTTCTACAAATAATATTTTAAACACTAATTCATCATTTTTTAACAATTACATTTTATATATATAAATAATATGATAGCTTACTTCTATTTATTTAATTTTTTCAAAATTTATTTTTATACTCTATAATAATTTCATTTAAATATTTATTTATGAAACTTTTATTATCTATATTCTATGACAACTTACAACAAAATCAAGCTACTATGTGGCGCTTGTTTGATATATGTAGTTTGAATGATAATTGTTTTTATTATTAATAATTTAAAGGAAATAAATGAATTCTAAAATTACACTTATATTATTATTTTTAATTAAATATATATTTTAAAATTCTTCTTCTTCAAATATTTAAATATGTATAAAAATAGTTTTTTTTAATCTTAAGAAATATTGATTAAATTATATTAAATTAACATCATTACAGCTCATTGTTAATTTTTTATTGTTAAACTATTATAACCTACCTCTTAAACTATTACAATTTCTAGTAAACACAAGCCATTACTTGTTAAATATTGAAATCCATTTTAAGAGGAGGTTCACCATATAATGGGGCATTTTGTTTTTTAGGAGATGTCCATTTTCTTTAGTCAATATAATTTATCATAATAATTAACTTGTAAATCAAATAATCTAGACTTGGGTCAATTATCTATTAAAAAAAAGTGTCACATAGTAGCATGTACTTGTCTTATAGTAAGTTGTATTAATTTTATTGAATATAATTATTAATATGTAACATATTTTTATTAAAATTTATTCAATATAATAAAATTATTATAAAAAATAAAGAAAAATTGTAATGAATAAATTTTAGAAGTAGTTAGATAGAATAGTTTAAATTTTTTTGCATATCTATATATATTCTCCCAAATTAAATAGTTTTGAGTTAAAATATGTCCATAAAAAAAAAATTAAATGGAGCATATTCCATCAATATATTTATGATATTTATTATTGTGAAAATTAATTTTCTTTGAATGAAATTAAAAATTACAAAAAAATGAATATAATACATATAACTAAATCTTAAAAGTTCTTTTTGTTTGTGATTCAATAATAATATTATTAAATATAATTTATATTTAGAAATTATATCAATTGCAATGCATTAATGTCTTGTAGTATTAATTACCAATATTTACATTATATTAATATATCTATTTTTATATGAAATTATTTTAATTTATTAAATCAAAATTTTTTTTACAACAAATTCAAATATAATCTATTGACAATTAAATTATGATATAATTGAAAAGTGCCATGTAACTATTCATTTAAATGAATTTAGCCAAAAAGATTCTAATATGGAGAACCTCCAAAAAAAAGGCTCCTATAACATAAAACATATTGAGCCAATCATATAATTTTTATTGTATATGAAATTTATAATTAAATAATTAATCTTTATAAAGACTTTAAGTATTTAAAAGTGTTTTTATGTGATTGGTTTAAGCTAATTGAGTTTCAAAAATTGAATACAATAGTACTAGCCTATGGCAAGTACAAAAAAGTAAAGAAATACACACACATGATGATATGTATATACATATATACATATATATACATATATGTATATACATTTATGTATATATATATACATATATGCATATGCATATATGTATATACATATACATATACATATACATATATGTATATAGATATACATATATGTATATACATATATGTATATGTATATGTATATACATATACATATACATATATGTATATACATATATATATATATATGTATATGTATATATATATATGTATGTATATATATATGTATATATATATACATACATATATGTATATAATACATATATATATGTATATATAATACATATATATATATATATATATGTATATATAATACATATATATATATATATATGTATATATAATACATATATATATATATATATATATGTATATATATATGTACATATATATATACATATATATATATATATATGTATATATATATGTATGTATATATATATATGTATGTATATATATATATGTACATACATGTATATATATACATGTATATATATACATGTACATATATGCATGTACATATATA
Organism: Cupressus sempervirens; assembly: GCA_028749045.1. NCBI lineage: Eukaryota > Viridiplantae > Streptophyta > Pinopsida > Cupressales > Cupressaceae > Cupressus > Cupressus sempervirens. The sequence continues at coordinate 117,059,549 of CM053793.1, forward strand.
CATGTATACATGTACATGTACACATGTATACATGTACATGTACACATGTATATATATACATTATACATGTATATATATATATGTATATATATATAGACCCAATTTAACAAATAAAAAAATTAGATAAATTATTTTTATGATGATAGGTTTTAGGTGTTGTATTTAATTTATTTTAGCATTATGGATTAATTTAATTTTATATTTGGATTTAGTTTTATTCACTATTATTGTTAGCAATTATGCTTCTTTAAATAATGGCATCAAATAGTTATTTAAATACTTATTATATAATATAATATTATTTTATTAATTTGTTAATATAAATTTGTATAAATTTACTATGCAAGCCAATTTTTTGAATATTCTAAATAGGTATTATCTATTTCAATGTTAAGGTTGTAGGTACTTGGTTCAATATTTTAAAAATATGGTGGTTTTCAATAGAATTTGAGTTCTATTTGATTTAAGGATAATGTTTGCTTAGTTTTTCTATTTGATTAGGTTTATATGGTCATGTTCATTCTGGATTTCATTTTAGTATTAGAATTATAATTCAATGAAATTTTAGGTTATGGTTCATTTTAGTTTGTGTTAGGTTAAGATTATACATAGAATCATACTTAAGTTTTAGATTACAATATTGTACCTAAATGTATAGATTAAGGTTCAATATGGTTTAGTTAACTATTCAATAAATTTTAGCTAATGTTTATAATTGAATTCTATTTAGTGTGAGTTTGAGTTTAGTTGAATTTTGAATTATGTAATTGATATGTTTTGAAGCTTTACTTTTACATAGGTTTTTACTTCAATCTGGTATAAGATTATAGTATAGCTGATATAGTACAAATGTTGGTTTTGTCTTGTGTTTAACATTTAGTTAAGGTTTGGATCTCCAAATAGATCTAAGGGTAAATATAGTTTTCTTTTAATTAATGAAATAGTCATAGGTTTATTCTATAGATTTGGTCAAGCATTGTATTTAGGGTTTCATTGAACAACATGTTAAAGGTTAGAACTCAATTGAATTCAATTGTCATCTTATGATACAATTTGAATTCAGTTATGGTCTAGTATCGTGCTATGATAGTTATATAGTATATTTTGATGTATAGTTAGGTTTAGGTTTTACTTTAGTATAATAATCAACCATGAATAAGGATAGACCTGAATTTAAGTTACGCTAATGATTTTAAAGCAATTTCATTTAGTAGTAACATTTAATGTGGAAAAATATCATGACAATGGGTCAAATGGTTTCATAGATATATGGAAGATGACTTAATTTTGCAAACTTGATTATTGGATGGTTGTATGTTCAAATGACACTATTCAAGTTTGTTTGATATTGGGAGATACCAAAGCTAAGAGTTATTATGGATTAAATTTTATAACTTATAGTTTGTTTATAAATTACTAAATTAAATCACTCTAAGTTTTCACCTATAATGAGACACCAACACATAAGGACCAAAAAAAAATTAGTATTCATGAAATATAGAAAAACATATATATTTTGAAATTGAAGTCATATGATAACCTAACATATTATATGTAACATAAATATGATTGATTGTGTATATGTACTTCAATATAGTGGCCTTTTTAATTATGTATACCAGTTGTAAATATAATCATCAGCAAGTCCATTTATAAAAAGTTATGACATAGACTAATTGTTATAATGTAGTGACCTAATAAAATAGTCACCAATCAAATCAATAAAATAGTCACAAATTAAACCACCAATTAAATCACTATAAGCTTCCCTATATAATGACACATCAACACATAAGGATCAAATAAAAATTAGTATTCATGAAATATAGAAAAATATATACATGTTTCAAATTGAAGTCATATGATAACCTAACATAATATATGTAACTTAAATGTGATTGATTATGTATATGTACTTCAATATAGTGGCCTTTTAAATTATGTATACCAAATCTAAATATAATCATCAACAAGTTAATTTATATAAAGTTACGACATAGACTAATTGTTAGAATGTAGTGACCTAACAAAATAATAAAATAGTCACTAATGAAGATATAGTCACAATGAATTGGAAAATTGTTACTCTGAACATCTTCTATATATTATAGTCCATTTATACTTTGAGCAAGAGAAGGAGAAAATGGAGGAAGGAAGCAGTAAGGTGGTTATTAAAGACATGCATATGGCTTGGAAAATTTTCAATCCCAGAACCTCAAATATGGGGATTGTGAGAGAAGTCATGAATCCCCAAATCCTTGAAGAAAAGGAGGGAAATATCTAGTTGGAGGAACTTATTGATTCGGTGCTAGCAACCATCACTGACAATGCAAGGGAAGTGGGAATGAACTTTCTTAACAATGCAAGAAAGAGCATGATTGATAACTTTAGATCAATTAAATGGCTTTTTCATGAATTGGAGGAGGTAAAAGAAAGAATGGGACAGTTGGAAAGCTAGCGGAAGAAGTTTGAGCAATAGAATTTGACATATCAGGGGGATTGTATTAGGTTGGTTGAGAAAAAGGATGCATAATTTAGAGACTTACAACCACAACATGTCTAACTAGATGATATCTATTCTAAACTCTCTCAATGAAAACGTTATTACTCTTATTGGTAAGTTGAAAGTCAGGGGTTTCATTGAGAAGAATGAGGGAAAGGTAAAAGTGGGAGACATGATGAAAGAGGACACCATAATAGACATAACCTAAAGCCACTTGGATCGGACCTATCTAAAGAATCAGGAGAAAATGGAAGAGGAATTTCAGAAAGTCAATGAAGTGGCAAAAACCATTTAGGACCTTGAAAGGAAGGGAGAGGAGTAAGTAAAGGATTATCAAATTCTTTCTTTTGTTTTTTTGGGTTTCTATAGGTTTTTTCTTTAGCTTTTTACCTTTTTTTTTGTTCTGGCCTTTCTTTTGGCAGTAGTACTATTATGGGCTGATTTTGATTATTTTATAGCCCTCTGTTATGTAAAAACTTTTGGGTTTTAGGATCACTGTAAAACCTATTTTTCTTATAAAAATAATCTATTTTCACAAAATATCATTATCTAAAACATAATCTATCGACACTGTTGTAGATTCAAAATGTTGAATCATTCGGTAACAACATTGCAATACAAACTTTTCACATTTATCAATTAGTGTTTGAGGGGAGTCATCCAAGTTTAAAGAAACAACAACACTTGGTGTGATAATTTTGGACTCATTGTCCAATAAATCTATTTTTTTTGTATTTCTTGAACATGGAAATATTTGAAGAAAGAATAAGATTCTATTATTACTAACCAATTTTAAAAGTAAATAAAGATATAATACAAATATAGGAAAACCAAATGACAAGAAGAAAAAATAACCATATTGAGTTAGAGACATGATCATGGAAAGAAATAAATGTAAGTTATATATTTGATAGAAATGAATGTAACATATAACATAGGTGAACTCAAACGATAATGTATAACTTATGCTGACTCATAAGATAATGGAAAACTAATTTGATAATTAATGCAACATATAAAATTTTCAATAATTAATAACAAATTATAAAACAATTAAAAACATCTATGTAATCTTTTCATATGAAATAAAAACTGTTAAAACTTTCAATTTATCAAATTGTTACACCAAAAAAAGATATAAATCATATATTTGTAAAAATAAAAAATAAACACATATAAAATATGTGAATGTAAACTAAAATATTGTTTCAAAACTTTATATATAATTCATACAAAGAAATTTGGAATGTTCACTACTTTTATAGTCACAAGAAATTTACATTGTTTTAGAAAAGTAATAAAGAGTTAAATATTCTAATTAGAATCACTATCATCATCGAATTGAACAATGTTTTGTTGAAATGAATCAGAGTCTTTAGGATCTCAAATATTAAACCAATAGAGATGTTCATAAGGTCTACATTACAAATACCATGCGTTTGTAGCTCCTCGTCTTATTCTTTGAAAATGAAAAGTAGTTTGTGTCCGTGTTGGTATTTTCTTTCCGAAAATATTTCTTATACTTTAATGGATTGGTACAGTTAGGAAGACCCCTTGAGGTCCCCATCTATCTACCACAACTTTATTCCATAGGATGCTATGTATTCCACCAAAGTGCAATTTAAAAATTTGACCATGATAATGATAATTTGCTAGACCTTGAGTACTAGTTTGTGGAGATCCAAGCATTTTTCTAACCAAATAGGACCATTTTTTGTAGTGTCAACTGGATAATGAGATTTCTCAACCCAAAACTTTGCAAGAAAAAAATAAAGCTCTGAGGGGTCATAGTCTTCACACTAGACAAACCGTGAAAATACAAGATCCTGGTAGATATCTAGAATTTTGTTTTTAAAGTATTAAAAGAGAAAGATTATATTTTCTATCTATTCAATGAATATTATTTGTTGAGCCATGTTAAGTTCCAACAACATAGTAATAAAAAATAATTTATTGACAATAATATAAAAGATATTGAATGAGAATAATAAACTTTACAATATCTTGTTTTTGGTAAATCTTAACCTATTTTTATTAGTTCTATAAATGAAGAAATAAATTATAGAAGAAGTAAAACTTGCATTGAGAATGATGAACATCAAAGTAATAACATATTTTTCTACCAATTTCTTGTCTAGAAAAAATTATATTCTTCTTTTCTCAAATAGAATATGTGCCCTATGTTTATAACATGTTTATATAAAAATGCATATTATTTAACTGTTGTAGAATTGACTTTGTTAAACTGTGCAATATTGATGCTTTATTTCTAAATCCTTAAGCCATTTTTCTTTAGCTTTTTTTTTTTCTAATTGTTTTCCTTTCTACATTTTATCATAATGATTGAAAGAAAATGGTGGCATTGTCCTCAAAACTTGTAGTGACTTTACATCTCTAGGACCAGTATCAGCTATTTTTGTTTTCAAGTCTCAAATCTTATGGTTTATGTTTTTCAGTGCCCATGCCAATCTCAAAAACATCTAATTTATAGAACCTCTTTATACAACAATAATAGGTACTATTTTAGGATGTTCATTATTGAATGGAAAGCTAGAGCATGCATCAAATTTTACCATGACATATGATGGTAGTTTAGGTGGTGTACTACCTAGCTTCTAGACTATTTCCCCAACATTACCTAAAGCTCCATTCGCATGGTCTACTTATATCTACACATTTTATGTGAGCATATTGTTAGAATTACAAATGGAAAGGTAAAATTTTGGGGGAGGTGAATTAGAAGTTCAAACTTCAACTCATAAAACTTTGAGCATTCATTATATGCATTCAATATATAAACTGAAATAACATGTAACGTAAATGCATCTAAAACATGTAATCACACACACACACACACACACACACACACACACACACACACACACACACACACACACACACACACACACACACACACCATATATGATCACCTAGAAACCCTCCAAATGAGGAGGTAAAATTGGTGTTGGGATAACACCTACAAATTTTTATTCTAGTGGCAATAAATTGTAGCCAATTAAGATTACAATAGTTTGACGATAAAACATGATCTGCCCTGTGAAATGATGTAATGAGCCTGGATTAATATATATTTTTCCTTTTTCAGAAATGTAATGTATTCAATTCAAATAGTAAAAAATTGTTTCAATCAAATTGTACAAGTTATGAAAAATATTATTTTAAATATTATGGTACTATTTTGAATTGTTTCAAATATTATTTTCATAATTTCCAAGTCCCTCATGAACATTCATAACTCTAAATGTATTATTATTTCACAATACATTAATATATAAATCTTACTATTATTATAAGTGTTATCAATGTTTAATAAATCTAAACCTAATTTGATTATTTAAATATTCTTTTAATCCAAGAAAACCCTAAACTACTAATTATTATTATATTGAAGCTTATATATGATTACCAAAGCTTACTATACAAATATAATAAAGCTCACTAACTAAATCTAATATAAATATTAATCTATGCGAATATGAAAGCTAAACTATAACTAAACCATAGTGTAAGAGGAATGACATCATACTCGTGACTACCGAATAACATATGAATACTCGTATTAGGGTTAGGTCAAAAAAGGCAAGGAAGAAAAATCAAAAAAATCGAATCAAAGTTTGAATAGGGAATAATAGTATTCCACATGCAGTAGATGTGATGTGGATGTATTATTACCTTCACAACATATCTTAATACATGCACTGTAATCTCCGTTCAGAGTACGACACTATCGAAACATCACATCTGCAGTTCAGGTACAGGTAGGTTAATCCCTCCACAGTGCTTTGCAATACAGTAATATTTAAAAGAATATATAAATAATCACTATGCTATGACGTGACAATAACTTTCTAAACTACGTATGGCATAGTAATTTAAGAGTTTAAAATACGTAATCTCTAAAATAATATATTTTGCATAGATTAGAATCATTAAGTATTTCACAGGAAAGATTAGCATATGATTTTTAATACTTTTTCTTTTATTGATTTGTAAACATTATCGCATGGACATTAATATAAACATTACAATGAATAAGGAAGTGTTATATGCATTAATTACTATGATTATACACACACACATATATATATATTGATGACATAGGATTTAATTAGATATTAACACATAACATATTAATAAATATTGCAATCAAAAGGATATTGGTATAATATATTTATATATGTTATAGAGAGTTGAATAATATTGGGAAGCATTTTGAAATATAGTGTAGAAGGGTATATCTTCACCTAAGTTATGAAATTCTGAGATAGGGAGTTTGTGGGGGAAAAGGCGGAGTAATTTTGATGACTTGTTGGATACGCTTGGAGCTTGTTTCACGTGCCCTCTGCACCATCATTCTACCGTCTCAGAACAATCATAACTTGGAAGAAGAGAAAATGACCTGACACTATGAGGAGAAATCTTTCTCGAAAACCAATAAATTAATGTTAATGCTCAACTCCTCACATAACTTCATAGCAGTAAGGATCATAGGTTTTTTTGATTTGATGATTTCCTAATTTATGCCTAAAATTGAATATTAGGTTAAAGATATTAAAAAAGGGTTATCACAAATGCATGTCCTATTAAAGGCTTATAAAGACTATTAAGTCCCACCTTGTTAGAGGATTGCAACACCCTATTAAAAGTGTGCCTAGTTAAAGAACATTAGGTCATTCACTCGGAATATCACCTTGTTAAAGGATTTTACTACAACTTGTTAGGACTAGTCAACCTAGGAGATTTAACTAAAATCACCTTTCAAAATGTCTTAGCGTAAATCTTATGAATGACACTAGATTGCTTTATTAAAGATTAAATCCACATGTTTTCCTTCTTTATCATTTATGATCTAATATATCAATGTTGTCTCCTCTATCCTCCATTCTACACTTAACTAATTCTACAATTCACTTACACTGCTAAGTCACCTTGAATGCTCTATGAACAATTTGATCATTCACCCCTATTATCTTTCTTCTTACCCATTGCATTAATTTTAGGGCATCATCTTCCTTATAAAGACTTTGGTAGGTTAGGGTTAGGCATGAATCTATGGCTGAGATTCATCCATATTATTGCTTTAAACCTTCCTATTTTCTTATCGGTTGCATGTAATTACATAGGGAATTTGCATGCACATTAATCCTTATCTCCAAAAGATCAAGATACAACTTTAAGTAGGCTTGAAAATGGTTTACATAGTTGTTTGTGCCATAACAACCAAATATGACCAATCTGTGTTACTTGGCACTTGAAGTTTCTAATGCTTGGCACAAACTAATTTCTGCTTCTAACTTGGAATCTAAACTATTGGGCATGAACTGTCTTACTCAGTAATTGAATTACTCGGGATGGTCTAACTACTCGGCACTTGAGTGACTCAACATGCAAGTGACTAAACACTCATTGTAATTTGGCATGGTCTACTATTTACATGTTGTACTCGGCATGTATTACTAGTTCAAGATGAACTAAGTAAATGACTTAAGTCTGTTTACACTCACTTGTCAAAACCAATCTGAGACCAACAATCCCACCCTTTGACATGAGTGTCAGAAACACTTGAATATACATAATCAATCTAATCTTCTCAAGTATAACATGTGCATGGCTTAGCTTATATACAAAACTTCAAAATTTCAAAAAATATAAATAACCTATATACATCAAAATTTATAACTCCCCCTGAGTTAATATGTATGTTTTGTATCCAAAATCTATTCTCCATTCTAAGTAGATTTGTCTCTATTGATACTCTTCGACTTTAATGTTGTACTAAATTTCTATCTCTATTATTTCTCTATTTTATCTGCATCTTTTGCTAACTCCCCCCCTGCACCCCCGCCCTACCCCCCCTCCCCACCCCCCCCCCACCTCTCTCTCTCTCTCTCTCTCTCTCTCTCTCTCTCTCTCTCTCTCTCTCTCTCCTTACTAGTCTTGTTTTCTCCCCCTTTTTCTATATTCTCTTCCCTTTCTTGTCTTTCTCCCCCTTTTTTAACACTTATGCCAAATGGGTTATATACTAATAATGTATTTGTCCAAAAAGTTTTTATGGACTTCCATTCTTATTTTTAAAGTTGTATCCCAGTTGTCACATGCAACATCTAGTGACTTGAGTTGGAATGCCAGCTTAGCTACAAAGTGCACTAGGTCATCTAGTGTAGAAAGATTGGGATCTTTCTTCAATAAAGTTTCTACATAGCCTAGCTCTTTATGGATTATTTCCATATGTGGGGTAAGGGAGCCTTGAATATTTTTCAACTTGGATCTTATATTAGCCTCTTCTATTGTTAACAAAGCTAGCTGACTCTATAATTAAAGAAATGCATGAAAATACTTCTCATTTTGAGCTAGTTTTTGAGGTAGTTGTGTACTTGAGATGTTTAAATTCCTCTCCAGACTTAGAATTCTATGCCTAGTCTTTTGGGTGGAGAGTATAGAGTCACACAATTTGGTGTATAATGAGAAAATATTCTCAAGTACCTTCTTCACATCCTCAACCTTTGTATATAGTGCAACTTGAGTAAGTGTTATCTCAACAGATATCTTCTCATTCACTTTACTCTAGAATTTCTTCTCCGACCACTCAAGAAGTTTTGCACTTGTGTCAATATCTTCATTATTGAGATTTTCAACAATTTTTGATAATTGTTCCAATAGTGTCTTTGTTTCTTCAGGTGTAGGCAAGATGAATACATCTAAAAATATGTCTTTAATGTCTTGTAATTCTTGCTTTTGCCTAAATTATTTTCTAAGCATTTCCTCATGCTTCTTCTTTTGCAAAGCTTGTTGCAAAATTCCTATTTCCTCTATAGTCATTGTATTATAATCACACCTAGGAATAATGATCTCTTCATCTAAAGTGATGTTACCATAGTGAATTACCTTATCAACTTTTGAAGAGCCTGAGCTTGGTGCTGAGATTTGCAGTGGAATAGCTTCCGTACTTGGCTTCTAAAGTATTTTTTTAGATGATGTGCTAGATATTTGTAAAGTTACCAATACTTGTATGGCTTCTTGCTCCATTTCCTTTGGTGTATCCTTACTCTCTTCAGTTCTATTTTTGTCAATCAAAATGATTTGACTTGCACCATGTTCTTGTGTTTTAAGTATAGATACATCTATCTGTCCTATTTTGTCTTTTGTTGTCTTTTTCTCTTCTATTGTAGTCTATCTCTATACAAATGAGTCATCTTTAACACTTATTTCAACCTTACTAGATGTGTGTATAGATGTTTGAAGTGAAGGTTAAGCACTAGTAGCTAAAGGGATGGTAGAATGTGGTCCTTGTGTATTCACCACATCCCTTGTGATTTTAGCTACTACCTTTTGAAGTTCATCTATACTGACCAATATTGGGTTTTCACATAATCTTTCCTAAAGTGTAGATTGGTCTAGTATCATCTTTAGATCTTCGACAACAAAAGGGTTGATGTTCTAAGATGAAATATTAGGAACATCCTTAACAATTATAATTTTTGCAGTTTCATTGGTGTCATGTGGAGGGCTGACACATGACATTTGTTTGTCTTGCACACTTTGTTCTTCCTATTTTTGATTAGTTGTAGCCATATCATCATCTTTCTTTTGTGTTTCCTCCTCCACAATATTATCCTTTTCTTTATATTCCTCCTTTTCATCATCTTCATCTTCATTAATATTTTTTCCCTGAAAGGGATCTCCTCTCCTTGTTTAAAATTTGATAGTCCATAAATCAATTTTCACATTAGGGTGGATTTCTTTACAACATCTTCAATGTTATTTTGCAGAATATTGAAGGCTCTATATTTAGGTGCAAACCTTCCACCATATTTCTTGTTTTCTTTGGCAATCTTCCCTTTTTTCAATTTTGGTATTACTTAGGCTAACGTAGATTCTCTAATTTGTTTCTCCAAGTTTAAGCAATAATTCCATTTTGTTCAACAATGTCATATAGACCTTTTCGTAGAGTATTGTCAAATTCAAGTGGAGTATTCTTAAACTTAGACATCATTGCATATATTGATTCTTTTACTAAATTATTTTCTTCCCTTCCAAGTCTTTCAAAGTCAACATTTTTCAAACTAGACAAATCTAAATTATTCTTTACATTCTCACAGATATTTTAAAGATCAGATTGTGGTGTATGACTTACCACTCTAAATTGTCTTGTATCCTCTGATTTTGTTCTCTCATCATCAATATCTGGTTTTGCAATGTATTTCATTCTCTATTTCTTCTACACTTGGCTTCCTTGATTTGTAGCCTTAGTCTTCTCTTTGGCTTTCTTCTTGGCCTTTTGCATGGTTCCCTGGTGGTTTGTGTTGTAGGCCTAGCTAGGCTTGGCTTTGTGCTTTTCTTTGCCTTGGTCTTGGACATAGGTTGTGCCTTAGCCTTTCTTTACTTTTTATCAGCTTGTGTTGGTGCTTCCTTGACCTCTTCTTCCTCAATGCCTTCGACCTCTTCTTCATCCTTTACTTCTACCAATTTTTGGGTTAATGCAAGAGGTTCTTGGGTTTGTTCATGCTCTTCCTTTTCATTCTCTTCATCTTCTTCTTCTTCTTCATGCACACCTTCACCAGATTTGACCTTAAGTTACTTTACTAGCTTGTCCTTCTTCTTTAGTGTAGAGGCAGTCTTTAATTCCATCTCAACTTTGGACTTTGTAACATCATAATCGCCAAAGATTTTTGCATTCTTATCAACTTCTTTTCATAGGTTTTGTTATTGTTGTGGATGCTTAATCAACATTGATCTCATAACTAGAGTTCTTAACCATCTTACCCTAGATGTAGCAGCCTACATATATTTATAATCAATATCTACAAGAAAAAATATAACATTGTAATTTTTCTCAACCAAATAAATAGGTATCCTCATTCTTTGCTTCATAGACTTCTTGAAGTCCTCAAATTAGTTGGCCAAGATAGGTTCAATCGAAATTCTCTCCCATCTACTCAATGTAATCATTGATCTAAACTATTATAGATCTATTTTTTTTCCAATTCACCTTACCAAAAGACAGAAATTTATTCTTTAAATAGAAAAATACACAAACAAGTATTACTCGAGACTTGCATTGTGCACTCTTTGTCTTCCTAATGGCTCCTAGGTTATCCATTAATTGTTGCAATTGCAGCTCAACTAGATCATAGGTATGATGATTCTCCACAATTTTGTAGCCCACATCTACTAAGATATAGCGTACAATTTTTAATCTACTAGATTGATAGAATTTGTGAGAAATTTCCCTAATGGAAAAGTCTTGTAGTGGGTCTATGATAGTATCAATTGTCATTCCACGTTTATTCTACTTTGCTCTTGTATTCTTCTCTATAACCCTTTTTGAGTCACTCTGTAAAGTCTTATGCTGATCTAGGGTTGGGTATCCAATTACCCTATGAACTATTCTCCTTGAAATTTTAATTAGTCCATCTTCTAGCATAGGGATCCATCATGTATTTTTCTCAGTACTATTTTAATCCATTATGTTTTAAACACTATAGGGAAATCTAAGGCACACATCAAACCTTTCCTTTAAACAATATTGAATTCTTCTTTTAGAATGTCATTTCCACATAATTTGTCATAGGGTTTCCTAATTTCCATATCACCTATTCCTCCTATCTTGCAATTGTAGCAATTTCTTACATCTTGAACCATTACGAGATTTGGGGGAATCATGGAAAGTGCACCTAAGGGATCTTTCTTGTATGCTATGTTAGGCATGGTCTTGAAAATGGGTTTTTTCACCTCGTTGCTAGCTAATTGAACATTTAAAATTTATCTCCCTTCTACATTCCTTGAACTGGATGCTATTTTACAAACTAAGGTTTATACAAATTTTAAACTGTTTAGCTTAGCTTATGAAGAATACCTCAAAAATTTGAAGAATTGGTGTGAAACTATTGTTGAGGTCTTTTGAAAATGCCTTGTAAAACTTCTTGTGTCACCTTCTACTCCACTTTCTCTTGGTTGAATTTAAAATGATGAAAAATGAGAAAAAATTGATCATATACCCTTCAAAATGTTGCATTTAATGCTTGGTGCTTGTATAGTTGTAAACTCGGCATCAACGTGATTTCTATTCCACTCGACATCTATTCATATGATCATCACTCAATAGCTACTATGCACTGAACACCAATTGACTTTTTCTGGTAGCTTGACATTAACTAGAATCTCAATCAACATCTATTGAAGACTTTCCTTAGAAATAACATGAAAACTTGAAGAGCTAATTTTTAAATTTTCACAACATCTTGCATCTTTATTTATGCTGATCTATTATTTTCAATAATATATTCTTTTGGAACTTATGTATGATATAACTTTTGAGTATCATTCCCTCATAACTCTTATTTTCTTAGTTTGATGAGGTGTGACCATTTGACCTATTAGTTAAAGTGATCCTTGCACCATTTGATGTACTGCATCCATCTCTCTTTTTCCATATCTTGTTCATCTCTCCTTTGATGTGTTCAACATCTACTTTTCCTTTTCCTTTCTCAAACTCACAACTGGGTGCCTTTGCCCTAGTTGGACAATGCTTACTAATATGGCATGTCTTCAAATAGCTAAAGCATTTAATTTGACTTAACCATCTATTATAGTTACCATTGAAGTGTGTCCTAATGTAATTCTCAGGGACATGTCCATATTCTTGACAATAATGACAGCTTTGTCTTATGTTTTAATCCTAATTATAAAATTATCCATGATTTCTTTCTTTTGCTGACTTATTTGGCGACCACATGGATTTGGATCTGCATTCAAAGGCTCTATGTCCATATTTATAACAATTATAGCAGTAACCTTCAAATCTTGGTACACACATAGTTTTGGTTCTACATTCATGTGCTTGATGGCTGTGTTTGTTGCAGTTATGATAGTGAGTTATGTTCTTACATTTCACATGCTGGTTTGCATTCTTTCTCCCACATAGTTTAGCATTATGTCCTTTTTTACCACAATAATGACAAGTGAGTTTGGAGTTCTTACCTTTGTTATTCCTTTCTTCAACAACTTTGGATGATTCTCCTTATTTTGTGCTTGTGTAGCGTAGTCCTGATGCATCATTATTGGATCTAGGGTATCTTAGTAACTTCTCAAAGTACTTGATGGATTCATTTGACTTGTTGAAATTTCCAGCAATTTCTCTTTCTCTTCTTAGGTCATTTTGTAGTTGTTCATTCTACAATTTCAATGCAGTTATCTCAATACAGGGTATCCAATTGCGCATTAGAGATTCTAGTTAGCTTTGTTGACTTCTCTTCCAGTCAGTTTGCAAGATTTCTTTTATCTTCTTTTATCATGGCCTTTTCTTCTATGAATCTCTTCTTTTGTTCAATTACCTCATATAGCATCATGGCTTGATATTCTTGTTCTAGCTTGAGATTTTTGATTTCCTCAACTTGTACACTATTCTATTCCATCAGATTTGTAATTATTGCATCAAATTCATTGGAGTCTCCATTTGCAAATAGCTTTGTGGTGTCAATCTCTTTGTATTGTGTGTAATTCTCTACAATGGTTATCTCTTTCCTTCTCTTTAAGGATTTTCTTAACTCTTCTCTGGCCTCATCAAGTTGATATAGAATGAGTTGTATCTCAATTGAGTAATTCTCAATAATCTTTCCTAGTTTGTAGACTTCCATTTCAAGATCTTTTCTCTAAGCTACAAATCTTCTCCTTTTGAGAACTTAGCTCTGATACCAATTGTTAGAATTAAAAATGGAAAGGTAAACTTCTAAGGGGAGGGCGGGGAGGGGGGGCGGGGGGGCGCGCAGGTGATCAATAAAAAGTTCAAAATTCAACTCATAAAACTTTCACTATTCATTAGATGCATTCAATATATAAAATGAAATAACATGTAAATTAAATGCATCTAAAACATATAATCAAACACATACACTTAACACTATATATGATCACCCAGAAATCCAACAAATGAGAAGGTAAAACTAAGGTGGGGATAAGACCCACAAATCTTTACTCCTACAGCAATAAAGTTAGCCAATTAAGGTTACAATAGTTAGACCATGAAACATGATCTACCTTGTGAAAGGCCTGCCTTATTAAAGGCTTACAGAGACTGTTAAGTCCCACCTTGTTAGAGGATTTTAATACCCTGTTAGAAGTGTCCCTTGTTAAAAGAATTTAGGTCATTCACTTGGAATACCACCCTATTAAAGGATTCTACTATAGCCTATTAGGACTACTCCGCCTAGGGGATTTAACTAAAATCACCTATTAAAATGTCTCGACATAGATCTTATGAATGCCATTGGATTGCCTGATTAAAGATAGAATCTACATGTTGTCCTTCTTTATCCTTTATGATATGATATATCAATGTTGTATCCTCTATTCTTTATTCTACACCTAACAAATTTTGCAAATCACTCACACTGCTAAGTCACCTTGAATGCTCTATGAACAATTCAATCATTCACCCCTATTTTTTCCTTCTTACTCATTGAATTATGGTTAGGGCTTCATCTTCCTTATAAAGAATTTGGTGGCTTAGGGTTAGGTATGAATCTATGACTGAGATTCATCCATGTTGCTACTTTAAACCTTCCTATTTTTTGATTGGTTGGATGTAATTGCATAAAGAATATGCATGTAGATTCGTCCTTATCTACCTTTAAGTTGACTTGAATAAAATTTACATATATATTTGTTCCATAACAAAAAAATATGCCCAATCTATATTACTCAGCACTTGAAGTTTCTAATGCTCGACATATACTGAATTTCTACTTCTGACTTGGCATTTGAACTGCTCAGCATCAAATATCTTACTTGACACTTTAATCACTCAGCATGGTCTAACTACTTGGCACTTGACTGACTTGGCATATGAATGACTCAATACTCATTGTAACTAGTCATGGTCTATTATTTACATGTTGTACTTGACATGTATTAGTAGTTTGACATGAACTAAGTAAATGACTTAAGTGTGTGGACACTCACATGTCAAAACCAATTTGAGATCAACACATAACTCTTGATCTCTTTGAAATGAGTAATTCAATATCAACTTCATCTGCACAATTATCATCTATGAAACTATAGTTTGACAGCTTTGCAGAATTAATACGTGCAACTGCTTGTTGAAGAGAATGGAGTTTTATTTTATTATGTTTGTGAACATTATTGTCAAAATATTTATTTATTATTGTTGGAATATTTCATGTTGTTCATGACATTAGTAATTTCCAATCATCAATTGTTAGTTGAGCATCTCTAATATTTGGGAGCAACTGGAAGAACTTATTCTAATCCAAATTCCCTCCATCTTTTCTATAAATATTTTCCAATATAATTATAATGTTGAAATCCTCCCATAGTATTTTTGCATGTCTCCTACTGTCATATGCTACTCTCTCTTTTGTAGGAATAAGTTGGCCAAGATCACCAAGCAAAATCACTGAGATACCTATAACATTTTATAAAATATTTAGTATAAAAAAAATTCAAGGTAACTTTTTTTCTCTAGTACATTGATTATAAATTTGAAATAAAAATACCTCCAAAGCTAGGATTGGAATTCTAAGGAAATTCTTGATGAAGTATGAAGTCTACATTATCAAGCAATCTCTCTCCAATAAAGCTCATTTCATCCATTTGTTAAAATCAGATTGAAAAGAGCATTATTGAGGGATATTGTTAAAGTTTATTGTTGAAGAAGACTATGTGTTTCAATTATAGTTTTTTCACTAATGTCAAACCTACGATTTTCTGGTAGGGCAATTGCTTATATGATTTATGTATTATCACTTATTTGATTGATGAAGAGGATTTGATCAAAAGATGTAACAATAGCACCTAGAGGAAAGGTTGAGTTATTATTATGTAGTAAAATACAATAATTAGTTAAGACAATGATGACATGATGCATGATAATCTACTTAAGGTTAAAAAGGCTAGTTACACTAAGATAGCTTAGAAGAAAAAGTTACAAAAATTTTGTCTACCAAGCTTGATCGAGTGGATAGTAGGTGCCAAGAAAAGTCAACACAAGCTGAGAAGAAAATTAGTTGGAGCCTAGTCAAACTTCATTCTAGTGTATGCCAAAAAAAAATTGGATATCAAGTAAAGTTTAGTTGATGTTGAGCACCAGTAAAATTTAGTTAATGTCAAGTGATATTATAGTGGATGTTGAGCAATGCAATATGTGCTAAGCATCAGAATATTGATAATGCCGAGCTATTCCATTATTTAAAAGATTGTGAATTTGATAAATCTAAGATGAATTTTTTTTTTTTTCTAGAAATTTGTGAACTAGGTGGAAGATAAGGATGATGAGATGGTGGCAAAAAATGCAAAGAGGATTCTAGGAGAAGCTTCTAGAAAAAATATGGAATATGGGTTAGATACATTTTACCCTACCTAATATGTCCTAACCCTAAATTGGATGATGGAGAATGAGTGGAAAAGTATCTTAATTTCCTATTCATAGTAATGGATGGTCATGAAGCAAGAGAGTTATGTGCAAAACTTTAGGGAAGACATGAAGTAAAGGGCTCTACTTCATTAAGTGACCTAAGAGGAGACTGCATAGGCATGTTAAGCAAGAAGACTTAAGGAGATAAATGCTTGAAGGGAGAACAAGATATCAAAACTAAAATGTATAAAGGCCAAGCAGAATGGAGGACTAAACAATGATTTATAATTTGCAAATGAATTTGTAAGTTGTATCAGACAAAGCCATAGTGTTACTCTCTAACAATTGTATTAGTTTAGTTACACAAAGTTTATCTACCAAGCTTAATTGAGTGGATAGTAGGTGTTGAGAAAAGTCGGCACAAGCTGAGAAGAAAATTAGTTGGAGCCTAGTAAAACTTCATTCTAGTGTATGCCAAAAAAAAATTGGATATCAAGTAAAGTTTAGTTGATGTTGAGCACCAGTAAACTTTAGTTAATGTCAAGTGATATTATAGTGGATGTTGAGAAATTCAATATGTGCTAAGCATTAGAAGGTTGATAATGCCAAGCTATTCCATTATTTAAAAGATTGTGAATTCAATAAATCTGAGATGAAAAGTTTTTTTTCTAGGAATTTGTGAACCAGGTGGAAGATAAGGATGATGAGATGGTGACACAAAATTCAAGGTAAACTATTTTAAGGAAAATTCAAAGAGGAATCTAGGAGAATCTTCTAGGAAAAAGATGAAATATGGGTTAGATACATTTTATCGTACTTGATCTATCCTAACCCTAAATTGGATGATGGAGAATGAGTGGCAAAGTATCTTAATTTCCTATTCATAGGAATGGCTGGTCATGAAGCAAGAGAGTTATGTTGAAAAATTTAAAGAAGATAGGAAGTCAAGGGCTCTACTTCATTAAGTAACCTAAGAGGAGACTACATTGGCATGTTAAGCAAGAAGACTTAAGGAGATGAATGTTTCAAGGGAGAACAAGATATCAAAGCTACAATGTATAAAGGCCAAGCAGAATGGAGGAATGAACAATGATTTGTAATCTGCAAATGAATTTGTAAGTTGTATCAGACCAAGCCATAGTGTTACTCTCTAACAATTGTATTAGTATATCTACACAAGGTTTTTCTACCAAGCTTGATCGAGCAGATAGTAGGTGCCGAGAAAAGTCAGCACAAGTAGACTTTTTTTTTCTCTAGTGCATTGATTATAAATTTGAAATACGAATACCTCCAAAGTTAGGATTGGAATTCTAAGGAAATTCTTAATGAAGTATGAAGTCAACATTATCAAGAAATCTGTCTCCAATAAAGCTTATTTCATCTATTTGTTAAAATTAGATTGGAAAGAGCATTATTGAGGGATATTGTTAAAGTTTATTGTTGAAAAAGACTATGTGTTTCAATGATAGTTTTTTCACTAATGTCAAACCTACTATTTTTTGGTAGGGAAATTGCTTATATGATTTATGTATTATCACTTATTTGATTGATGAAGAGGATTTGATCAAAAGATGTAACAATAGCACCTAGAGGAAAGGTTGAGTTATGATTATGTAGTAAAATACAATAATTAGTTAAGAAAATGATAACATGATGTATGATAATCTACTTAAGGTTAAAAAGGCTAGTTACACTAAGATAGTTTAGAAGAAAAAGTTACACAAAGTTTGTCTACCAAGCTTGATCGAGTGGATAGTAGGTGCTGAGAAAAGTCAGCACAAGCTAAGAAGAAAATTAGTTGGACCCTAGTCAAACTTCATTCTAGTGTATGCCAAAAAAAATATTGGATATCAAGTAAAGTTTAGTTGATGCTGAGCACTAGTAAACTTTAGTTAATGTCAAGTGATATTATAGTGGATGTTGAGCAATGCAATATGTGCTAAGCATCAAAAGGTTGATAATGCCGAGCTATTCCATTATTTAAAAGATTGTGAATTCGATAAATCTGAGATGAAAAGTTTTTTTTCTATGAATTTTTGAACCAGCTGGAAGATAAGGATGATGAGATGGTGGCAGAAAATTCAAGGTAAACCATTTTTAGGAAAATTCAAAGAGGATTCTAGCAGCAGCTTCTAGAAAAAAGATGAAATATGGTTTAGATACATTTTATCCTACCTAATCTATCCTAACCCTAAATTGGATTATGGAGAATGAGTGGCAAAGTATCTTAATTTCCTCTTCATAGGAATGGCTAGTCATGAAGCAAGAGAGTTATGTTGAAAAATTTAAGGAAGAGAGGAAGTCAAGGGCTCTACTTCATTAAGTGACCTAAGAGGAGACTGCATTGGCATGTTAAGCAAGAAGACTTAAGGAGATGAATGCTTGAGCGGAGAACAAGATATATTAGCTACAATGCATAAAGGCCAAGCAAAATGGAGGATTGAAAAATGATTTGTAATCTGTAAATGAATTTGTAAGTTGTATCAAACCAAGCCATAGTGTTACTATCTAAAAATTGTATTAGTCTATGGTAAATGCTTTGGATTAAGGTTAACCTAGCAGTCATTTGTAAATCCTTTAATTGTGTGAAACTCCAAGTAAATGGTCTAAAGTCCTCCAAGAAGGCTCACTTCTAATGGGGTGATTAAAATCCTTTAATAGGATCACATTTAATAGTGTGTATTGTAACCTTTAATATGGTTGGCCTTTCATAGGGCATTGCTTTAGAAGAGTGAAAAGAATAGCATATTACTGGTGGTTTTTCCAAAATTGGGTTTCCATATAAATCATTTTGTCTAGTGTGTTGATGAATTTGTTATGTTTCATGCTTTATATTTCTGTAAGTTGATTTGATAGGAACCTAGAATTTTTAAGTGATTGCATAATCTTGTGGATGCATGCATACCTATAAATGTTTTATGGGTTCACTAAACTAAGAAAAGTTTTATTTATACATCTGGTCCTTAGATAACTGATTCACCCCCCCCCACCCAGTTATTTTAAAGTATTCCAATACTTAGTATCAAAGCCATCTTCTTAAGAGGACTAGTTTGAAGGTACTAGAAGCACAAAGATCAAGATGTCTAAAAGATAAGTACCAAAGCTCAATAGAGATAAATTTCCTACATGAAAATTTTTGATGAATCAACACATTAGAGGACTCGGAGATCATGAACAGTCTACCATTACCACTAAGCATGTTGATCCTGCTGGAACCCCAACTATCGAAGATATGAAGAAGAAGAAACAACACAACCACGCAATGTTGGAAATTTCCTTTGCCCTAAGTTATGCCAAATTTGATGATATAAAAGGTCTTGACAATTCAAAGAAACTAGGAGATGCCCTAGCTACTATCTATGGAGGTGATAAAAATGTTCTAAGAGCCAAAGCTAAATGTCTTAGAGGAAAGTTTGATGATATGAGAATGGAAGAAGGTAAAAATATTGCTCAATATGTTGCAAGGATAATAGAAGTTGTTAATGCAATAAGAGGAGATACTAGTAAACTAGATGATGATATTGTATTAAGAAAATTGTAAGGACACTATTACCTGTATATGCTATCAATTTTTTTGCAATTCAAGAACTAAGATGTATTCAAGGAAATGATCTATTACTTGAAGGTCTAGAAGGTTGACTCGCTACTTTTGAGTTGTCTAATTTTGATAATTACAATCTTGAAAAGATTGAATCTTATTTCAAAGCTAAAGTGTCATTGAAGGAACCTAATGAGAAGAAGAAAAAGAAAAAGAAAAAGAAGTATGTGTCTAGTGACAATGATATAGATGAGGAGGATGTTGAACAACTTGAAGCACTACTAGAAATAATATTACATAAAGGTAGAGAAAATTTCAAAGGTATGTTACCCATCATTTGTTTCAATTGCAATGAGGTTGGTCATATTGTTGCTAGATGTTCAAAGAAGAAGTAAAGAGGCGGTGACATTTATAAAAAAGTAGAAGAGATGAAGACAACAAGGACTACAAAGAAAAGGCAAAGAAGTCCCACTACATTGCAGAAAAGGAAATGGATGATGATTTAGATGGATGATGAAGTGGTGTATGTTACAATGAAGGATGAGGGTAAAAGCACAAATGAAGCAGGAGCATCCAGAGGTATAAGGGCAATCTTGTGTCACCCAAAAAAATGTACCTAGACTTAGTTTCGGTTTCATGTGTTTTCATTTCTAGATACCCATTTGGGTCAAATAAAGGTTCCAACTCTCATAGTTCCACTAGCAGTGTTCTAGGTTAGAGTATTTGAACACCTTGGGATATGTGTAAATGTTAAAAAAAATAGGAGTATGTAATTGAGACATCATTTTGGTGAACTAGAAGGTGTAAATGTGTAGGATTATTATCATTGTAATTTAGAGCATTCCAGAAAAAGAATCAGGTCAAAAGGCCCTGGATGGTTTGAAAGTTATCGCAATTTTTTGATTTTTGGAGACCTCCTAAGAATGCTTTGAAGTCAGGTTAGTGGCATTAAATGACCTCTAACAGGGCCAAAAAATGGTGTATGAGCAAAGCTAGTCCATAGGTCTATAGAGCACTTTGAGAGCTTTCCAAAAATGTAAACAGTTCATCGATCGGAGCTACGGTTCAAAAGTTATGCCTCCTGAAAGTTCAGTTACTATTTCCAAATTCTTCTAATTTTGTGCTGACTTCTAATGTGACTTCTGGAGCCTTCTATTTGGTCAATGGAGGCCAACTAGCACTTTCTAGAATGTATTCCTAATCCTTAACCCTCTGATGTCTATTTAAGAACATTTCTGGCATTATAAAAGGTAGTTTGGAGTGGAGTTTGAGAGAAGTTACTAGGAGAAGAATTTATCTCCAGATTTATGCTATTGTAAGCCCATATGGCATGTTTTGGAGTCTATTTCTCTACACTAAGTGTACTAGCATATTTTTACAATTAATAAAATTTTCCCTTTCCTATTGTGTCCATTTTGTGCTTGGGTTGTGTCCCCATCAACAAATCTATGTCATTGTTTAGGATACCAAAACTTGTTTTGGTCAAATTTCAATTCTCTATCAAAACAAAAACTAAAAATATCTTTTATAGATCTCAAATTCAATATCATCATTATATAAATTCTTGATTTTTTTGATTTGTTATAATATGATATAATTTCAAAATATTATAAGTCAATATTTCAACATTTTAGAAGATGCTCACTCAAAGAAGGAAAAAAATAGTAAATCATATCAAAAAAACTAAAAATATATTTATCTCTAGAGAAGAGAGTCCTCTTCATGAATATGTAAATTTTTTTCAAGAAGGTTTAGATTTGGTTGGGAAATTTTGATAGGAGAAAAAAAAATTTTGCTTCTAAGAAGGTCGAGCTTGAGTACTTATAACAAATAAAAATTGGATCAAAAATAATTATTTCTTTTTTTCTTCCCTAGCCGTCATGCCATAAATTTACAAGGCAAAACACAACCAATTTTTTTTCTTTACAATATTTTTATAGATGAACTAAAGATAATATGTATGGATCTAAATTTTTTTGAAATGTTCTATCAAATGATAAAGTGACCAGATAAAACAAAACATGATTGTTCAACAATGCTAGAATGTTACTAATTTGATCATATTGATGGTTCACTAGTTAAGTTCTACTACTAGACTACAAGTTTAGTCATCAACTTTGTTTTATTTTCTTGTTCCATACTATTTAGGTATGCTGAATTTGGTGGAATTCTTGGACATTGTTATTACAATAAGTTCCTAATTGCTTTTGTACCATTGACTTGACTATTGACCAAGTAATTATATATGTGTTGTTTTATTACTATTATTTTAATATTCTTTAACATCTTGTCATTGGTTATCATGGACCAATGGAAATTGACACTCAGAATCAAACTTTACGAAGGTCGGTACATTCGACCTAAATCCTAGCTATCAATTAATGGTCAAATAATTAAGGAAACTATAAGTACTTCAAATAAAAGTTTAATTACAAGATTTCTCTCTAGTTTACTCCATACATGTGGCCTTACCACTTTCTTATTATTTAAGTGATGGTTAAATGAAGGTGGATAAGAACTTACATAATAATTTGAATCCTATATTTATCTAATATATAATTTTCTATGGTCCCTAGTAATCTTATCATTACTAAAGACCTGCATACCACTTAATGTGTCTCTTATGACTAATATCCTTTCATTTATTAAATTTTTTTACATAGTGAGGATGATATAGATTATTTATTTAAGTATTTGTGACCAAAATAATTGTTATACAAACTACCCCTTTAACTATTCATTTATTTATTATTATTAATTTTATTTTTTAAATTTTTTTTCTTTTTTTATTTTATTTATTAACTATTTAAAATTAATTATCAATTTAAGACCTATCATTTGTTCATTAAGGTCTTTCACCCAAATAATAATCCTAACACTCCATTAGCACTATGGATTTATCTACTTAATTTAACCATACCATTATACTTTCTAACTACCATTTGAATTAATATTAGCCTTAACCACTAATTATGTATAATCAACTACTAGACAATACTCTCATAGAATTCCTAAATCTTCCACCCCTACCACATGACCTAACTTGCCATACCTTAAACTACTATATGACTTTTTTTATATAAATAAAGTAAGAAAAAATCCATAAAGGAATAACATAATCCTATGCAATAATATTATCCCTAAAATATTGTTACTACCCTCACACACATAACATATTTCCCCTTCACCATAAATTAATATGAATTAAATATAATTACAAATTAATATAAAATAGTTATCACCTAATTCCACCTCACTTCCACCTACCCATTCCTGATTTCCCACATTTTACTCTACCCACAATGCACTAACTCTCATCCCAAAACATGGCACAGATCTTGCTTTACAGTAAGTTCATCCTCCTCTACCCAAGGTGGCTTCATTCTAGGTGGGTTGTCTTCTTCCCATTTCCAAAGGTGGACACCTAGGGAAAGCCTTTCCTAACTTTATGCCACTATCCATCTTAATACATGGGCCTTTCAAAAGTTTTAGGAAGGAAGAAAGGTGCTAATTTAAGGTAGTCTTTTTATACATTTTCTTGAACTTATGCAATAATGATGTTATGTCCCTCCCACTTGGTGCCTAGGAAGGTAAAGACCAATCATCTTGAAGCCACTTTTCGAGGCACCTTCACACTTTCTCCTAGGAAGATGTACATAGGGATGGGGACTAGATGGGGACTGACTTTATGTTAGTGGCTACCCTCCCTCCTAAAAATCAATTCACATGCTTTCAAAACTTTTTAAATGTAAGTGGGCACTAGATCTTGTTAGTATAGTTTTTTTTTTTTTTTTTTGTTTTATATTTGAATTTATATTATTACTTGGGTATTTCATATGTTACTTCCTAGTATTAAGAAATGAATATCTAGGTTCTTGATTTGACATAGCCTTGTTTTGAATATATAAAATTTTATGTTTCTTTCTAAACTGATGACCCAAAGGTCATGTGATTTATGACGGTCTTTTCTTGCAAATCATTTAGGTAATAGGTCATTATTATTATTAGGGTCTTATTATTTTAGTACATGTATTATCTTATTAACACCTGAAGCCCAACATGCTTAGTATATTCCTTTTAATATTTTATCGCTCTATATTTTGGGGAAGGATTTTTTTTTTTCTACATACATTTTCTAGAGAGGATATGTGTACCTTCAACAAGTCTTCTCATAGATTTGGACTATGGATTCCTTCTATTTTGTTTTTAATCTACCATGGAATTTTAGTGAATATGTTGATGATGTGATAATATTTCCTGGTCTAAGGGTTTATTAACCATGGAATCCAATGAACTAATATTCTTGTATGCACCATGAACTAATAATTTTCTTCCATTATGTTAAATTCATAATCTATAATGAAATCATCCATATTGAATCAACTATATTAGAAGAAATATTGTACACAACAACTATGCAATGTTCCTAACAAACCATTTATGGATCATTAAAGACAGAGGGTTTAATTTCATAATTTCTCCCTATTACATCCAATCACAAAATGTGGAAAACTTACAATGAAAATTTCCTTGCAAGTAACTATATAGAATTCCTCAACTTTTCCTTGCATATTTTCAGCAATATACATTGATAAAAAAAAATCTTTTACATCACAATTAAATAACAATGAAGATTGATATTGCAATACATTTGAAATGAGATGGAACATGGAGCTCTCTCTACACACTTTTTTTTCCAACATTCCTAAGAATAAACCGTAATATCTCCAAGGAATCCATCTTCACAAAACTTGCAACACAACACAAAACTTGTAACTATGGAGGCTCACCTCCCATCTTAGGCTTATATGAAGCCACCCACTCAGCAGGGAAAACAAGACCCAAATGAGATACACACATACAACATATGATAATGCATAAGAAACTTGCAAGCTAACACATAATATTCCCTTCCAAGTTTTACACTATGATTCCCCATTAGAGCCATTGAACATAGGGTCAAGGTGTGCTTTGAAAAAGGAGACTTTCCATACCATCACATATCTTCAATAAATGGTTTCCATGCCCTTTCAAGGCTTTCACAATTTAAATATTTAATGCCCTTTCGAGGCTTTCAAAAAATCATCCAACATACTACCATTAACCATAACATCCTTGAATACCCATACTCCATAATATTCCTTTCTACACCATGATTTCCCTTATCACCCCCAAAGAAAGATATGAATGGATATGGTATACAATAGAGCCCATACTCCAATTTTATCAACTATATTTGAAGCCCAACTAAGTCCTTTACCCTAGACTTATCTTCCCTTCTCAAAGGGTGATGGAAGCCCTCACACCCATGTCGACACTTGATATTCAAATTAAAACCAAAAGGATCAAGAAATAATTTTAAAAACCTAAGAAATTTCATGAAACACAATGCACATTCCTATCACCACAACACAATACAAGGATTCCCAATTGCACAACACAATACCAAAATCTACCACCCAAAGATTCACAATATAATGCAAGATCCCCTAACTAATGCTCCATTCTTACAAATTTACTATGCAATTCTAAACGGAAGAAAATATACATGGTTTGAAAGACCAACCTTAGTCCATAGCTATGGCAATGGTATTTGTTGTAGAGCTCCCTTAGCCCTTTCTCCAAACCCTAACTATCTCTAAACATAGAGAGTGGGTGAACAACCCACTAATTTGTCACCACTCCTCTAAAAAGACTCTTTGCTAACCTTTTTTTAGTAGGAACATCAAGCCCCCTATTTCTTACATTTTTTTCCCTTCAAAATAAGAAAGTTTGACCAAGTGGAATTGTGAGGGTACACACATGGGAAAACCCCTAATTTTTAATTGGTTCAAGAGTGCATTGTTTAAGGGGTCCCCTAAGTTAGCTAAGAACTAAAATGGTTGAATTTAGGCCCCTAAAATGTTATACTAATATATGGGTGGCTTATTTTCAATAAAATCACACTTTAGGGTAAAATTTAGGACCCCTAAAATCCTTGACAAATTTGAATTCGAAAATCAATATGATAGTGATCCATCCTAACACCCTCTCCCAAGTGGGTGTACTTAAATGCTTATTGAAAGAAGAGAAAAAGACTAAGATTAAGTGACCTTATGACCAACACCCTAGGTGACATGGCATCAACACATGGACAATTACAATTTTCAAGTGACACATTAAAATACATAAGTTTGGAAGTTGCTTCCCCCAAGAATTTCCATGGTTCCACTTCCTTCATATTCAACTTGAGCATCAGTAGTCCAAGGAGGTTATATAAATATATATATTAATGCATATGATTTAAAACATTACATAATATTATTAACATAATTAAATTAAATTTCCTTTCCTAATCATTACAAATAAATCATTCAAAGTATTAAAATATCAGGGTCTTCATATCACAAACCAACATAATCAAATCAACATCTACTTGCATATCACATCAGATCATAAATCATCATTATCAAATTAATATTTATCTACATATCACATTAGATCATAAATTAACATTTATCTGCATATCATAAGCCATCATAATCAAACTAACATTTATCTTTAAATCATAGATCATCTTAATCGTCATACCATAATCTAGTTCTATCATATCATAAAGTTGCATCCATATGTGTTTGATCATTCCATTCACAATATCCGGTTCATAGTTCATATAATAGATGTAGACCACTACTATAAATGTTAAAATTAATAGATAAAATAAGTCATTGTCCTACTAAATCTTGAATAATGTACAAATATCCAAATCTCAAATATAAAAAAGAAAGTACAATACCCGCACTAAAACATTACATCACAAGTATTTCTACAATTCAGCTTCTATCAAAGCAATTGAAAAGGTTTAGTACATGAAAGAAATCATTACTTATATTATTTAGGTCTTAATGTGCAAACATAAGTGTGAACCATCAAAATGTAGATATTAAAATAACATAACCCTATAGTCTTGAAAGTATATCAAAATATCAAATAAGAATAATCATAATGCATTTATTTCATATTCACTATAATAGATCGGGTGAGGCCTCACACTAGCTATACATGTCATCTATAAGATATTTTAAAATCAAAACAAAACAAAAGATGATTTGTAGATTTTTTTTGATAGGAACTACATCCTATATTTTTTACAGTTAAAAAAGGACTTCAAAATAAAAGAAATGAATAAATTCTTACTCAATTTTTTTAATTTTTTTAAATGATAGGAATAAAATTCATCCAATTATACACATTTCATCAGTTTACAGTATCTTCAAATTCTATAAACAAATACCATTTTTTGTCATTAATGTTGAATTGTCACATTCTGATATCCTATTTCTTCATAAAAGGTGACAAAGGTTTGTGCTTTTACCCATGAATCTGATGAAGATGAGGCAACTGCACTTGCAACTTGTGTGAAAAATAATGATAGATGGATCATTGACAATGGATGCTCACATCATATGACTGGAGATAGAAGTAAGTTCATTACCTTAATTTTTTATGAAGGAAATAGTTTAAGATTTGGTAATGATGCACCATGCTTGATAAAAGGAAAAGGTTTTATCAAACTGACAGATAGGATTATATTTGACAATGCTTATTATGTTGAAGGACTTAACTATAACTTATTGAGTGCATCACAATTGAATAATTTGGGATGTAGGGTTGAGTTTGAAAATAAGATTGCTAAGATATATGATACTAATGGGAAATTGATTAGAAAGGGTGATCGAATTGGAAGTAATCTATTCTATCTTGATATAGAGGATGCTACTTGTCTTGTTGTAAAATTTTATGATGTGTAGTTGTGACACAAGAGATTATGTCATGTTATGAGAGACTTATCAAAGTTAACAATACAAACTTGACAATACAATGTGCAAACAATGTCAGTTAGGGAAAATGACAAAGTCAAGTTTTAAGGATAAAAATTACACCTCTGAAGAAATACTAGAGATTTTTCATACTGACTTGTGTGGACCAACTAATGTGCAAAGATACAAAGGAGATAAATACATTATGTTGTTTTTTTAATGATTATTCCAGAATGATGAATGCTATGTTTCTAAAGTAGAAATCTAATGCTCTTCAAATGTTTAAATGGTACTTGGCAAGAGTTGAAAAGGAAATAGGTAAAAGTTTGAAGTGCTCGAGATTTGAGAGAGGACAATAATTCACATCAAATGAATTTGAAATGTTCCACAATAACAAAGAAATCAAAAGACAAACTTCTACACATAGAACCCCTCCACAAAATAAAATTGCTAAAAGAAGAAATAGGTCTATAATGGACTATGCTAGAACACTCAAGATGGAGAATAATTTTGCTTTGAAATACTTGAGAGAAGTTTTAAATAGAGTTGTCTATACCTTGAGCCATGTACAAATCAAGAAAGATACTCGTTCAAAACCTTTTGAATGATGGTATGGATACCCACCCAATATAAAATATTTTAAGGTATTTGGAAGAAAATGTTACATTCTTAGAGATTTCAAGAATGCAAAACTAGATGCAAAAAGTGAGGAAGGTATATTCCTAGCCTATTCCACAAGAAGTAAAGATTATAAGTGTTTGAATACTAACACTAAAAAAGTTGTGAAAAATGCAAATGTAAATTTTGATTAATATAAAAAAGTACATGAGGCTGAACCTATGAAAGAAGTAGAATAATACAAATCATTTGTATAATTTTATGAAGGTATTCCTACTAAAGAAGATGCTACAAATAAAGCTGCAGACCAACAAAAAGTTTCAGTGACTATGAAGTCTCACCCCATGAATGTCGAGTCATATTCAGGAACTGAGCCACATTTAGATGTCAAGTTACAAAATGAAGTCAATGCACATTTTAATTTTGAGGTTAGTGTACATGAAAGAGAAGCTAAACTACCTGATAGAAAAAGACACAATGATTCTAATACTAAAAGACAAAATGAAGAAACAAATTTGAGCCAAGATTGTCTAAATATGTCAAAAGAAATCATCCAAAAACTCAATTCATTTTTGATAAAGATGCTAGACCATTGACAAGAAATAGATTTAGAAATGATACATGTTTTTTGAGCATGAAGGAACCCAATTTAGTAAAAGAGGCATTATAAGATATAGACCAGAGTAAATCCATGGAAGAAGAGATTGAAGAGATTGAGAAGAACAAAACATGGAGTCTAGTTCTTAGAGCAAAAGAAAAAAATGTGATTAGCACCAAGTGGGTATTCAAAAATAGGCTAGATGAAAATGGTGAAGTCACTAGGAACAAAGAAAGACTAGTCTACAAGGGATATACATGTTAAGAAGGAAGTGACTATGGAGAAAAATTTGCCCATATTTCTAGATTGGAAGGAGTAAGAACTCTCCTTGCTTATTTTGCATACAAAAGATTCAAAGTCTATTAAATGGATGGTAAATCTGCATTTTTGAATGACATATTAGAAGAAGAGGTTTACATTGAACAACCAAAAGGATTTGTTGATATTAACAATAAGAATATGGTATGTAGACTACATAAGGCTTTATATGGTTTTAAAAAAACACTAAGAGCATGGTATGAGAGACTTCATATGTATCTTGTGAAGATTGGATTTGAATGGATTGATGATAACAAGAATCTGTACATAAAGAGAGAGAAAGGAAAAGGTATTTTATTTTCTAATTTTTTTTTATGATATCATATTTGGGGGATAGGATACTTTATGTAAAGATTTTGCAAACCAAATGAAGTTAGAATTTGAAATGTCTATGTTTGGAGAAATCAAGTTCTTTGTGGGTTTGCAAGTATATTAGATAAAATATGGTATATATATATCACTCAATCAAAGTATGTGAAGGAAATATCAAAAACTTTTGGATTAGAAGATTCCAAAACTATGAGTACACCTATGCTGACATGACACAAGTTGTCAATGAATGATTATTCTACTAAGGTGAATCAAACATTGTATAGGTCTATGATTGACAAGCTGCAATATGTAGTACATAGAAGACCTAATATTGCATTATTTGTAGGGACATTTGCAAGAATCTCTACAAATCCTATGGAGAATCATTTAATGGTTGTAAAGAGAATAATGATATATCTAAAAAGTAAAAAAGGGTTTGTTCTATACTTCAAGAAGAATGAGAAATTTTAATTGAGAGCCTATACTTATGTTGATTGGGCTGAAAAAATTGATGACAAAAAATGCACCAGTGGAGGCACATTTTTCATAGGCAAAAGACTAGTTACATGAAATAGCAATAAGCAAAACTACATCTTACAATCTACTAATGAAGCTTAATATGTTGTTGCTACTGTTGATTACACAAACATTGTATGGATCAAACAACTAATCAAAAGAATGAAGGAATAAATCATAGAACCAGTGATAATTTATTGTGATAATACAAGTGCTATCAATATATCAAAGAATCCAGTGATGCACACAAGGACTATGCACATTGCAATCAAGTATCAATACTTGAGAGAATTAGCTCAAGATAAAGAGGCAAAGAGGGAATATGTTAACACAAAAGAGAAAAATGTTGACATCTTCACAAAAGCATTACCCAAGGATGCTCATGAGTATCTAAGAGGTAAACTAGGGGTGATACCCCTATCCAAGGCTATCTAAATAACATAAGCTATACCATGCATCAAACAAGCTGATGTTCATATGTTACAAATTGATGCAGAGGATCTTACTTTAGGAACTGCCTAAAGTAATCAAAGAGATAAAATTTCAAAATAGTCACAAGCAAGGTGATAGAGGGAGAAACTGAAGGAATTGAAATACCCTATATCTACATGTTTAAGATGACAAGTTTTTGGCATATGTCTTTGGAATTATTGTCAAAGAGGAAGAAAGAATTAAAATAATCATCATCACAAGGAGAAATAGTATTTCTAATCAAAGGAGAACACAAGAGAAATGAAGGAGATGGAGAAATTCAAGAAAGAGGGAGAAATCCTAATATCTACCTAGTAAAAGAGAGATATAAGATGAAATAATGAAGGAGATAAAGAAATTCAAGAAAGAGGGAGAAATCCTAATATCTACCTGGTGGAAGCTACTGATAGAGGGAGAGATTTCAATACAAAGAATTATTTTCTTTTTGGTATTGGCATTGTCTTACTTTTTGACCTAGTCAATCTGGTTGAACAAGGTGTTTACCATTTAGTTGACTCAGTTGATCAGTTTGACTTTCCATCAATGCCAAAGAGTGAGATTGTTGAAATCAAATTGAAAAGAACATTATTGAGAGAGATTGTTAAAGGTTATTTTTAAAGAAGACTATGTGTTTCAATCAATGTTTTATCACTGATGTCAAATTTGTCATTTGTTGGTAAGACAATTTCTTATATGATTTAAGTACTATCACTTATTTGATTGATGAAGAGGATTTGATCAAAATATATGTAACAATAGCTCTTAGAGGAAAGGTTGAGTTATGATTATGTAATGAAGTATGCAAATTAGTTAGGACATTGATGTCATGATGCATTTATAATCTACTTAAAGTTATAAAGGTTAGTTACAGTAAGAAAGTTTAAAAGTACAAGTTACACAAAGTTTGTTTGCCAAGATTAACTAAGTGGATAGTAGGTGCTGAGAAAAGTGAGTGAAAGTCGAGCCAAGTAAAAGTTCATTCTAGTGTATGTTGAGAAAAAAAGTAGATGTCATGTAAAGTTTAGTTGATGTCGAGCACCAGTAAAGTTTATTTGATGCCAAGTGATAGTATAGTGGATGCTAAGCAATGTAGTATGTGTTGAGCATTAGAAGGTTCATAATGCTGAGCTACTGCATTATTTAAAAGATCATGAATTCAATAAATTTGAGCTGACAAGTTTTTTCTCTTGGAATTTGTGAACTAGGTGGAAGATATGGATGATGAGCTAGTGGCATAGAATTCAAGGTAAACCATTTTTATGAAAATTCAAAGAGAATTCTAGGAGAGGTTTCTAGAGAAAAAGATGTAATATGGGGTAGATACATTGTATCTTGCCTAATCCATCCTAACCCTAAATTGGATGATGGAAAATGAGCGACAAAGTATCTTAATTTCCTATTTATAGGAATGGTTGGTCATGAAGCAAGAGAGTTATGTTTGAAAATTTAAGGAAGATAGGAAGTCAAGGGCTTTGCTTTGTTAAGTGACCTAAGAGGAGATTGCATTGGCATGTTATGAAAGAAGGCTTAAGGAGATGAATGCTTGAAGGGTGAACAAGCTATCAGAACTACATTGTATGAAGGCCAAGAAGTGTGGAGGATTGAAAAATGTTCTATAATCTATAAATGACATTGTAAGTTGTATCAGATCATGCCTCACTATTACTCTCTAACAATTGTATCAATCTAGGGTAAATCATTTGGATTAAGGTTGACATAATAGTGATTTGTACATCATTTAACTGGGTGACATTCCAAGTGAATGGTCTAAAGTCCTCTAACGAGGCTCACTCCTAACAGGGTTATTGAAATCCTTTAATAGGGTCATATTTAATAGTGTGTATCATAATCTTTAACAGGGTTGGCCTTTCATAGGATATCACTTTAGAAGACTGAAAAGAGTAGCATGTTACTGGTGTTTTTTCCCAAATTCAATTTCCACATAAATCATTGTGTCAAGTGTGTTGATGAACCTATTATGTTTCATCCTTTACATTTCTGCAAGTTGATTTGATAGTAACCTAGGAGTTTTAAGTGATTGCATAATCTTATGGATGCATGCATAAGTATAAATATTTTATAGGTTCACTAAGCTAAGAAAATTTTATTTATACATTTGGACCTTGGATAACTATTTCAATGCCTGCCCCCCCCCCCCGCCAAATTACTCTAAAGTATTCCAAAACTATTAATATATATCTAGTTTGACTTAGTTCTTCTTGGAAACTTGTCAAATGTGTTGCTTTAAACTATCTATAATCATTTACTTGAATCTTCAATTTGGAATGTAAAATTGAACCACCTATACTGTATGAAACCACTAAAATTGATGCTAGTATTAATAGAAGACAATGGTTAGTGAATGCAGAATATTAAAAAAATTTATTGATTGCATCAATCAAATATGACTTTTCTGTACTCGCTATACCCTAAATTACATATACAAGGGTGCTACATTATTGGATCAACACCATTATAGTGTGTCATAATAACATCAAATTCCATTTTTCAAACCCAATTTACTACTATTGAATTCTTGTTCACATTCAAGATTTATAGTGCATCTATTTCCTCTCATTCTACCAATCAAATTGATTGCATCTAAAGTATATTCATCTGAGCTATATTGCTTTGACAAAATATGTTTCCTATACATATCCCTTCATCCTAGCATATCAACTTCATAAATCTCCATTATTTGGCCATGATTCATTTGTGAGATGACTTCTGATTCATTCTATGTAATGTTATGAGGACCCATTACATTTTTATCACTTTCAAATTGGGAACTATTATCACTATTTTCTACATCCACTCATCATTCAACAAGCTGTAGAACATAATCTAATGAATTCCAATTTGACACTATTATGATATTATCATCACCAATATCAACCTAAATGTCACGTAATATTTTATATAACAACTTTGAAAATAAAAAATCAACAAACTTGTCCTATACACATGGCATAATCAAAATAAATCTTGGATACACTGTGACAATTGTAACTTATTTTCTATGCTCCCACTTATTATCTTTCTTTCTATTTTTATTATATATCAATTTTTTAGAAGAATCAATCAAAGAGATAGAGTCCATAGAAATAGATCTTTTTCTATATGAATCTATGAGTGATTTTTTTTTCTCTTCAATAGAATTCTTGTTCTTTGTCTTAACAGGTTTTAAAAAAATTGGGAGATATTTAGATTAATAAATATTCTATTGCATTTAAAAAATGGAAGTTCTAGGAGCATGTGAAATATTTCCTAAGCCCCAAATTTTTTTTCAATAATAGTTTTAGTTAAAAAACATTGCAGAATTTGGATACAAAGTCATCAAGATTTTCTATATTTTCTAGCGATGACAATATTTGATGCTAGGTCTCAGAACTTCTCTCTACTTTGCATGCATGTTTTTCAATATACTTAATAACAACATGTACTAACAAAAATGGTTTCCAATCTATATTTTATCTTCATAATTACAAAATTTAAATCTTATGTGTGTTGACTCTATCATCATTCCTCTGAGGTTCAATTATTTTTCTCCACTCGTACGAATTTGAACCATTTATATTTACTACCCAAGGAGCATTATAACTACAATTTAAGTGTAAATAGTTACAACACAATAAATATTTCATTGCAATGTGTTTGTTGTAAAAAATAAATATAAAGTACATGCATGTCATTTTTCCCTTTTTTTTGGTGAGACATGCTACCTCTTCATAGATTGTATGGCATTGTATGGTATCCAATACTTCTTCATAATCTTGGTCCGTATTTTTTTCTCCTATGTGTCTTGTATTTTTGAGAGATGGATGTGCAAAATTATGAATTGGTTGGATGAAAAAAAAGACTTTTAACTGGACGAACAAGAAAATGGTAGCACAAATATAAGAATTAAGAAAAATTTATTATAGAAATATCTACATAATTATATTCACTGTAGAAATACCTCCATATTTTTTTCACTGCCACATGATTGAGGATTTTTTTTCCAGCTTCTCTTACTTGTCTTCATTATGCCAATCTAACTTAGCCATATTTGGAGAACCATGAATGTACAAAAAAATCATGTACATGTGTAGATAACCTATATGCTAACATTCATATCTTGACCAAAAGTCTTTAACATTGAATCCTTTTTGCAAAATCTCCTTTTAATATGAGGATAATCAATAAAAAAAATTCTCCTCCACTTTTGAGCCTTTCTTGGGTTTGATAGTTGAGTTCTAGGCACGAGTGCATGTAGATTAGGCCAATACAAATCAACTACACTAAGTGTAAATAAAATTGTGGGGGTCCCTAGCTATTTCAACAAATCATTTAATGCTCCTTGAATTTTTTTCCAATATGACCTTGTACCTCTTAATCTTGTTCCAAAATGCATTATTTTATCATCAAGGTCTGTACGAGACAAATGTTTCATACATTCTTGTAACTCATCAATGGTCATTGACAACTCATTGTTTTTCATTTTACAAAAACTAAATTGGAATTTTGTCCATAGTGCCTCATTATCATGTTTTCCATCTAATATCTAAATTGGGTATGTCTACCAAAGCAATGATCCCTATACTAAATTATATGCTTCACATATTCATGAAGGTATACTCTTTGTAGTTGCAGCTCCAACAAATTACATTGTCCATTTGGAAACAATGTT
Organism: Cupressus sempervirens; assembly: GCA_028749045.1. NCBI lineage: Eukaryota > Viridiplantae > Streptophyta > Pinopsida > Cupressales > Cupressaceae > Cupressus > Cupressus sempervirens. The sequence continues at coordinate 117,095,286 of CM053793.1, forward strand.
GCAAAGGCCATGTCTATTAAACCTGGTGCAACATATTTATTCACTAAAGATGTACCTAGTGATGGCTAGTCAATCAAACTTAGGGGATCTATATTGGGGTTACCAACCCATTCATGTATGAGTTCCATTTTCTTTTGAAGATTCACTAGTCTTGTTTCCATTGATGTTTAATGATTGATGTTGATATCATTAACCTCATCCATCTCAATTTGTAGACATGTGATTTGTTTTGTTTCATTGTCAATGTCTACATGAACAATCTTTATTGGATGGAATATAGTTTAATCAATATTTATTTCAATGGCATCCAATGCGTGAGTATATATGTTAACATCTCTATAAAAATTATCATTTTTAATTTTATACCTTAGAGCATGCTACACCTAATGTCTATTAACTATAAAGTTATAGTTTGTACAATGCTGATTTTTTGTTATAGGCAAGTCTTTTATTGGGTGCAGTAGACTTTTATATACATGCTCAATATTTTGAGAGAAAATTATTGTGTGTCCCTCGTATTTATATTCCCCCCTATTGCATGTATCATTTACAAAATTGAACTTACAGGTGCAATTAACATTTCTTCTACTTGAGTAAAATTTGCAAGTTCAAATGGTTGTGAGCCTGATGCATATTGTTTTCTACTAATAATCTATTTATTTTTTCTTCCTAACACCTACTACACATTGGACCTTCTTGTATATGCTTAACTTTAATTTTGACATAACACTCCTGACACATGTAGCACATTGTAGGCATAACCAAATTATCTATTTAATATATTTGGCAATTTCTTTATTGTTTGCAATTTTTTATGACAATTCATCAATGGTTATCTTCTCAAATTACACACATTTAACAATTCTTGGAGTGATACATTAATATGACAAACACCAATTGAGCCCAATTGATCAGCATCCATTTTCTTCACCTTTCTTACAATTGCAATATCGTCTTTTAAGAAATCAAGCTCCCCAAATATTGTTTCACCAATCTCCTACATGAAAATTACCTTCTCAAGAACAATTGTATATTGTTTGACTACCTTTTGAATCATGTAAATACCTAACATTTCTAAATCATCTCTCCATTCTATAAATGCAGTCTCTATTCCATCTTCATTATTCTTATCTGAAAGAGATACAATTTTTTTGTTCAAAAATAGAGAACATTGCACATGCTCATATGAATGAACAAGAGATGAATTGCATGTATCTTTAACATTTTGTGGAGATTCAACATGAAAATTTTGATCTTTCTTTAGACCATCACAAGTCACATCATTGATATCCATTTCAATAGGAGATGAATCACCTTCATCCTCATCTATATTGTAATCGTTGATGATTATATCATGATTTACACTAAGAATTTCATCTGAAACCATAGTTGGGTCCAATGTGACATCATTTCTTACTAAATCCATTCCATTTGTGAAATTTTTTATATGATATTCACATGTGTGATACACTGAGTGCACTAGAAGTAATGTAAATATCTTTTAGAGCTACTCTATTGAGAACAATATGACATCCATTGTTTGACTCTCAATCAAAGTTTCTTCTTGAGAGTACTAATTTATTAGATCAATTTAGAGACCATAAATATTATTTATTCCATATAATAGATACAACTGATTCCCATATTATTTTATGTTTTGTGCAATCTTATGAATTTTGCAAGATTACATGAACTCTACTAACAAACTACAATAGTCCCATTTATTATTTGTTTTTTATTTACACAATTTTCCTAGTGGTCCTTTAAAGTAGGCTAGTGTTTCTAACTTCCATTTAAAATTACAGATATCCATCCTAGTGGGTCAAAGTTATATGACACATGAACAATTGTATTAATTTGAAGATGAGGCACATCTATTTCTACACTTTCTACTACATCGAGATCAACACAAGAGTAATTACTAATAGTTACTAGAAAATTAAATAAATGTAAGCATCGATCCGTGAATTATCTTGTTATTTGAACAATTTGTCCACACAACTTTGAAAAAAACACTTTATTGGAAGGGTAGCATGACAACATCCATTGATAACCATGGGAGTTAGAAACCCTTATATAGGTAAATGTTCAAAATTGGATAAACCAATTTCCATATTTTGCAATTTCATTAGCAGTCTCATTGGATATTCTTCTTTCCATTTCATCATGAAGTTCTCTTACTATATTGAAAGTGAAACCATCATTCACTCTACAAAAATGATTTTCACTCTCGATCATTTCCTATTGAGGAAAACAATTGTAAACTCTTGCTTGAACATACCATTTTTATTTTTTCTTGAGAAATATATTCTACAAGGCCAAAAAATACAACAAATATCATTTCATGTAGAATTTTTTGCTATAAAGAACATCAATTAATTGTTCATACAAATAGTTGTTGATAATGGATGCCCAATTGAACTACTGTTGGATCCAATTTTTGTGGATGAAATAAAGCATCCATGTCTCAAAATGCGTTGAGCCATGACATCCAAAACACTACTCAACAGTTTGATATAAGCTCTACTCTCCTTTATAAAATCAACTTTGTATTGTCTGTTAGCCAATTTTTTAACTTCTATATTTTGTTGATATCTTAATTTATCATTCAAAAATGGTCTTGCAATTGAATCAGATTGGCAATAGTAATGATTAGAAATCTTCATGTCAACAACATCATACTAGTCATAATATGGAATATTGAATTCTTCTCTTACAACTTTAGTTGTATTACCTAGCAATATTACACCCTATAAATTTTGAACTTTCCTATCATTTGCATCATAATATTATGCAAATTTTGAAACCAATTTGGTGCATTGAAGAGAAAATGGGAATACAGTTGCTTCAACCAATCCTAAATTTATCAATCTCTTCCATAGAAGAGACATTCCCTCATCCCTTTTCATTCTATTTGAAAATTCTATAATAGCAATGACCCCTAAATTTGTGTCTTGTGTATCTTTGTAAGCTGAATCAAACTTAGATTTTTGAAGATTCCTTATAAATTTGAAATTAATAGTGAAAAATATAATATTTGTAACCTAAAAATATTATTATTTCATAAAAATAAGAAAACAAACCTAAGAGGAAAATGAGAAATGTATTTAGATGAAACAAAAGAAAAGTCTTGACACATATAAAATAAATGCCTCTTTCATTATTTTTTTCAAAGAAATAGTTAATGTAACAAAGAAGTTTAATGAAAGATTAAATCATGGAAATACATTATCTTAGTCATTAAAAATAGGATCTATTATGTCAAACACAATACACTTCACAATCCAAAGAAATATGGATCTCCACACAAACAAAATAATGTCATATTCAAATCCACTATTTTAGTATCCATCTTTTGTTAAACCAATCATGGGCTCGACATAACTAGAAATGGGAATATGCTTGAAGATTTTGAGTATGTCAAAAGAATATTTTAAAAAATAATTGTCAAATCAAAGGAGATTTAAAACTATCTACAACAACACCTGTTCACCAACAATTATTCTTGAACATGTTGACAACCAAACCCACTAAAATATATTTAGGTAGTCTAACGACTGAAGGTCGAATACATTCAAAATATAATTCCTCTATAAGATTCTCTTGCATCCATTCATCTATTATAATATTATTATATTAATTTTCTAATTTAAACATTTAAATCAAATCCTAATAGGAAAAAACATATATTTAATGTTCGAAACTATGATCCGTATTTTAAAAAAACTAATATTTAATTATTTTAATTGGATAAGTTACATCAAACACAAACACATCAAAATAGATGTCATATAGTAGAAAATAAATAAATCAAGGAGAAAACTATTAGATATACAATCGTTACTCTTACATTATGATCTAGAAAACTTCTACAATTATATCTCATGATTTACTTAGTTTAAAGGATTTGATCACATCAAAATAGAAATGAAATCCACCCTAGTGGATCAAAGTTATACGACACATGAATAGTTGTATTAATTTGAAGATGAGGCGCATCTATTTCTACACTTTCTACTACATCGTTATCAACACAAGAGTAATTACTAATAGTTTCTAGAAAATTAAATAAATGTAAGCATCGATCCCTGAATTATCTTGTTACTTGAACAATTTGTCTACACAACTTTGAAAAAAACACTTTATTGGAAGGGTAGCATGACAAGATCGATTGATAACGATGGGAGTTAGAAACCCTTATATAGGTAAATGTTCAAAATTGGATATACCAATTTCCATATTTTGCAATTTCATTAGCAGTCTCATTGGATATTCTTCTTTCCATTTCATCATGAAGTTTTCTTACTATATTGAAAGTGAAACCATCATGCACTCTACAAAAATGATTTTCACTCTCAATCATTTCCTATTGAGGAAAACAATTGTAAAGTCTTGGTTGAACATACCATTCTTATTTAGTCTTGAGAAATATATTCTACAAGGCCAAAAAATACAACAAATATCATTTCATGTAGAATTTTTTGCTATAAAGAACATCAATTAATTGTTCATACAAATAGTTGTTGATAATGGATGCCCAATTGAACTATTGTTGGATCCAATTTTTGTGGATAAAATAAAGCATCCATGTCTCAAAATGTGTTGAGCCATGACATTCAAAACACTACTCAACAGAGTGATATAAGCTCTACTCTCTTTTATAAAATCAACTTTGTATTGTCTGTTAGCCAATTTTTTAACTTCTATATTTTGTTGATATCTTAATTTATCATTCAAAAATTGTCTTGCAATTGAATCAGATTGGCAATAGTAATGATTAGAAATCTTCATATCAACAACATCATACTAGTCATAATGTGGAATATTGAATTCTTCTCTTACAACTTTAGCCGTATTACATAGCAATGTTACACCCTATAAATTTTGAACTTTCCTATCATTTGCATCATAATATTATGCAAATTTTGAAACCAATTTAATGCATTGAAGAGAAAATGGGAATACAGTTGCTTCAACCAATCCTAAATTTATCAATCTCTTCCATAGAAGAGACATTCCCTCAACCCTTTTCATTCTATTTGAAAATTCTATAATAGCAATGAACCCTAAATTTGTGTCTTGTGTATCTTTGTAAGCTGAATCAAACTTAGATTTTTGAAGATTCCTTGCAAATTTGTAATTCATAGTGAAAAATATAATATTTGTAACCTAAAAATATTATTATTTCATAAAAATAAGAAAACAAACCTAAGAGGAAAATGAGAAATGTATTCAGATGAAACAAAAGAAAAGTCTAGACGCATATAAAATAAATACATCTTTCATTATTATTTTCAAAGAAATAGTTAATGTAACAAAGAAGTGTAATGAAAGATTAAATCATGGAAATAAATTATCTTAGTCATTAAAAATAGGATATATTATGTCAAACACAATACACTTCACAATCCAAAGAAATATGGTTCTCCACACAAACAAAATAATGTCATATTCAAATCCACTATTTTAGTATCCATCTTTTGTTAACCCAATCATGGGCTCGACATAACTAGGAATGGGAATATGCTTGAAGATTTTGAGTATGTCAAAAGAATATTTCAAAAAATAATTGTCGAATCAAAGGAGATTTAAAACTATCTACAACAACACCTACTCACCAACAATTATTCTTGAACATGTTGATAACCAAACCCACTAAAACACATTTATGTAGTCTAACGACTGAAGGTCGAATACATTCAAAATATAACTCCTCTATAAGATTCTCTTGCATCCATTCATCTATTATAATATTATTATATTAATTTTCTAATTTAAACATTTAAATCAAATCCTAATAGGAAAAAAACATATATTTAATGTTCGAAACTATGATCCGTATTTTTAAATAATTAATATTTAATTATTTTAATTCGATAAGTTACATCAAACATAAACACATCAAAATAGATGTCATATAGTAGAAACTAAATAAATCAAGGAGAAAACTATTAGATATACAATCGTTACTCTTACATTATGATTTAGAATCAACTTCTACAATTATATGTCATGATTTACTTAGTTTAAAGGATTTGATCACATCAAAATAGAAATGAAATGATCCTCTATTAAATTTTAATTCTATTAATGGTATTAAAGATCTTTTAGGAGAAATAATTTTTGAAAAATCATTTAAATGTTAGATACCAATTAATCAATATTTTTTTTCTCTCCTTGTTTTATAGATAAAAATAGATGATAAAATAATATACATTCTTAAATAGTTTGCATTCATAATTTACTACTCCAACTTATATTTAATTTTTCTAATAACTTCTATCACATAAAAATCAATACTTTCAATCTTAAATAAATCAAGCAATTATCATGAGGGAAGTTATTTTGGGACCTAGCCCTACATTTTGTAAGAATCGATGTTAGGAAAGAAGAGTTCCATTTTGTAGCAATAAATGATGCAAATGTTGAGCTTTGGGTCTGTGGGATAAATTTGATTACAAAATAAACATTTGTCTTTAATTATTCTAGCCATAACATCATGTTTTATCTAATTAAATTTACCGTATATTTTTAATCATTGTTATCAATATATAATATATAATTTAAATTATTGTTAATATATTTAAACAATTAAACAATAGCAATTAAAGAATGACTTAAATAATCTTTATTTATTAAATATTAAATATAATTTTTAATGACATTATAGTAATATTATATAATAAAAGTTACAATTTGAAGACACTAATAATAAACTAAGAAAGGGTGTGAGATTTAAAAAATAGAAAATTGATAACGATTAAATATCACTTTCAAACAATAGTATATGACAACTAAAATATAATATGATGTTATAGTTGGAATGTAGAAAAGAGCCAACTCATTCCAAATAATGAAAGTTTGGCAAGACAGACAAAAAGGAAAATTGAGGTAGCAAAATCGTACACATGTGCTCATGAATGCTTAGTATGTGTTTGTTTAGGTCCAAGGTAATTTTAGTTAAAATGAATTTACTTTGAGATTAGCTCTCTAGGAAATTTAAATAATGTCATCTCAAAATCATCACCCATAACAAGATGCAACACTCACAACAACACACAAGATTACTAATTACATACAATCAGATAATTATGAAGGGGTCATCTGAAAAGATCATGATCCAAGGGGTCATCTGAAAAGATCATGATCCAAAGTTGTGCATATCAAGTTTGATTTAGAGGGAATATTTTAGCTATTTGTTACAACTTCAAATATTGATAAAGAAATATTTCACGTATTTGTTACAATTTCAATTTCAAGTGATGTCATAATTAAATTTTACAATAATAATTAATAAGTTTTTAAAGTTTGAAATTTCTAATTTTTTATTGGCTAATAGCATTTAGCTAGGGGTAATAATTATTTTTTGGCACAAAAATAGAAGAAAAGTCGAGTCTAGAATGTCCTTCAATATAAAAAATCTAAAAGTGTGTTGCAAACTTTTTTTGGGTATTAAGTTAAGTTTGGTCACACAAACAATCAATTAACATGAGTTAGTTGTCAAATTTTCAATACTAAATCATTTAGGTTTCAAACTTTGAAACCTAAAATGTAAATCATCTTATCCAATATAAAATATAATAATAATTAAGAATTAGATTCAAAAGATTTGTCTTTGTATAAGAATATTTCATAAAATCTAGAAACAAAAGGATTATAAAAGTTTAGAATAGTACTTTGCATAAATCAATGTTCTAATGAATTAATTTATTTTAACAAAATCTTTTTTTTTTTAATTATAAACTCATTTAATTTAACAAAAAAAATTCATTAGCTATTATTAAAATGTTGAACATTATTAAATAAGATACACTTATTAATATTTTTCAATTAAAAAATTAATTTGATGTAATATATCACCAATCAAATGAAATCTATCTACGAACAAAAATATAATAAAAATTTCACATTTATCTATGTAACACTGTTTTAAACTACCGACGACACTTATTTAATATTTTCAACTATTAAATACTCTCCCATCAGCCCATTTTTCCGTTAAGAAAGAAGCGATTTTGATGGAAAATGATTGTTAGGGTGTTCTGCAACTATCCAACAAGCAAGTTTGATATCTTACAAAACGAACAAATATCCCCAAGAATAGCGACAATTTACACAATTTCTGCAGGCATCTACCATGACCGATGCACCTATTACAATTCCAGTAATAAGAAATATTTGTAAAGTTCAATAAAATTACATAAATATATCTCAGCCTTCGCAGTCGGTGAAATAAGAACGAGGGCAAGAATGGTGGCAAGATACGGAAGAAAACCAATTGCCATAACGATGTTATGTCAGTAAACTGAGTTGAGTTGGGGAACAATAAGCATGGGATATAGTAGATTATTTTGATACCCAAAAAGATGGAAGTGGATTCCATGGCTGATGTATCCATCTTTATACTTGAAAGAAAAAGTAAGGAAATAATATTTATCCGTCAAATAAAGCTATTCATTCTGAATGCATTTGGTGTTTCAGCTACAAAAACTGAGCTTGTAAATAAAGGTAAAAGGAAAATAGGCAGTACCAAAGGTTTGAGTGTTGTGGTGACTATGCTTGATGATCTTGGATCAAATGATAAATACCGTAAGGAAGCAAAGGTGTGCGGAATCACTTTCTACACTAATCTATGAGAGAACGATTATGTAAATACAACTAACTATTATAGAGATACCAAGAAATGCATAATAACATAATCAAAATAACAATGAACTCATAACACAATGATTACCATAGAGAAACCCTTTTGGGAGAAAAACCCCAAACTCCAAAACCTGCACAATGTATTATCAAATCTGGAAGATTACAATATGCTTGCAATGCAAGTTCTTATAGGAGCGCATCACCACAAGTAGAACTTGAACTTGGACTTAGAGAGATACTCCTTCTAGCACGAGCCTTGCAAATTGAACTCGATGATACAAACACCTCCCCAAGCCCTCCTTTTATAGTGATTTTCCACTTGGAAACCATTTGTGGCTCTACAAAATCATGAGTCAAAACCATGAGCTACCTACTCCACATTTAATATTGAGAATTTAATTTATTTTCCCCAACATTAAATAATTACATAAAATTTTAATTCATACACCTTTTTCCAACTCATAGACATGTTGAAAGCTACAAATAAATGCTAGAATTTTCTAAAGATTTCTAATGTTTTTCAACTACAATTTTCTAAAGTTTGCTAGGAAAATAACTTGCAAGGTTGAGATAGAAGTCTCAACATTCTCCCACTTGTCAAACACGTTGCAAAAGTCAAGGGATCCAAGGTGTCATGGATTTAATTGCTAGGGGCTAAGAGGCTCATAGACTTTGAACACCATTTGAGCTTCTCTGTGTTCACGAGCTTAGTTAATGCATCAATCATATTCACCAAAGTTTCTACCTTTTCCAAATTCACTGTGCCATCCACGACCATATCTCTCACAAAATGATATTCTACATCAATGTGCTTGGTCCTAGCATGAAATGTTTGGTTCCTTGCTAGGGAGATTGCACTCTATCTATCACTATAAATTGTCATGGTACCCTATTTGAATTCTATATCTAAACACAGTCTCTCTAGCCAGATGGCTTCCTTGTAGGCATAAGTAGCTGCATTTTACTCTGCCTCTGTATTGGACAAAGCAGCCATAACTTATTGCTTTCTCATCCAACTGATTGCACAACTAAATAATGTAAACACATATGCACTGGTGGATCTTCTTCTATCAACATCACTAGCCCAGTTTGAATCCACATAGCCTTGAATATTTAGGGAATTCTCATTTCCTATTCCATGAAAACATATAGAGTACTCAAAGGTACCTCACAAGTATCTGAAAACTCTTTTTACTACATCCCAATGTGCTCTTCTTGGATTGGACATATAATGAGAAAGTACTCCCACTGCTTGGGCAATGTTTGGTCTTGTACAAACTATATCATACCTTAAACTTCCAACAACACTCTGATATGGTACTCGAATCATCTCTTCCATCTCCAATAGGGATGTAGGATACTGTGAGCTAGAATTTTTTTTTTCCCATAGTAACAAGAACACTCAATGGTCTAGAATCTTGCATATTGAATCTTTTTAGAATAGTACCAACATACGTACTCTGCCCTAGCCAAAGCTTTCTCTTTTTCCTATCTCTTATAATCTCCATTCCTAGAATGTACCTTGGTGCACCAAGATCTTTCATCTCAAACTTAAATGCTAAGAGCTGACATTTTAATTCTGCAATCAAACATTTTCCTTTGCTAATAAACAACATATCATTAACATACAAGGTAGTAACTAGGAAACTATCACCATCAAATTTGTAGTATATACAATAATCAAATTTGGATCACATAAATCCCAAACTCAATACATATGTATCAAACTTCTGATACCATATCCTAGGACATTGTTTTAGACCATACAAGGATTTCATCAATTTACAGACCAAATGACTTTGACCTTTCACCAAAAAGTGCTCTAGCTGTGTCATATAAATTTCTTCCTCCAAATATCCATGAAGAAAATTTGTCTTCACATCCATCTTCTCACTGTCTAGATCATGAGTTGCTGTAATAGAGAGTAAAAAATGAATGGATGCCATTTTTTCTATAGGAGAATTTTTTTTAGCATAATCAATTCTCACAACCTGGGAGTAACCTTTCGCAACCAAATGTGCCTTATACTTCTCAATGCTTCCATTTGAACCCATCTTTCTTTTGAACACCCATTTATAGCCAATAGATTTTCATCCTTTGGGAAATGGTACAAGGTCCCATGTTTCATTCCTCTTAAGAGCTGCCACCTCTTCTTCCATAGCTATCTTCCAGGACTCTGAATCATTCATACCAAGAGCCTCTTCTAAAATTTTTGGTTCATCAATATTAGAATTTAAAGAAAATATACACCTTCAATCATCAAGAGAATATCCATACCTTTCTGCTGCTTTCCTCTATCTGTTAGACTTTCGAACAAGATATGGTTCAGGTTCTGATTTAGGTTCATGATCAAGTTCTCCCTCTTCCTCTAATGATTCAGAACTCATGGAGATCTCTTCAACAACTTGTCTTTCTAAAGGCCTCTATTCAACTTTCTCATGTGTAGCAGGAAGTTGAAACACATCTTTCTTTTCTTTTATCCATTCTGGCTGTGCTATAATAGAAGAAGGCTCAGTTTCTCTAAAAATAACATTTCTAGAGTAAAATAACTTTTCTGCAATAGGATCCCAAAACTTATATCCTTTCACACCATAACTATATTTGACGAAGATATGTTTGATAGCTTTGTTGTCCAATTTTCTCTACTTCTCCTTTGGCACATGAGCATATGCCTCACAACCAAAACCTCTGAGATGTTTAAGTGAAGGCTTGTGGCCTGTCCACACTTCCATTGGAGTTTTATCATCAAGAGCTAATGTATGAAACCTATTTATTATGTAGCAGGCAATGGCTATAGCTTCAGCCCAAAACTTTTGTTCTAGTCTTGCTCCACTCAGTATACTCCTAGCCTTCTCCATCAAGGTCTTGTTCATTCTTTTTGCAAATCCATACTGTTGTGGAGAATATGAAGTTTTCTTTTCTCTCTTAATACCACAATATTTACAAAAAAATTCAAAATCATTGGAGCAATATTCATCGCCATTACCGATTCTCAAACACTTTATCCTCTTTCCAGTCTGCAACTCAACCATTGCTTTAAATTCTTTTAAACAATTGAAAACCTTAGCTTTTATTCTAAGAAAATAAACGTATGTTTTTTTATTAAAATCATCAATGAAAGAAATATAATAAACCAATCTACCAATAGAAGGAACATCAATTGGACCAAATACATCCGAGTTGATTAGATCCAAAATACATTAGGACTCATGTGAACTTGAGTAAAACTAAACGCGGTTTTGTTTACCATAGATACAATGCTCAAAATAATCAAAATCAAGATTGTAGTCATTCAAGACATCAACAAGGTTTTTTTTCTTTAAGGTTTATAGACCTTTTTCACCTATGTAGCCGAGTCTTCGGTGCCATAACATAGTCTTCTCTATAGGTGGCTTTGATTCAGTAGATATAGCATCCTTGGGTACCCAAAAACCATGACCATCTTCTAAAAGAGAAACCCTCTCCTTCTCCAATAAATTAGTCATCTTCATAGTCTTATCCGAAGTGTTATTGCACTCAACTGTGCATGCATTAAGATGGTACAATGTACCTAATCTTCTTCCTCTTGCTATTATGATAAAACCTCTCACCATTTTCACATCTTCTTCAAAAAATTATACATGCACTCTTGCATCTATTAGTTTGCTAACAGATAAAAATTCTTCACTAGGCCTAGGATATCGAAGAAACCATTAAATTTTCTAATTCTTCCATCAGAAAAATTTACATGAATACTTCCATGACCAATAATATCAACAACTAAGTTATCACCCAAATACACCTTACCACCATCAAACTTTTCATATTTACTAAACCAATTTCTATTAAGAGACATGTGAAAAGATGCACCTAAGTCAATCAACCATGCGTTTTCACCTACATGAGTGGCCAAGGCTGTGATGAAAGCATCTCCATCTTCCTTCTCGAACTCAGAATTAGAATCTTTCTTATTCTCCTTTTTCTTTTCCTCTTTGCATTCCTTTCAAAAGTGTCTAGGTTTGCCACAATTGTAGCAAATTTCCTTGGACTTACAATGAGATTTTGATCTCCCCTTATTCTTGGACTTAGAATGGCCATGTTGCTTCTCATTCTTTCCTCTTTCCTTCGGTTTTTCTCGAACACTCAAAGCCTCTTTGGCATTTTGAGATACCTTCTTTCTCATCTCTTTAGAAAGTAGAGAACCAACAATGTCATCCATCTTCAAGATGGTTGCAGTGCTCCCTATGGCCATGATAAGGCTGTCCCATGAGTCTGGCAATGAACACAACAATATTTGGCACCTTTATTCTTCATCCATCCATACCCCAATTGAGGTCAACTAAGTCACCAACATATTGAAACTTTCAAGATGTTCAGAAATCTGTCCACCTTCCATTCTCAAGGAATACAACTTCTTCCTAAAGAAAATCTTGTTTGTGAGTGATTTCACTTGATAGATCTCACTTAGCTTCTTCCAAAGCTTCTTCGTGGTAGGTTCTTCATAGACATTAATCAATATAGAGTCTGCAATACATTATCTAATGAGACTTTTAGCTTTTCTATCTCTCACATCATACTTTGCAGCTAAATTTGGATCTATGGGCCTCGGCTTCTTTTCATTAATTGTATCCCATAAATCTCAATCAACCAATAGATCTTCCATCTTCAGCTTTCACATTTCAAATCTTGTGCCAGAAAAATTTTCTACTTCAATCTTCCCTGATGTTCTTGCCATATTTGCAATGCTATAATACATAAATAAAAACCCTCTACACAAGTTCCCACTCAAACCTTGATTAGCTCAAAAAACCCTATACCCAAAAAATAGAACCAAAATTAGCCAGGCTCTGATACCACTTGTAAGGAAGAAAAGGTGCATGGAATTTCTTCCTACACTAATCTTTGAGAGGAAAATTATGAAAATACAGCTAACTATTGCAGATATCTCAAGAAATGCATAATAATATAATCAAAATAATGATGAATTCACAACGCAATGATTATTGTGGGGAAAACCTTCTGGGAGAAAAACCCAACCCTCCAAAACCCACACAATGTATTATCAAATCTTGAAGATTACAATAACATTTTAATGCAAGTTCTTATAGGAGCACATCACCACAACTAGAACTCAGACTTAGAATTAGAGAGATACTCCTTCTAGCACCAGCCTTGCAAACAAAACTTGATGATACAAACACCTCCTCAAGCCCTCCTTTTAAAGTGATTCGCCACTTAGAAACCACCATGAGTCAAAACCATGAGCTACCTACCCCACATTTAATATTGGGAATTTTTTTTTTCCCCTAATATTAAATAATTACATTAAATATTAATTCATATACCTTTTTCCAATTCATAGAAATGTGGAAAAATACTACAAATAAATGCTAGAATTTTCTAAAGATTTCTATAGTTTTTCGACTACAATTTCTAGAGTTTTCTGAAAAAATAACTTGCAAAGTTGAGACACAAATATCAACAAATACAAAAAACAAATGCCTATGCATTAGGAAAAATAGTGCACATGACACTCCTTTTCCATAAGTTATAGAATGTTGCATTTGGAATTTTTCTTTAAAAGTTATGCAAAAGGATTGGTGGTGATTGATGATTGAATTGTGAGACAAACCAAATCAAGTGTCATCGTAACTATTGTTTATAACTATTTGTACAAAAATGGAAATTGAATTAAAAGTTAATAGAGTTTTGAAGATGCAAAAAGTGAAAAATAAATTTAAACATAATGGATTTTGGAGATGCAAAGATGCTTGATTCATGTGATGAAGACAAGACGATGAAAACAATTACAATAACAATAACAATACAATGAAAAAATCAAAAAGGATTTTTCATGAATGCATATCAAGAATATTTTTATTGATCAGTGCATATCAAGATTATTTTTCTTCACAAATGCATTCCTTTCTTTTTGTCCTTTGCTCTGACCAACCCAATTTCCTTTTCTTTTCTATGCCATTATTTTGTTAGTGGACAAAGTTTTGGAGGTGCTATATTTTCTAAAAAGTTTCCACGATATCAAACTATCATTCTTATGAAAGTAATGATCATTTCTGATTGAAAAAAAATACAAAATAAAAAATAAAAATAAAGCTAAAAATATGAGTGTCCTAACTAATTGAAATGGATGGAAGGGGCATCATGGATCAGATAGCAATTCTCTAGACATAGAAAAGAATGAAATAGATGGAAGGGACATCATGGATCAGATAACAATTCTCTAGACATAGAAAAGAATGAAAGAGATGGAAGGACATCAACTTCTTTATTCTAGTAGAATTGTAGTTCCTTGCTTCTTAAACAAAAAAAATTATTCTAGTAGAATTGTGGTTCCTTGCTTCTTGAAGAAAAAAGAGTGTATTTATATGAATTTCTAGAAACAATCAAAATACTCCAATAAAAGGGAACAAAATTAATTAGGTAATAAAATTGTAAAATTCTAAATGCTTAAATCTAGTAGAAATTATTAAGAGAGATTATTATTTATAGTCTAATTTTTTTTTTATTAACAGTCCCTTTCTATTAATAAGTAAATATACTACTTACAAATTCGTTAAAAAGGGGTCAAGGGTTACAAGATCACCCCATGAGAGTTCACAAAGCCAAATCCAGATACACAAACTATTCATTAAAAAATTATTGAAGCAACTCCCTAAGGCCACAAGAGTAGTGCCACATGAGGGAGGTGGTTCATCATAATCATTAAAACCTCAGGCATACCTAGAATTGGTAGGAAGACAAGGAACAATCCAACCATCAAAAAAATCATTAGTAACTTGTTCTTTATCTTTATCTTCTACACTTTGTGGAGATATAGCCAATTTCAGGTGGAAAGGACATTTCATAGTAACAATACCAGGACGAGCAGCAGAAAGGGGAACCAGGTACTAGCCAAAACTGTAGTGAGGTAGGGAAATCGAGTGAAACTACCAACCCTCAACACCAATACTAGCAGAGTTGTGGTGGGGAACCTAAGAGTGTAGTGTGTATGAGTGGTAAGGAGTAGAGAAACTAGGACCTTGACAATGGCCTTGACCTAGAGTATTGCCAACAAAGTTAGGAGGCACTCTAGAAATCATGCATGATGCATTACCCTATGATTCAATAGCTCCTAAAGGTGATCCGCCTTGTTAGTTTGAACCTATATATTGCATTCTTTAGTGTACATAGTAACATTAATATCCAAAAATATGTGAGTGAAAAGAACATCATTCCTATGCTTCTGTAAGGTAAACAAAATCTCCATCCTGAAAGTATGCAAAATCTGGGTGAATTTCTAAGGGAACCTAGGGGAATTACCTAGCACAATGATGTGCGAAGTAAAGGATTCTAGTCCTAAAGGCTTAAAATCATCATGTATCCAATTCCAATAATTTTGGGCATGCCTACAAAACCAAAAATATGCAAAAAAGACTTAGGATGCCCACAAAAAGGAGAAAAAGGATCTAGAACACAAGGATGCTTGAGTCATGGCCTAATCGGAAGTCCTTGAAAAACAAATGAGGAATAATGAGAAATATTTGGCTCATTAATTACACTCTAGATATTGTCAAATCATTTCCTACATTGATAATTCAAAGACTAGAGATGCCAGTGCTAGTTGAGAGTTTCCAACATAGTAAGATGCGAAGAAAGCTAGTGATATCCTAAGTTGAGCTTGTAGTTGATGAATGGCACGGCAAGATACCACTTCCATTCTTTCCACCAAGTTCGCATAGACTAGATACCCACCTTGAAGATCAAATGATAGGGATTAGAAGATCAAAACTTTGTCAATTTGGATGAGTAAGACAAAATTGGACCTAAATATCATCCTAAGATTGAAGACTCATAGATACCCTAGACGAGAGAGCCTTAGGAGTCTTGATGCCACATTTCAAAAAATGTTAAGAATTGGCACCTTGAGCCTTACCTAGAGGAATCCCCTGAGTGGAAAACAACGAAGAGCACCAAAGGTTTTGGTGGTTTAAGGAAAGACCATTATGAAATCCATTACCATCCTATCAAAGCCAAGTCCTAACAACTTCCCAAGCTTTCCATATGCTTTTGATAACAAAAGAGCCCTGGATATGGATAGGTTCATGCATAATTAGAATGGTTTGAAGACCAATCCCCTTCCATGAAAGTTTGTTAATAGGGTTATAGGAAGAGATACAATGCCAAACTAGAACTTTCCAAGCTTCATCACCAGTGATAGCATAGATAATCCAATTAGCACAAAGAGTGAGCCCTTGCTTTTGTATTGAAAGAAGGCTAAGACTATTCGTATGTTTGTCATTGTGCCAAAAGCTTGAGCTATCAATGAACATTGAAAACACCACATTTTTCTAGATCTACGAGAGGTAGGTAAGCCATGCCATGGATCTTGAAGGAGGTGTTGACCACTAAGTCAACAATCTCCCCCTCAACACCGACTGAGGGTTCCACACTAACAGAATGAAGGAGGCCTCCCAAGATTTGAACCTATGACCCAAGGCTTTGATATCAATTGTTGGTATGTTTTCCATTGTGCCAAAAGCTTGAGCTATCAATTAACATTACAATCATGAGATTACCCAAATCTATGAGAAACAGGTAAGCCATGCCATGAATTCTAAAGGAGGTGTTGATCACCAAGTCAATAAAGACCTCTAAACACTTTGGGGAGACATCAAAAATTTCGTTCAACCCTATGAAAACTATGATGATCAGACATAGAAGCCCAAAGAAAGTCATGAATCAAGCACTTCAGCTTGAGGTATAAAGCTTTGGAAGGAGCCCAACAGGAAAACTAATACACATGAGTAGTAGCCAGCACCTTAGAGTAAATTTGGAATTTCCCCAGAAGAGAAAAGGGTTTATTAATACAGTAGTCAAGATTCTTCTTAATTTTCATGAGCATGACATTCGATAGATCCAATAGACAAGCTTGAAAGGAAAACACTATGCCCAAAAAGAAAAAAATCTCCCCATGCATAACCCATTCCAATCAAATTGAGCAAGACAAGGTGGCACTGGGAGGAAGAATTTCATGTAACAAAGTGTCTTGTGCCATTGAATACCACAACCAGAAGCCCGAAAAAAGGTGTCCAAGAATTGTAAGACATTATTGATATTTTCCTCATCCTCTAGGAGAGTGAGAAAAGAGTCATTAGAAAAGTGGCCATTGACAAGATGAGAAGAATATTCAGGAAAGGAAATCCCATGAACCAAACTAGCAGAAACAAAGTGAGAAGTAAGTAGCCAAACTCTTCAATAACAAGAACATACAAAGCCAAGGCTAGAGGAAAGCCTTATCGAATAGATTGAAAAAGCCTAAAGGCTTTAGATTGGGAATTTTTAATAATAATGCAAGCATTAGCATCACCAAAAAGTATTTTCACAGACTAAAGAAAATGAGGTCTCAAACCTAAGGCTTGAATCATAGCCAAAAGAAAAGTCCATTCAAATTGATCATCAACATTTGCAAAATCAATTTTTAAGAACATAGTCTACTAATTGGACTTGCCAATCCCACTCCATCCCTTCCCAAACAAAAATGTTGTTGTCAAGAATATACTAGGAGTTCATGAAACTAGTTCGTTCTAGGCACACAATTAAGAGAAGAAGATGTCAAATATTAACAGATAAAGCCTTAGTAATGATCTTCTATGACACATTAAGCAAGGTGATGGGCTACCAATTGAAAATATCTTCACGGTCACTAGCTTTAGGTATGAATTTAGAATTTCCTTTATTAATGATGGCTCCTAGATTCTTAGCATGATATGCTTCAACATAAACTTTAGCTAGGTTTGGACCAATAGACTCCCAAATATGTTTATAAAACTCAAAAGGGAATTTGTCACACCCAAGGGACTTGTCATCTACCATAGAAATGATAACCTCTTTGAGGTCACTAATGGTGAGAAGCTTCTCATAGAAGTCTCATTTCTCAACTGCTAGACGATTTGGAGTAACATAAATACACTTTCATTGAGCTTCCTTCTAAGTAATCAAATTTCCCTACATAGGAAAAAATAATTCTTAATGATGAAAAAAGGCTTCTAGAATGTCAAGGAGATTGGGCAGATTAGCATATCCCTATTTAATCATTTAAATCCAATGTTGGTATGATGAGCTCTAAGAGAATGGAAGAATTCTTTTGAAGATTTATCGCCAACCTCCAACTAGTGGAGTCAAGCCTTGATTTGGGCACCTCAAGCAACAAAGTTATCAATAATCTATTTCTCATGGTGTAGCTTAGAAAGCTAGACTTGCAAGTCAGAATCAAATGGGTTAAGGGTAAGAGCTTCAAAAGACTTCCTAAGACCCTTGGTATTGGCTTCATAAGATATTTTTTCTAAAAATAGCCAAATGCCATCCATAGATGCGAAGAAACCTTGCAACTCTAGCAACGAAATCATTCCACCATTGAATCCAACCTATCTGAGAATGAGGACATGGCTCCAAATTCTAAACGTGTATGATATGAGAAATAGTGAAAGCATGCGTCAACACCAAATTGTTGAGGAAAAACTATGATCTGACATCTTGTTTGATAGTTGTTTGCCAAAAAATTATAAAATAAATGGGATAGTGGTTTGATAATGTCACATCCGGTAGAGGAATGACAAGTAACTCTCAAGCTTCGGAAAAGGAGAAAAAAAGATTAGGCAGTAATCATAGCATGATCGAGACTATTTAAAATGAGGTCAAAGTCAGCTCCAAAATTAAGCCAAGTGTACCAAACCCAACACTACTCATGGTATTTAGAATTGGGATAAAAAAACAACCCAATTTATTGTGCATATAGTATTGCATAATTCATTGTGATCTTGATATAATTCATTGGAAGTGAAATTATAACTATTGAATAATTTAACTAATATTTTATTGAAGTTACTAGTCACTATCTAAGTTCATTTTTGAAAAATTAACCATATTCATTGAGAATGTAGATTAAAAATTTACTAGATATTATTAACTAAATCTATCAATTTTCTCTTGAATTATACAAATAATTTATAAGAAAATATAGCTAACTTATAAAAAAGTTTAAAAACTTACAAGATAATAATAAAACACTAAAATATTTAGTAAACAAACACAATCTAATTGAAATGTTTATCAATGGATCATCTAATTATATTCCCATTCCCCTTAAAAGGAAAATAGTAAACTAAAAAAATTAGAACTAGAAATAAATACCAAAGAATTAAGAATCGATTACACAGACTCTTGTAACTTATGAGAGACTTAATACGCATTGCAACCTATAGGTGCTGCATTTGAATGAATATAATTTATTGGTTAAATTTTTTTGAAACTCTAATTTTTTAATCAAACTTGTGAGAGATGCAACAAAGAAGATTTTGCACATTGAAATTATTTTATGCTACCGTTCAATGTTTCATTGACAATATTACAGGAGGCCATATCTGGTCAGAATTGGATAGGCTTACCATTGTTATTTAATATTGTGTTAATCTTTATATTCTATAGATCTCATTTATTTATATTTAAGTTTTGGACTCTTATTAATTTTCTCAATCATATTTTAGCTTCTATAAATAAATAACCAGATCAAATAGGAAACCAATTTACTGTTATTTAAAGGTTTTGACAAGATGATCCCAAAATGAAAAAAATAATAGATCATATCTGTTCTAGAGAAAAGAAACTCTTCAAATGTTTAATAATCTCTTTTATTATTATTATTTATTATTATATTCAACTATTTTTTTTTACATCTATGGAGTATCTCTACCAAAGACATCGAGATAATAATCTTGGTCTCATTTCATAGATCTCAAGCTCTTTGACTCTGCAACATAAGTCTCTCAATAATATGTATGCTCATTTGTTGTACTATTAGCATCATCCCTAGTATAACCTATTCAATTTATATGTGAAAATGTGAAGGAAAAAGAAGAATTGGAACCTAAAAGGCATACATATAGAGTTAATACCTATTGTATGTCATTCATAAATAATAGAATTAGACTAGTAAAAAAAGTTTATTCGACCTTTGGTCAATTAAAATGAAAATTGTATTGATGCAAATTTCAAGCCCTAAAGCTAACCTTTGGTTGAATTAATTTCTAGCCCTTAATACTGTCCTATTTCTAAAACAACTAAAAAATGGAGACACACTCTATATAAAGTGTAACCCTATAGCACATTCACATTGACTCTAAAAAATGTCTAAAGGTTATAAAGATTATTTAATTGTAAATTAAAGTCATCTCCTTACAGTGGAAAACTACTAAGATTACATTTGTCTGATGTAAAAAGACATTTTACATTACACTATATAGACACAAAGTACTCATTTTGTTACAACATACATTTTACAAACATAAAGTATTCATTTTTCTACAACACCATTAATGGTAATCAATAGATAGTATATTTTCTCTGATCCAAATTTCTTAATTAATATAGTGTAAAATAGAAAACAACATTGATGTATTCATGATTGTTTCTCTAACAAATTCCACTTTTAACGTGCTTTTAAAATATTTTCTATTTTATTTAAGTATTTTTTATGTTTTCTCAGATCAAATTTTCTTAATTAATAAATTGATGTATGCACACACAAAAACAACATTAATATGTTCATAATTGTTTCTTGTACAAATTCCACTTATAGTGTGTCCTTAACATATTTTCTAGTTTGTTTGGGGATTTCGTTCACAACATTAGAACTAAGAAATTTATTTTTCAAAAATATGATTTGCAATGAATTTGTTGAGAAATAGAAGCATTAGTTTGCCATCAGATGAGCACATCTTATAATGTCTACAAAATTATAGAGTGGTAAATATTTTTTAATTATAGTGTCTCTTCCAAGCATATTACTATCTTATTAATAAGAAAATTATGTTTTTCAATTGTGGTATGATACTGTTTACTTTATATAATAATTTTTTATTTGTAAATTGAAAATATTATACAATAGTAAGCTCCATTTAAGAATGTGTGTTTTTAATAACAACAATTGATGCACCTTTTAAATTCAATCTGATTTATATCAAACCTCTTATGCATGTGCATATTTTTTTTGTGATCTTATAGACACAACAATCAAAAGCTAGATATCTATGAATACAACATAAGCAACTAAAATATGATGACAACAACAACAACAATTTTTTGCCCAGCTAAGGAAAAAAATGGCTCATCCTTTTATTAATAGTGTTGGAACTAGATCAACCTTGAAAATTAAATGGAATAATAGATAGTGCTATGAATGAGATGAGATGTGAACCCAAAACATGCTATAACTTTAGATGCAATAGTGTGAAAGTTAAAAACTTTCAAGTTGCATAATTTTGATAACTATTTACTTGGATCTTGCAACATAGAATCGACATTCAAAGCCAAACTAACCCTTGGAAAAAAGGGAGGAAACATAAAAGGGAAACAATTTTACAATGAAGAAGAAGAATCTCATCATGATCTTGAAATCATTGAAGAATTTATTGATTCAGATTTTATTGATTAATATTTTTTAAATACATTTGCATACATGTAGAATTGATACTAAAAATGATATTGAATATTATACTAGAATGATATGAATATAATATGAATTGGCATTTGAACATCTTTATATAGCCTTATTTTCCCTACACAAACTACTTATAGGAATAACTTCCCAACAACTATCTATTGAACTAATTTTATTCATCTAATCTAAACACATAAAATAACCTAATTAATGTAATAAATCTAACATTCTCCTCCTTATTACATTAATCCAATAAAATTGAAAAGCCTTGACCAATATTATTCCTCTAGAAACTTTGATGAAGCTCCTTCACCAAAATTTGAAAGTAGTTTGGAACTTACAATTGCAAATCCTAATCCTGAAGTTGCCCTCATATCCCAACTTTAGACTATAAATCTTGAAGTTGACCTCATAATAACATTGTTTCCACCTCCCTTACACAACAAGACATAATTCCTCCAAAATTTCAGATCTCCATGGAGTGTGCATGATGCCTCCTTTTCTGTTGCACATTAGATACCTTTCCTTCGAAAGTCCACATCTCCTTTGAGTTTTTCTAACACCTCCTCAAGTGTCATAGAAACAATCACCACTAATATTTCTTTATATGGACATCTTTCCTTTGAAAGTTGACATTTTCTCTGAGTGTCTCTAACACCATTCTTTAAATCCTGCCCCCCAATCCCCCCCCCCCCACCCTCATTCCATAGAAGGAAAATCACATAGCCAAGCCTCCTTTTTTCTTTAGGGACACAAATCTATCAAGTCCCCTCTTATCTTTAGGGATGAGTTTTCCAAGCCCTGACTTTAAAGGTACACAAATAGTTGCTTCTCATGTAATAATCATCTCTGAGTGAGAAGCTAGCTCAAAATGATATAAATCCTCCAACCTCCAATGCATGTAGCCTCCTATTTACTTCTATTATGTATAGCAAAACAATTGTATCTTTTTTACCAACACACATACAATATGCCATAGATTGTTTTTCAATCAAAAGCAGTTGTACCTTAATTTTCCATTTGTAGAATTCAAAACCTTCAAACCTAGAAAGAGTAGACATTTTATCCATTTTCTTCTTGATTTATTTGAAATAAAATCAACCGACTCTAATAAAATGCACAGTAGAAAAGAAAACATTCTTTACAAATTAAAATGAATCCAATACTGCAAGAAATGGTTTTCCAAGTTTACTAGTATATAAACCAAAGAAATTCACAAATTATGAAAGGCCAAGCATAATCTATCATAGAAACATCACATACTCTCCAAATTGATGATCAAAAAATACCAAATAGACACAAACTAGCTGCTCATGTTACATACAAATATTATTGTCACTACTAGGCGCAACACATTTTCATCTCACTATTAACCCTCCATTGCCTATGTACTTGGCTCTAATACCAAATGAAAGAGAAAAAATATAAAATACTGATTTTATTGATTTATATTTTCTCAATACATTCACATATATGCAAAATTGATACTAAATAGTATATTGGAATGATATGAATATAACATGCACTAATTTCTGAGCATCTTTATATAGCCTTATTTTTCCTTGCATGAACTACTTACAAGAAGTATTCCCAAGAATTATATATTCAACTAATTTTATTTATATAATCTAAACACATAAGCTAACCTAATTAATTTAATAAGTCTAAAAAATATAAAGTGAAAAATCCATTGACTTGTTTTACTTGTGAAGAAGTTGGTCACATTGCTACAAGGTGCCCGAACAAGCAAAGTAAAGATGATAGAAAATCCAACAAGCTCAAAGGAAAGAAAGATTTCAAGAGCTGTAAAGACTACAAAGAAAAAGGTAAGGAATCTTGTTATATTGCTAAATATTCTAATAGTGATAATAAATATGAAATGGTATATGTTACATTGACTAATGAAATCAAATGTGATAATGTATATTGGGTTGAAGGAGTGAGACACAATCTTCTAAGTGTGGCACAACTAAACAACATTGGATTGAAGGAAGAATTCATGAGTTGGAGGGCTAGGCTTTTGGATGGTAAAGGAAACCTAGTTGGAATTGGAAATCAGACTAAAGGTAATCTATTATATCTCAATCTCAGTAGTAGTTCATTCTTTTGGCACAAGTAGAGGAAAGTTGCTTATGGCATAAAAGGATGTGTCATGTGAACTTTAATAATCTGGTTACTATAAGAAAGAATAGAAGAGTGACAGGTATTCTAAATCTAAAGAAACCTGAAATGGCCATATGTGAGCAATCTCAGATTAGAAAGATGAGTAAAACTAGATTCAAAAGTAAGAATTTCAATACTAAAGAAGTCTTGGAACTAGTTCATACAGATCTATGTAGACCAATAGTTATTGAAATCTTTAATGGAGATAAATAATTTTATTTATTTATTATTGATGATTGTTAACCAAAAATCCATTCCCATCAGAAAATTGATTTAAAATGTTGATCCATTTGATGGTCATGCATTTTCAAATATTTAAAAGATTAAATGTTATACAAGGATCTATCTAAAATTTTAGCCATATTTTTTAATGCTAAGTCTTACAACATTATTTTCATGTTATGCCTTTGAAACATTTCAAGTTGCGACTATGCAATCACCCTTTGGTTCACACAGTCATAGTAGATTATGCTTTAACTAGAGTTCATGTGGCAAAGGAATGATGACATTGTATTTGCATTGTCACAAGGTTAATTTGACAGACCATGGTTTAAGTTATGGCAGTGCAATAAGGGAAAAATCATCCATGTTTGAAAGATGTATTTCACACCATTAGATCTTTCAAATCTATGGCTAGTGTGCTATTGTAGTGTGTTAAGGAACTATTGTTAGAGTTGTGATCAAGTGATTTCCTTTGTTTTCTTGGTTGCAAGGTTAAGAGGGTGAACCTCAAGTCAAAGCAATGATGGTGCAAGTGCAATTAGGATCTTAGTTTTGCAAGGTTGTGATGGTCAGTGGGAAATGTTGAAAATAAGCTATGATGTAGCAAAAGATAGTGGGTCATTGTTTCAGAAGTAATAGTTCTATTAGTAAATAAATGTGGTCGCAAAGCTATGAGCATGGGAAGTCAAACATGAAACATAAGGTTGAGTGTTGGCAAGGTGGAAGAATGATAAAGGATGATTGATCCACATGGCAAGGCCTAAATCTTGTCTTTGATTTACCAATTATGTAGGTAATTTGGCATACTTATGATAGAGGAAGCAACTCTTTGTTATAGATCTGATCTTTTTGATCTTTCACAATCACCTTGATCATTCCCTAGGTCTGATAAATGCAAAAGAACACTCCATCACCACTTGTTGATCTATCTACTTAGTCATAATTTAATGATTGTTAGTCCTAACCTCTTAGAGCTTCATTTAGTGAATAATTAAATTTTTAGCATCCAATTTTATACCATGATTAGACATTTTTTAGATTCACAATAGTGGTTGGATTCATAGTGGTTGTGGAGGAACTCTCAGTCAGAAATAATTGAGTAATGTTTACGATATAAAAGTATATTTTGTAATCCATCTTGGTCTAGTCAATAGTTTTTTGTTTTCCTTGGCATGTTTTGGCATGCATATTGTAAATTCCCTTTACCTTTGAGCTATTTATGATATTCTACCTTATCTCTTTCTAGAATTGATGTACTATGCAGGATATATTTGTCTCTCTTCAATGTTCTATGACTATCTATAATTTTCTAGATTATATCTCTTTTGACCTGTGAATGATATATAAGTGAACTCTCTTCTTCCTTGTGTTATTCATGTTGGTTATCTGATCTACATGTGATTATTACATTTAAAAAAGTCTATCTCTTTATATCGTTGATGTCATAATAGTTCAAGCGTGCATATATGGGCAAAGGTAGGATTGAACACTCTATTTTGGTGCATCACATCCTTAGAATAGACTAGATAGTTTCTTTCATGTATTCCTTCTCCCATTTCCTCTTCAAGTGTAGTTTAGGTGTATCTTAATAGCAAAGGAATTTTATCTTCTTTAGAGCCTCAACCTCATAGTTCAAGGACCACAACTTGGAGGTTGTTTCCATGTTTCACAAGGTTCTCCTTAGGTAAAAAATTTGGACAAGGGTGCAAGCCTTTGTGATAGTTCACTTAGAAAATTTCAAGTTCACTAGTGTTAAAGAAGAAAAGTTCCAATATATGCTAAGAAGATAGTGTTGATCTTAGTATTTTTAGGCCTTCGAGAGGCTCATATCCAAGCACTTGGTGACTCTACTCCATTCCATATCTATTTTCTAGACAACAATGTTGTGATTCATGCCCAAAGCTAAAACAAGGGAACCTTCTAGAGGTAAGTTCTAATACCAAGATCTTTCATTTTCTAATCTATGAAGAAAGGCTAGGGTATATCTATCACCAGTTAGGAGTGCAACAGTTACATATACCCCTATAAGATCCATCTCCACTCCTCTTGTTGTTATATCTCAGCCTAGAATACCATATGCTCATATCAATAGATTACTTCCTTACATGGCTAGATTTCATGTTTTCCCCACCTTTAATGGTGGAAGTCCTCTCCTATTAGCACAAAGATATGACATACCATTATCAACTCTTAAAAGAACACAAGATTATACTAGTGAAACTTCCATATCCACCTTAGAACACATCCAAGAAGTTGTAAATGGTTGTAATATACATGACATATCTGAGGATGATGTTGTTATTAGGCTTCTAGCTTCATCCTTGAAAGGAAAAGTACTACAATGGTATAGAATTTTTCCTCATTTATCTATTACTAATTGAGATGGGTTAGGAGAAAGGCTTTGTAAGAATTTTGAGGAAAAAAGTGATCACCTATCACTTTTGGAGAATTTGACAACTATCAGGAGGGAACCCCATGAATGTATGACTAACTTTAAGTATAGATTTCAAAAGACATGGGATAGAATATCTATTGTAGTGAAGCCTTCTCTGAAATCTATGGGAGGGAACACTTTACAAAATGCTTATGAGGTTACCATAGGAGCAAAAAATATCTTCATCCAAGGAGGGAAGTTAGCTCCAGGACCTCCAATGTCTTTCTTTCCTAAAATGATTAAATTTTAGCCTACTATAGCCCCTATTCACATTTCCTCTACAAGTCAACCTCTTGTGTGGTCCCAATACCTTCCACATCCTCTAATGGAGTTGATAGGATTGAGGCCATGATGCAAAATATGGATAAGAGGGTGGAGGAACAAGAAATAAAGATGGAGGACAACAATGTAGTAGTGAAAAATATAGGTAATGAGTTGGTGACTATGAAGAGGCAACTAGATCAAGATAATAAGCCTTCCCAACTTCAATGTCAAGGTCCCATTCATATTCGATCCCCCAACTAGAGTCATCTTCCCTACAATTAGAATAGACCTACCAAAAACACCTAGACTACAAACACCAACCTGAATAGGGCTTTATTCCCTCTAAACAATCTTTCTCAAGATCAAGATTTATGCTTGAATTATAACTACTCTTATAGATATTGTACATGTGAGAAGGTAAAATATTACTTGGCACTAACTGTAGTAGAGAAAGAAATTTCCCAACAACACAATGCTAATCAAAATTCTAATACTTTTCAATAGGGTGGTTGTTCTTTCATGAATCATCAGGTGGAGGAGCATTTTAATGTAAAGTAGGATTCCTATGTGTACAATACTAGGAGCAAGAGAAGAGTTGTTGAAGATGTTCCTCCTCCTCCCAATCATGTTTCAACATCAAGTATAATGCCTAATATACAAGAACTAGATCAAAAAAATAGTGCTAATAAACTTACTAATGCTCCTCGGTAGCAAATGGAAAACAATAGTAGAGGAGATGTGAATGATGCTCAAGTTATTCCATCTCAACTTCCTACACATGCAACTCCGAAGGTTTATAACGAAGCAACTAGTGCATCATTCAGTGTGGTAGAATAGATGAAGAAGAAAAACATGAATATTTCTGATCAAGAAGAGAAATGTGAATATTTATATGTGGGATGTTGTTGCTACTATAGCATCACAAAAGAAGCTACTGTAGCTAGAATTGGAGAGGATTGAACCAAAGGATCAATCACCTAGCATGGAGAGTACCACAATTTTTGTACAACCATAAGAAGAGGTTGAAACAAGTAAAAAGGTTATACCTCCTCCATTTTTTGTTTCTCTAATTATAGTAGACAAGATAGTCCATAATTGCATGATTTATTTAGGGGATAGTAGTTTAGTAATCCCTAAGTGTGTTTTTGATATCTCAGGAATGAAATATGAGCCCATTTTTAGGGATGTGTGGTAGTTGGATGGTAGTTTTGTCAAGACTATAGGAATCCTTAAAAATCTTGAAATGGCTCTACATAAATGCTCTAGTTGTACTATAGTTCAAGATATATCATTTGCTAATGTTAAACCACACTTTTCCTTTATCTTTCAAGAAATTTCACTACCCAAATAGGTGGTTACATATTTTTTGATTGGTCATACATATTTTTAGAACAAGATATAGAACTAAAGCTTCAATTAGAGTAGATCCCTTAGCCCTCTATCATATTGAGCCCTACACTCCTAATCTCATCAATATAAACTATACCATCCTACAGATTGATGAAAATGACATAGAAAATGACCCTGCCACTTCTCTAGTAGAGATGCATTGTTTTCTCTTAGATGAATGGGTTAATGCATATAATTTTTATCTTATACTAGAAACCCTAAAGATAGGCCTTAGTACTTATTTTATATTAGAGAAGGATTCTCTTGTCCCTAACCTTATGAAGAATAGGGAGGAGACATGTAGGATATGGAGCATGTATTTTGATGGATCAAGAAATAAAAATGGATCAAGAGCTAGTGCGATGTTGGTTTCTCTTGCACTTGAAAGCTACTACTTCTCATTTAGGCTTCAATTCTATTGTACCAATAATGTGGCTGAGTAGGCATTATTCCAAGGTCTTCTAATCACTTAAAAAAGAGGAATTCAAGTCTTAAGATTATATGGAGATAGTGAGATGGTGCCTAATTAGGTGAGAAATCAAAGTATCACCAAGAA
Source organism: Cupressus sempervirens (assembly GCA_028749045.1). Classification (NCBI taxonomy): domain Eukaryota; kingdom Viridiplantae; phylum Streptophyta; class Pinopsida; order Cupressales; family Cupressaceae; genus Cupressus; species Cupressus sempervirens. Next base: position 117,124,434 of record CM053793.1, read on the forward strand.
TGGTTTTCTCAAAAACTTATAAATAAATAATATGAGATTTTCTTAAAAGTTTAAATATATTTAATGTTCAAAGCATCTCTAGGAAAGAAAATACACATGTTGAAAAACTTTCAGTAGTGGGTGTCTCTTATGATGTGCCAAGGAGCCTTAAAGTTGAGAAGAAGAAGAATAAGATTGAAGCGGTGGTTACGACTATTGTCCCTGATAATAATGATAATTGGAAAGTCTTTGAAACTGATGCATAAATTTTAATTTTCTTGCAAAATGAAATAGAGTTCTTACATAGAAATTAGCTAAGATTGCATGACTAGTATGGTGATCAAATCATCAACCTCGGCTCCAATAAGTTTCCTAAGGGTATTATTACCTTAGAGAGTTTATTTAATCCTAAAGCAAGAGATAGAGGCATGAACCTTACTACATCTAAAGATGATCATATACTAGTTGCATTTTTTGATGGAAAGACTCTAAACATGGGAAAGGTATGTTCTGTAACTAAGAAAGAAAGTTTTTTCATATATGTCAAGAATTTAATGATGTATTTTCTTGGACTTATGATGATTTAAAGGGTTTTTACCCAAGTCTATTTCAAGATACCATAGATTTAGTTGATAATGTCAAACTTGTTAGGTAAAGATAAAGACTAGTGAATCACAAGATCGAGCCATTAATGAGAAAAGAACCATCCAATTTGATTGAAGCCAATATCATATTTTCTATCAAGCACTCATCATGTTAAGCTAACCTTTTCCATGTTAGGAAAAAGAGTGGAGAAATTAGACTATGTGTAGACTTTAGGGATCTTAACCAAGCCTCCCTTAAGGATCATCATCCTCTCCCTTCTATGGAACAAATATTTTCTAAGGTTAGTGTTTTAGATAGATTCTCTTTCTTGGATGGATTCTCTGATTACAATTAGGTGTATTCAAGGAGGCTAATAGATATAAAACTACTTTTACCATCAAATGGGGTAACTATGTCTATAGTGAAATACCTTTTGGACTAACAAATGGAGATGCCACGTTTCAAAAGGAAATGGAGATGGCCTTCGAGAACATGATTGAAAGGTTTGTGCTGGTCTACCTCGATGATATCATAGTTTTTTCATAGAATTTTGTAGATCATTTTGGACATCTTAGATAAGTATTCATAAGATGTAGATAGTATGGAGTATCTTTGAATCCAAGAAAGTGTATCTTTACCACTAATCAAGAGAAATCGTTAGGGCACATTGTATCCAAGGATGGTCTAACCATTGATCTAAAAAGAACGAAAGCAATACTTTCTCTCTCTCTTCATAACTATAAGAAAGGTCTCTAATTTTTCTTGGTGGAATAAATTTTGTGAGGAGATTTATTCCTAATTTAGCTACCATGGTGAAACCTCTTATAACTATTCTTAAAAAATATATGGTCTTCTCATGGACTGAGGAAGGAAAAGCAAGTTTCGAAGAGATCAAGGTAGCCATAGCCTCAACTCCTACTCTAATCAATCCAAATTTTGAGAAATATTAATTCTTTATACCTTGGGTGGTGAGTCAGTGATTTCTATTATCTTTCCTCAATAAAATGGCAAGAATGTAGAATATCCTATTGCCTTCTTTAGTGAAGGGATTAAAGAGTATGAAGACAAATAGAACTATGCAAAAGAAACAAGACCTTGCAATTATCAAATCTCTGAAGAAGTTTAAACATCTCCATTCTCATTATAAGATTTATTTGCTAGTGCGTTATGCAAGTGTGAAAGACTTTCTTTTGAGAAATGATATTAATGAGAAAATGGTAGGTTGAATCACCAAAGTGATGAAGTATGATGTGAACATCTAGATTACCAAGTTGGTAAGAGGGAAAGGATTGTGTAAATATATTGATCTCATTTCAAAACTTAGATGAATAATTTTCCTTGATGTTGATAGAACAACAGGAGGTGAGAGATGATAACCCAAAGAACTCAATAGATCACATGAAGACCTTAATTTCAAGTAATGGATATCTTGAATGATTCGATAGGGCAAAGAGAAGATAGTTCAAATTGTAGTCAATCTCCTATGCTATAGTTGATGGTATCATATAATTTAGGAGAGACTCTAATGGAGATTTTATGAGATGTATTGATGTAGATCAAGTAGAGAGAATGATTAAGGAGCTTCATTATGTTACCGATGGTGAAATTCTTTTAACGAGAACAACTACTATGAAGATAATGAGGGCAAGATACTATTAGCCATCCTTGTCCAATGATTGACATCGATATGTCAAGAAGTGTCAAAAATGTTCCTTATTTTTCGGTAAGAAAATACTTGCAACCCTTCTAGTTCATCTCATTCAAGTGGATCAACCCTTTACTCAATGAGGATTAGATTTTGTTGACCCTATTAATCCTCCTTCTAGTTTTGGTCAAATAGATTCTAGCTACTACAAACTACTTTACCAAGTGTACCTGGAGGTAATTGCATTAAAAAATGCGTCTGAGAATTCAATTGTTGAATTGTTATATGGGATTTTTACGAGGCTTGGTGCCCCTTGTAGTATAATTTTAGACAATACAAAATCATTTTTAGGAGCTCAGATTTGTGCATGGGTAGTAGATCATGGCATATAATTACACACTTCTTCCAATTAATACCCCCAAGGTAATGGCTTGGCTGAATCCTCCAATAAGAATTTGATCAGAATCATCAAGAGGACTACTAAAGATAACCAAAGATGTTGGCACTAGAAATTGATAACTACCCTTTGGGCTAATAGAGTAACACCTAAAAGGGCTATAGGAAACTCACCTTTCATGTTGGTGTATGGTAGTGAAGCAAGACTTTCTATCTTATTGGAGTTTCCATCCCTAGAATTAGCTCATCAATTAGAACTAATTAAAAATTATTCTATCTGTAAGCATAGCAGAATTGATGGAGTTAGAAGAGAAGAGAAACTAGGTCATGTAGACCTTGGAAGCACACCAAAAATAGAGGAAGAAGTCTTTTGATAAGAAGGCTAAGTTTAGAATTTTGAGAGAGGGTGATCTAGTACTGAAATGGGATGTAGACAACATGAAGGTAGGAAAACATTCAAAGTTTGATACCTTATGGAGTGGTCCCTATGTGATTATCAATTGCAAGAAGACTAATGTTTTCTAGTTAAGCAAGCCTAATGGTGAAATATTGCCTATTCTAGTAAATGTAATACACCTCAAGCCTTGTTTCTGATAGAAATGAATGCTTTATGTATATAGTTAGTTAGTTTTCTTCTTGTTCTTTCCTATTTTCTAAGAAGTGAATGAGTACATGTTTTGTAATAGAGAGTTTTCATTCTAGTTTTATGGAGTTACAGAGACTAAAGGATATGTTTTATGGGTTAGGATGTGGAAAAGGTGATGAAATGAATATATTCTCAAATTGAGAGACTGTATATCCCAATGGATCTTTAATGATCACTGGTCTTATACCAAGCAAGCTTGCATCCACTCTGTGTCACCAAAAATGTTAACCAACAATTCCTTCCTACTAGAAATTGATTTTAAATGTTGAGTCATCTAACGGTCATACATTTTAAATTATTTAGATGATTAAATTTTATACAGGGATATATTTAAAAATTTAGCCATATCTTTTTTATACTAAGCCTTGCGGCCTTATTTTCATGTTATGCCTCTAAAACATTTCAAGTTGTGACCATGCAATCACCCTTTATTTTGCACAGTTGTAGTAAATTATGCATTTATTGGAGTTCAAGTTCATGAAGAAAAAATGAAATTGTATTCATATCATTGCTGGGTTTATTTGATTAACCATGGTTTAAGTTGCAGTAGTGTGATAAGGGAAAAACATTTAGTGTTTGAAAAATGTATTTTGCACTGTTAGATCTTTCAAATCTTTAGCTCATGATATCACAACATGTTAAGAAGGAACTATAGTTAGAGTTGGCATCAAGAAATTTCCTTTGTTTCACTTGGTCCAAGGTTAAGAAGGTGAGTGTCGAGTCAAAGCAATGATGGTGCAAGTGTAGTTAGGATCTTATTTTCACAAGGTCACCACAGTTAGTGGGAAATTTTGAAAATAACATGTGAAGAAGTGGTAGATATTGGGTTACGATTTTGTAAGTAATAATGATTAGTAAAGAAACATGGTGGTGAAGTTGGGAGCATGGATGGTCAATCATGAAACATAAGGTTAAATGTTGGCAAGGTGGTAGAATGATAAAGTATGATTGAGCCACATGGAAAGGCTTGAAGTTTGACTTTAGTTGACCAATTACATAGCTGATTTGGTTTACTTATGATAAAGGAAGTGATTCTTTGATGATAGGTCCAATATTTTTGATCTCCTACAATCAATTTCATCATTCTCTAGGTTTGATAAATGCAAAAGAACACTCCATCACTACCTCCTTATCCATCTACTTAGTTAGAAGTTAATGGTCATCATTCCTAACTTGTTAGAGCTTCATTTAGTGGACAAGTGAATTTTTAGCATCTTTTATACCATGATTAGATAGTTTCCAGATTTGTAATAGTGGTTTGATGTAGTGATTGTGAAGTAACTCTTAGTCAGAAACATCTAAGTTATACTTAATCTATAAAAGAACATTTTGTAATCCCTCTAGATCTAGTTGATCTTTCTCTATTTTCCTTGGCATGTTTTTGCACACACATTGTAAATTTCTTTTTCCTCTGAGCTATTCATGATCTTCTTCCTTATCTCTTTCAACCATTGACATATTGTGCAAGATATATTTTCCTATCTTCAATGTTTTGTGGGTATCTATAATTTACATGATTGTATCTCTTTTGACCTATGAATGATATATAAGTGAACTCTCTTCTTCCTTGTGTTATTTGTGTGGATTATCTAATCTACATGTGATTTTTGGATTTAAATTTTTTTGGATATGTATATCATTTTTTCATAAAAGTTCAAGTGTGCATATATGGGTAGAGCTAGGATTGAACACTCTATTTTGGTGTATCACCTCCTTAGAATATATTAGGTAGTTTCTTTCATCTATTCCTTCTCCCTTTCCCTATTCAAGTGTAGTTTAGGTGCATCCTAATAGAAAAGGAAGTCATCCTCCTCCAAAGACTCAACCTCATAGTTCAAGTCCCACAACTTGGTGGTCATTTCCATGTTTCACAAGGTTGCCCTTAGGTAAAAATTTTTGACAAGGATGCAAGATTTTGTGACAAAAAAGATTATTTTAGAATTATGAAAATAATGTATTCGAAGGATAAATCTAAAGCTTTTCAAAAATTAAATTCATATCTAGCTAGATTTGAGAAATAAAAATGTTAAATGTTAAAATACTTAAGATTAGATCGATGTGGACAATTAATATCTAATGAATTCAATGAAATTTGTAATTAAAGAGGAATAAAAATACCTATATCTACACTTGGGATAGATCAATAGAATGGAATAATAGAAAGAAGAAATAGATCTATGATGGATTGTGAAAGAACACTGGTGATAGAGAAATTTTTTTCCACCGAATACTGGAAGGAAGGAATCAGTATAGTAGTTCATAACTTGAACTAAGTCCAACTAAAGAAAGGTATAGATTAAACACCTTATGAATTATGGTATGGCTATAAGCCTAATGTTTATTAATTGAAATTATTTAGAAGAAAATGATATATCTTGAAAGAGAAAAAGGAATGAAAGTTTGACATGAAAAGTCATGAAGGCATTTTCTTGGATATTCCAACAAGAGAAAAGCATACAAATATTTGAATCTTTCTACTCATAAGATTATAGAAGGTGCACATGTACAAATTCACAAGTTTGCATAAAAGATTAAAGAAAAAAGAAAAAAGAAAACCTAAGGATTACAAAAAGTTTATCTATATCAAGCCTAATACTTTACCCAATACTTAGTAGATCTCTCCATTCGATTTACTCAAGTCTATTGTATCAACCAAGTTGTAGCTATTTCAACCTGAGTTACATCTAGTGGTAGCTAAGTTGCAACCTGTGCAACCCAAGATGGAGATAGTTCAAACCAAGTCCCAGAGAGAGGAATGTGAGTCACAGTCTATGGGAACCAAGTCTTAGCCAACATGAATAGAACATAATTTTTTAATTCATAGAACCTTTGAGCGTGGTGATCCTGGTGAATTTAGTCCAAAATCTATAAGTAAGATACCTGTACTTGTTAGAAAATTCAAAAGGAATCATGCACCTAAGAAAATAATTGGAGATTAGACAAAAAGCACAATGATAGGGAAAAAACTAAAAGATACATTTTTGTGTACTCGATTGGAACCTAGAACTATTAATGATGTAGTGAAAAATGAAACTTGGATAGAGAAAATGAATGAAGAGATTGAAAATTTTGAAAGAAATAATACTTGGACTCTTGTTCCTAGATCCAAGGATAAAAACATAATTTCTACAAAGTGGATATTTAGAAAAAAAAAAAGAATGAAAATGGTGGAGTATAAATGAATAAGGCAAGGCTAGTTTGCAAAGACTATGCTCAAGAAGATGGCATATACTATGGAGAAGAATTTTATTTTGTTGCTAGACTTGAAGGAGTTAGAACTTTACATGCATATGTTGCATTTAAAGGATTCAAAGTGTATCAAATGGATGTAAAATCAGTTGTCTTGAATGGAATTCTAGAAGAGGAAGTTTACATTGATCAATCTAAAGGTTTAAGCGATCCAAACAAAAGAGATATGGTCTATACGTTAAACACAACTATATATGGTTTGAAGCAAGCTCCTAGAGCATGGTACAATACACTTCATGGATATCTGGTAAAGATTGGTTTTCAAAGAACTAATGATAATAGTAGTCATCATATTGAAGAAGGACCTCTAAATAAGATATTGTTCAAAGAAATATTTGTGGATGATATCCTATTTATAGGTCATGATGAATTATGCAAGTCATTCTCCTAAAAAATGAGGAAAGAATTTGAAATGGCAATTTTCGGAGAGATAAAAATTTTTGTTGGTTTACAAGTTCATCAAATGAAGGATGGTATTTACATTACTTAGTCAAAATATATCAAGGAGATATTGAAGACTTTTGGAATGGAATATTCCAAACCATCTACTAGATATAGGTTATCCAAGGATGATGATACAAAAGAGGTAAATCAGACTACCTATAGATCTATGATTGGGAAACTTTAGTATGTTGTTCATACAAGACCTAATATTGTATTAGTAGTTGGTATAGTTGCAAGATTCCCTGAAAATCCTAGATAAAACCATATTATGGAAATCAAAATAATTATGAGATATCTAAAAGGTACTCAAGATTATGGACTTTGGTACAAAAAAAGATGAAACTTTGAGATGAAATCCTTTACCGATGTTGATTGGGTTAGAAGAAGAATTGCAAAGAGGTTGGTATCTTGGAGAAGTAAGAAGAAGAATTATATTTTTTAGTCTACAATAGAGGCATAATATGTTTTTGTAGCAATTAATTGTTACAATATTATGTGGATCAACCAATTATTATTAGGAACAAAGGAAGAAATCAAGGATCAAGTTTTTATCTACTGTGATAACACAAGTGCAATAAATATATCTAAGAATCAATTGATGCACACCAATACAAAAAAAATTGCAATCAAGTATTATTTTCAAAGAGAATTGGTTGATGAAAAATAGGTTAGATTGGAATATGTTAACACAAAGGAGCAGGTTGTCGACATATTTACCAAACCATTACCTAAGGATGAATTATTGTACTTAGAGGAAAGATAGGGGTCATTTCCATATATAATGTTCACTAGAGTACAGATTAATGATGCATCAACAAAACTATATTGAAGATATATCAAGTTGATGCAAAAGATTAGAGCTCATTGCATACAAATTAGTACATTGGGTAAATTGAAAACTCATTTTACCAGAGTCTTTCGGATTTGATGTCAAAGAGGGAGAGAATAATGCCATTCACTCAAGAAGATAATCATGTCATTCATTTAGGCAGAGAATCATTTCATATATTCATTGAGGGATAATTTTATGTAATTAGAGAAAGTAATCTACATGACGAAGAACTTGATCTAGTAGAGTTTGAACATAAGATGGCAGAGGGAGAATCTCAGAGGGAGTTCTCATGGATGGATAGAGAATCAGAATGAGACTAAGGATATTATAAAATATTATAAATCATTTGATTGTTCTAATCTTTCTTTTCTTAATGACATGTTGTGTTTCCATCAATGCTAAAGAGGGAGATTATTTATGAAAATTATTCAAATGTATATTATCATTGATGTTACACAAATGTTATGCCATAATCAAGCACTCCTAGTTGGATCCAAGTTTAGAAGATTTTAATATTCACCAAGATACAGTTCAGAAGAAAAGAAGTCTAGGAATTCATGTATAAACTGAGTTAGGTCAGTTACCAAAGGATTTCATGTGTAAACCAAGTCTTGTCAGTTATAAAGGAACTTAGTAGTAACTGAGTGACCTACCTTAAGCTAACCTTCAATAGATTAGTTTTATTTTTAGTTGGTTTATGCTAGCTGACTCCATGGATTTATTTTTTACTTGCAAGGGTATTCAAGATGACTTGACATTAAGTTTCATTTATATGAAAGGTAAAGTTGTGGATTGAACTATGTAAAAGAAAAGGAAGACTAGATGGAAATAGAGAAGGATATCTAATTTAGAATTGAGTATCCAAGGAGATGAAAAGTATGTTTTGATCAAGAAGGAGCTAGAAGATATGCTAGAATAGTGATATGAATCTACAATCGAGTTGCTTCAACAATTAGGTCAATTATTATTACTTTCTCATAATTGTAGTAGTGAAGAAATATCTTAACATGGTTGACTAAATTATTATTTTGTAAATTTCCTCTAACAAGGTGAAATATCTAGATTTAAGTATTTTGAAGACCTCTAAAAAGGACACTCTGAATAGTGTGATTTACATCCTTTAACAGGATCACACCTAATAGTGTATTTTGTAACTTTTAACAAGGTTGGCTCCTATTAAGGCTTACTTCAAAAGAGTGAAATTTTTTAACTAGTTGCATTAGCAATTTTCCCAAATTGGGTTTCCAAATTAAATCTTGGTATCTCTTGTGTTCAAGTTATTTTCTTACAACTTTATCTTATGCAACTAAGTTACTAAAGGTTAATACGCATTAATATATTAGATTTCTTTGTTAACCAAGTTACAATGAATATGTATCTCTAACTGAGTTGTGAGTCCAAAGGAAAGTTTTGTATAGACATCTAAGGGATCTAGAATAATTTTAGTGGTAACTAATTCACCCTTCCCTTCTTAGTTACTCCTCTTATATTTCCAACATGTGTATGGCCATATTATTACCAATTTTCCCATGATTAAGGACCTAGGGAAGAGGAAGAAGGGTAAGCATACGACTACAGTGGAGGATTTCACTACTCATGGAGAGTTTTCTAACACTTTCCCTTCAAACCAAGAGGTATTAAAGGAAGATATGGAGGGGAAGACTCATGTTATTGTGGATGAGGACATAGTGATGGAGGACTATTCTTTCTCTATGGATTTAGTTAAACATGTCTCATCTCCAAAAAAATTAGGGTAGGGAGGAACCTAAAGAATGTCTTAAATAAGGAGAAATTCTAGAATATAAGAATGGGAGAGTAGAAAATACTACCATAGTGAATTATAGGACTCAAACTCCTCTAATAAAATAAGCTAGAAAAGATGGAGAAATAGTTCTCTTGGAGGTGGAAAAAATGCCTAACTCATAGGAAATGATACTTAAGAAGACTATAAGAGATACTAATGATACATTTGGAAATATTTCAAATTTCTCTAGAAGGAGGGAGGAAAGTGGGATGTGTCGGGGAGAGCTTTCCTCACCTATAAGCTCCCTAACCATGTCGCTTTCTACTTTTTAGGAAGTGTCTTCTCTATGTTTTTTAGATAATTGATAATATATGGACACACACCCAATCCATGGCCAACCAAAATGAGGGATGGAATATAGTGAAGATTGAGTCTAGGGGAGACATTAAACCTGATATGGGATCTAATTCTAAGGTTGGAAGACCTCTAGAGAAGTCCAATAGGTTAAAGGAAACTATAACGATCTTTGTACTTTTCTTACCTTGGAAGAGAGTCAGAGATGTAAGATATGATGATTATTTCTTGAAATTTTTTGGGGATCAATAGACCTAGGAAACTATATGTTATTAATATTGATGGCCTATATATGGCCTAGTTCTTATTTTTCTTATAATGAAGAGGATGGTATGTCTAGAGGCATTGTGACTATTTGGGATCCGACAATATTGCAAGCAGAGCTATTTTTCAAATCCTCACTTCTTGGTGATTGACTTTTTTGAAAAGGATCTTAGTTGGATTTTATTTAATTTCTATGCTCATAATACAAGGTCTGGAAGGTTTTAAGTCCAAGAGGAGGCCTTTAGTGTGATTGATTTGCTTAAAGTTGCTAAATTTCTTCAAGAGATATCAACACACCCATTTATCCCTAAGATAAAATATAGTATTATAGGATTGATTGGAGAGTATTCATAATTTAAATCAATTTCTTAGACATAATCAAATGTTAGATATTTACCTCCAAAGCTCCCCCTTCACCTTGTCTAATAATAGAATGGGTAACAACCTCATCCAAGAAAGGTTGAACCAAGTATTGATTTACATTGGTTGGGACATCCTCCTATTTTATTTCCTAAAGGCTTTTCCTAATATAATTTATTATCACTCCCTAATCTTGTTTATTTGGTCAAAGAACAAACCTCAAGGATATAAACCTTTTAGATATGAGATTATGTGACACTTACAACCGAAATTTGGGTATTGTAGGAAGCAGAAACTAGATAGTAGAGTGGAAGGAATGGTCATGTTTAGAACTAAAAAGAAAGTGGAATCATTAAGCATAAAGTTTTCAGATGGAAAAAATAAAGCTTTGGAGATATTTTTGAGAAAAAGAAGGGCATTAACAAAATCTTGAGGATTACCAAAATGTGCTTTTCAATGGAGAGGTCTCTAGGGATTCTATCCATGAGGAAAGGGATCCTAGAGATAAATGGAAGGATACAGTAAGGAAGGAAGGGGTGTTTTCAAAGAAATTATGACTTATCTCGTGGCTCATGAAAAAGGATAGGAATATTTCCTTCTTCTACAGGTTTTCCTTTGCAAAAAAAAAATGGAACACTATAATCAAATTTTTTGATGACCAAAATCAAGAACTTATGGAGGAGATTGACATGAGAAAATGGGCTCCTAATTATTCCCATGACATGTAAAATAAGACTATGCTTCGTAAGGATCACAATAAAAGTGAAGGTTACTTGGTAAAATCACCTCATTGGTCAATAGGGAGATGAATGAGGACTTCATGAGGAAGGTAGAAATTGAGGAGGTAAAAGCAACATTTTTTTCCATGAGAGCCTATAAGTTACTAGGCCTTGATGGCTTCCCACTTTCTTTCTCCAAGGAGTTTTGGGAAATCATCAAATATGACCTCACCAATGGTGTGAGGGATTTCATAAATAAAGGGAGGTTCCTCAAGGAGCTTAAAAAAACTTACATTATCTTGGTTCCGTAGGTTGGTGGGCCCACCAAGATGGGGGATTTTAGGCCCATTACCCTTTGCAACATGGTGCACAAAATCCTATATTAAATTTTGGTGAACTGACTAAAACCCCTACTAGATAAATTTATTAGTCTATCTTAGAATGAATTTGTACAAGGTCAAAAATTCTTTGATGTAGCTATTAGTTCCCATGGAGTTTTGCATTCAATGGAGAAGATAAAGAATCCATGTATGTCTATGAAACTTGACATATCCAAAGCCTATGACAATGTAAGACATGGTTTCCTTTTTGATATTTTGGTAAGGTTGGGTATTTGGGAGATATTTATCTCATTCATTGAGGGTGTTGTCAATTATATTCAATTTTCTATTCTCTTTTGGTGAACACCATGGAAATTCTTTAAGTCTACAAGGGAATTGAGATAAAGGGGTCCCCTTTCTCCCTACTTGTATATCATTGTGGTGGAGGTTGTTAGAAGAATTTTTTTTTTCATAATGGAGAAAGTTTGGATAAAAGGTATCAAGTTGGCTACCACTCTCCTCCTGAAGGTGATCCAACACTTTGTCAATGATACCTCTCTCTATGGGATGACTTCTATCAAATAATATAGATTTTGAAAGAAGCTCCTAGATGACTATGTTGAAGTTTCAAGTCAACATATAAACTATCATAAGAGTAACATCTATTTTTTCAGTTCTAATTGATTCTTGCATGATGGAGTTACAAGATAATCATAGTTTTAATGGGAAAATCTACCCAACACGTATTTTGGATTAATCCTTACAATTAAAGATTACACTCCCCAAATTTAGAACTTGATTGTGAAACATATGCAACAAAAACTTCTTGGATGGAAGGGAAAATTTCGAAGTAGTACTAGTAAGTTGGAACTCCTTGAGGTCTCCTTAAAAGGAATCCTAATTTATTTCTTATCTTTATTTGAAATTTGTAGGAAATTTAAAGATGCTATTGATAAAATTCAACATAATTTTCTATGGTTTCATACTAAGGAGAAATCCATGATGTGTCTTGTGGCTTATGAGAAGATTTACAAACCCAAATCATAAGGGGACTAAATTTGAGGAGAATAGATGACCATGAAAGGGCATTTATGGAAAATATTGGTTGAAGATTATTTGAGGGGAAATTCATTTCAATACAATCTTCAAAATTATTACCTCCCATTGGGATCAAGAATTTGGAATAATATTTTTAATATCCAGAAACTCCTGAGGAAGGGTATTAGATGGGTGATCACAGATGGGAATAAAATTAGCGTTTTGTAGGATAATTGGACTGGACACACCCTTGGGTGATCAAAATTTATTCATCTAAGGTATTCTGATGTAAACTCTCTTGGAATATTCTTGTGTAACTACATAGATAATAATTGGAAGTAGATCAATCTTGACCAGTTCTTCCTACAACAAATTTTATCTAAAGATCTTTGAAGAATGATAGAAAAATATAGAGCTCTAAATTTCCTTTTAGAAGATGAGGTGGTGTGGAATTTTAATGCCTCTGTGGGTTTTAGAGCTAAGTCATCTTATAATATCATTATTGGTCATGAGGAGTGTAGGGATTGAAAATATGTCTAGAAACCAAGAATAGTCATGAAGATAAATTTCTTGTGGTGAGAAACACTACATGGAAGCATAGTTACAATTGATATCATTGAGAGAATAGGATTTTAATTTCATTGTAGATATGTATTGTGTCATAAGAAGTATGCAACTATCACCCATTTCTTGATACATTGGACCTATGTTGGGGAAGTTTGGGTGGACAGCATATATAGATTTGGAAGTAAATGGGATTTCAATGATGATCTTCAAAAATTTATTTTGGGTTGGGATATTCCTTCCTTCCACCCACTCATTAAAATGTTATGGAAGCTTGTACTCCCGTATGTGTTCTGGAAGATATGGAAGAAAATAAATAATCTCATTTTCTGGGATAAGTCATCTCTCCCCTTGGATATTGTTTGCCACATTTTTTCTACCCTCTTTCAACCACATTCAAGCCACTCTTCATGGTGAGACCATGAGAAAGAGGTCCACGATTATTCACAACAACACCCAATAACTGCCAAGAAAACCTGATGCCTAGGCACAAAGACTTTTCCATACACAAAAACAAATATCTTTTAGAGTCTATTTCGTTCAAGAAATCAAATAAAGAAAATAGGATCCTCTAGAAGGGACTTTTGATTTTTAAAAATTAAAAAATAGAGAAGTATGAATCACAGTCCCAAAAGATGCTGAAAGAAACTAATAGTTCTTTTCTTTACTTTACTTCATAAAAACAAAAAAAAACAAAAAATACTTTCACAATCCCACAAATCTCTTAATGTCTTTTTCTTTCTCTCCTCTCCAATCAAAATTGGAGCGAATAAATAGAAAAAATGATATTACTAACTATTTGGAGAACATCAGACCTATAAATGTATTGGAAATGGAAATGACTAACTGAGAGGGGAGGTTTGACTCAGTTACTATAAAAAAAGTCCAAGTCCCTTTAAGATGCCAACACAATATAAAGAGAAAACCTGTTGTAACTTGGTTAATACTAAATAATTATATCTTAATATATTTAATGTGATTAAACATAAATAGATTAGTTGAAAAAACATAAAAGAAAAAAATGAAGACAAGAGACATCAAGAATTAATGTTGAAACCCAATTTGGGAACACCACCAATTGCAACTAGTTACTCTTTTTCACTTTTCTAAATTTAGCCCTATTAGGAGCTAGCCCTACTAAAGGTTACAAAACATACTTAGGTGTTACCTTGTTAGAGGATTTAGTTGACCCTATTAGGAGTGGTCTTGTTAGAGGTCTTCAAAAACTTCAATCTAGAAATGCAACCTTGCTATAGTACTTGTTGAATAGCTATTAGGCTAACTCTATAAAGAGATTTGATTCATTACTACCATTAATAGATAGTAACAATGACTTGACCTAATTGCTGACGCAACTAAAATTTTTTATTCAAATCTCAATTTTTTCTTGAATACTTGATCCTCCTTGATCAAAATTTTATTTCTAGTTTGATCAACTCAGATGCTCTTCCCTTCTACAAATATTCTTCCAAATTCACTTCCTTATTTCATCTTCTTCTAATCCACATGTTCCACTTCTTTGATTCTCAACTTGACCTTTCACATAGATGATTCATCTTGTCAACTTGGCTTGAATACTCTTTTAATAAAAAAAATTAGTATCCCTTAAGTTGGCTTTTATTAACTAATAAGTTTATCAAACTTAGTATGTTGGTAGTCAGTTAATATAGAATTAAGCACTTGGTCAAGAAAAAGGTTCTAGTGTTAACTGACCCAACTTGATCAATACTAACATCATGCTAACTTACCTTTGGTAACCAAGTGAACTCAATCAATACATGATCTATTTTATTAAGCAACTAAGTTCAATTAATACTCTCTTTGAACATGCTTATAACTAAATTCTTTACAGACACAAGAAATTGTCTCCGACGCCCAAGTGAGCTTGGATATCACTTATTTCTTAGTAAAGGATTGAAATTTTGTGTAACATCAAAGACAACATATAATTGACCAATTATTCTCAACAAAAGTTTCTTATCTTTTACTAATATTTCTTTAAATATTATTCATTTATAAATTAACATTTAGCTTGGAAAAGGCTTGAATCCTTTGATTACTTCCTAAACCCCTATGAAACCAAAAAATACCTACATGGCTTACAAGTGGGCCCAAAAAAATCCCATTTTACATAAAATAATTTCAAGATTGAAAAATACCCCAAAACATATATTTAGCGATGTTTATATCATAAACTAAAAAGACTCTCATCACATAGTTGCACCTACAAAATGAACAAAAATAGAAACCAAAACTCTTGTAGCATAGTTTCTCCTCCAACATAATCCCAGGGATAATATTTTTGTCTCAAGTCCTTTTCGAGATAAGTTGTTGTGGATCCTTGCTTTGCCTTAGAATTTCCATTTCTAGAAGCCAAGTGGCCTCAAAATATGGAAGCCTCTTCTACTTTTCTAAATGTTCCATGCACACTTTGTATCTTGTCATCATTTTTTCTCTGCTACTAATGATACTTTACATCTATGGTGTCTCCTGTTGGATACAATTGATTAATTGTGTGTTGTCTTTGATGTTACACAACATGTCGTATCAGTTGATGGCTAGTGTCAACCAAACTCACTTGGACATTGAAGGAATCTTGGCAGAAAAGAGTATTAACCAAGCTCACTCAGTTAAAAAAGGAAATTTGAATAGAGAAAGTGCTAAAAATGTTCACTCAGTTGCCAAATGATTTATTACAAGTTTGCAGTGTTAACAGAGCTCCTATTCATTAACATAGGATATCAATTCAGAGTTAGCTTGTACCAAACTGGGTCAACTAACAAAGGATTTTCTTATTTTAGCATATGAAGCTTAATTATTTTATGTATTGATTCTAGCCAACTATGATGATGAATATTGGTTATTCTAGTTTATATTTGAGCTAACTTAACAATATAAAAGGTATAAATAAAAGGTCAAGTTGAGATTTCAAGTGTGGTGTGCAACTGTACTGATGAATTAAGAAAAAAAGTAGAAGAGAGAAGAAGCAACTTGAAGGATAAGTAGCTATCCTTTTGGAGAAGAAAAGTTACATTCAATCAGGAAGGGTCAAGTTTAAGTAGAATAGAGATTTGGATTTAGAAATTTAGTTGCATCACAATCAGGTCATTCCATTGTTACTCCGTAAACATTGTAACAATTATCTAAAGTCTCTTAACAGAGTTGGTTTAGCTGGAACTTGTAAATCCTCTATTAAGGTGGAAATTCTATTGAATTGTTTTAAGACCTCTTACAAGTTCACTCTTCATAGGGTGATTAAATCCTCTAACAAGGCCACACCTAATAGTGTGTTTTGTAACCTTTAACTGGGTTGGCTCCTAACAAGGCTCACTTCACAAGATTGAAAATTAGTAACTAGTTACATTGGTAGTTTTTCACATATCGGGTTTCCACATTAAATCTTTGAGTCTTATGTGTTCATTAAGGTTAATTAATTACTGATAACATCTTAAGGATAATTGTTTACCAAGTTACAATATTTTATGTTTATTTATCAAGCATCAATAAAAATCCATTTTATTAGTCTAAATTTTATTGTTGACATTTGAAGGATATGGGAAATATTTTAGTGGTAACTAATTCACCCCTTTCCCCTCTTGTTACTCATTCTATATTTCCAAAAATTAGTATAAGAGCTTTTGGTGCTTGCAAAAAGGTTTCAAGGACCTAAGCTAAAAGATCAGGATGTCTTATATGAGAGATTCCATAGCTAAATAGAGACAACTTCTTTGCATGGAAGGGACTTATGAGGCTTCATCTAGCTACCATCAGTGATTTAGGTTGAAAATATCTTGATGAGGAATACAAAAATCCTACTAGTACATTATCTAATGGAGATCTTGCTGAGAAAAAGAACCATAACATCATGATGATTGACATTGCATATTCTCTTAGCTATGATGAATTTGATGAGATCAAAGACTATAAAACTTCTTTTGATATGTGGAACAAGCTAAAGGATATCTATGGTGGTGATAAAAATGTAAGGAGATCAAAAGCAAGAATCTTTAGAGGAAAATTTGATCATATGAGAATGAGAGAAGATGAAAATATTGCTAAATATGTGGAAAGAATGAAAGCTAGTGTCAATACAATCATAGCATTAGGAGGAGAAATCAAGGAAGAAATTTTAGTAAGTAAAATTCTTATAACTTTTCTTCCCATCTATGCAATTAGAGTGTATGCTATTCAGGAAAAGAGATGTGATTCAAATAGAAAGTTAGGCTTGGATTCTTTAGTAGGAAGATTGGTAGTTTTTGAGCTAGACAACTTTGACAATTATGTTCCAACTTCCAAAAATGTCGAGTCTACATTTGAAGCTAAACTTTCTCCCACAGATAAAGGAAAGACAATAAAGGACAATCAGTTTGAAAGTGAAGAGGAAATAGAGGAAAGTTTTTGATAGTGATCTTGAAGTTTTTGAAGCTTCACTTACAAAGAAATATTCTAGAGGCAGCGAAAAATACAAAGGTAAAGTTCCTTTAATCTATTTTTCATGTGAAGAAATTTGTCATATGCTGCTAGGTGTCCAAATAGAGGAAGCAAGGATCAGAAGAAGAGCCACAAATACAAAGGGAAAAAGGAATTCAAAAGTCACAAATCATACAAAGACAAAGGTAATAAAACTTTCTTTATGGTTAAATATTCTGATAACAGTGAGGATGAAATAGTGTACATTGTTGTAAAAGATGAATCAAATGATGAAGGAGATAAGATGGAACTTATCTCTCATGTTTATTAAAATGATACATGGATCATAGATAGTGGATGTTCACATCATATGATGGGAAACAAAACAAAATTTGAGCATTTTGAACACTATGATGGAGGTAGTGTAAGGTTTGGAAATAATGAAGCTTGTTGCATAAAAGGAAAATGTTGCATTTCATTAACTAATGAACTTGTATGTGACAATGCCTATTGGGTTGAAGATCTAAAACATTATCTACTAAGTGTGACAGAACTAATCAACATTGGATTCAAGGTAGAATTCATGTATGGCTAGGCAAGACTACTGGATGACAAAGGGAAACTAATTGGATCAGGCAAGAAAACAAAAGGTAACCTATTTTATCTTGATCTTGGTGATTGTTCATGTCTTATTCCTCAAGTGGAAGAAAGTTGGCTATGGTACAGAAGACTATGTCATGTAAATTTTGATAACATGATGAAGATAAATAAATTCAGAAAAGTAAGAGGTATCCCTAGTTTGAAGAAACCAAATGTTGGTTTTTGCAAAAATTGTCAAATTGGCAAAATGTGAAAGACTAGTTTTAAAAGAAAAAACTATTAGTCAAAAGATTTTTTGGAAATTATGCATACTAACTTATGTGGTCCTATTGGAATAGAAAGTTATAGTGGAGAAAAATTCTTTATTCCTTTTTTTGATGACTACTCTAGAAACATTATTGTTATGTATCTTATAGAAAAGTCAGAGGCATTTAAAAAATTCAAATGGTATCTAGCAATAATGGAAAAGGAAATAGGAGAAATTTTGAAATTCTAACTTGATCAAACATATGTAGTGAATTCATCTCCAATGAATTTAATAATTTCTACATTGAAAGAGGAATCAAAAGAAAAGTTTCAGCCCCTAGTACTCCTGAGCATAATGGAAGAGCTAAAAGAAGAAACAAATCCATCATGGATTGTGCAAGGACACTAATGATTGAAAATAATGTTGCTATCAAATACTGGAAGGAAGCCATCAAGACTATGGTTTCATACTTTGAACCAGGTATGGTTGAAAAAGGACTCAGTTAAAACTCCCTATGAACTATTGAATGGCTACAAACCCAATGTAAGTTACCTAAAAGAATTTGGTAGCATATCCTAAAAGAATCTAGAAGAGAAAATTTTTATGTGAAAGGTGATGAAGGTATATTTTTAGGATATTCCTATAGAAGTAAAGCATATAAATGTTTGAATGTGTCTACTCATAAGATCATAGAAAGTGCACTTGTAAGAATTGATGAATTTGAAGAAAAGATTGAAGAAGAAACAAAAAGTGAACTAGAAGATTACAAAAGATTTGTTTACTTCAAACTTGATACATTGCTAGGCACATTTGACAAGAAGGGGACTTCACCTCCTCAGCCCTTCATAGTTTCCAAGTTGTAGGAAGTGTAAATCAAGTCATAGGTACCTAAGTCACATTCGAAAGCAACCAAGCTAGTTCATACCGAGTATGAAGGACTCGAGCCTGAAGTTGAATTTCAAAATGAAGATAGTGCAATTCATTCAATAGGCAAACAACCTGTATAGCCAAGTATGTCAGAAGGCATTATACACCTAATCAAATTATTAGAGATAAATTAGAAGGAATAATGACAAGAAGAAAATTAAAAGGTACATGTTTAGTTGCTGATTTTGAACCTAGAAGTGTTAAGGATGCACTAAAAAATGACAGTTGGATTGAGACAATGAACGAAGAGATAGAACAAACAAAAAAGAACAAAATTTGGACTCTTGTTTCTAGGCCTAAAAATAAAAATGTGATTGGAAAAAAATGGGTGTTCAGAAATAAGATGAATGAAGATGGAAAAGTCTCTAGAAACATAGTAAGATTGGTTTGTAAAGGCTATTCTCAAGAAGAAGGTATTGACTATGGTGAAACTTTTGCCCTTGTTGCAAGACTAGAAGATGTTAGGACCCTACTTGCTTATGCAGCTCACACATGATTGAAAGTATATCAGATGGATATTAAATCTACATTCTTAAATGGAATTCTTGATGAGGAAGTCTACATTGAGTAGCCAAAAGGTTTTGTTGATCCAGATAAAAGGGACATGGGCTATAAATTACACAAAGCACTATATGGTCTCAAGCAAGCTCCTAGAGCCTAGTATGAAAATTACATAACTATCTAATATAAACTAGTTTTCAAAGAACAAATGATAAAAATAGTTTGTACATCAAGGAAGGACCAGATAACAAGATTATATCGGCAGAGATATTTGTGGATGATACTCTATTAACAAGAAATGATGACCTATGCAAAGCATTTTCAAAACAAATGAACAAAGAGTTTGAGATGTCCATGTTTGGAGAAATAATTTTTTTTATTAGATTATAGATACAAAAAAAAAAAAATGGTATCTATATCACTCAATCTAAGTATATCAAACAGATATTCAAGAAATTTGGAATGGAAGATTCAAAACTAGTCGGTACCCCCATGTGTATTGGACTTAAGCTTACCAAAGATGATGACTCCAAAGAAGTAGATTAGACCTTATACACATCAATGGTTGAGAAATTATAGTATGTAGTTCACACAAGGCTTGATATTTCCATAGCAATTGGGATAGTGGCAAGATTCTTAGCTAAACCCAAAGAAAAAGACATGACGGTAATCAAAAGAATCTTGAGATATCTGAAAGGTACTAAAAACTATGGTTTGTGGTACAAACTTAGAGGAAATCTAGATCTAAAGGTATTTACTAATGTTGAGTGGGCGAGAAATCTTGATGATAGAAGAAAAACTAGTGGTGGAGCTTTCTTTCTTGGAAAAAGGTTGGTATCTTGGACAATCAAGAAGCAAAACTGTACATCTCAATCCATAGCAGAAGCAGAATATGTTGGAGCAGCAATAAATTGTTCTAACATTGTTTTGTTCAAACAATTTTTGGAAGGAATGAAGGTTGAGATCAAAGAACCAATAGTCATGTATTGTGATAAAATGAGTGTAATTAATATATCAAAGAATCCAATGATGCACTCCAAAACAAAGCACATTGCAATAAAATATCACTTTGCCAGAGAACTAGTGTAGGATAAAGAAATCAGATTGGAATGTGCCCATAAAAAAGAACAAATCACAGAGATATTCACCAAGACATTACCTAAGGATGAATTTTTGTATCTAAGAGGTAAGTTAGGGTTCATTCTCCTATCTGAAGTTCACTAAATAAAATTTATTGATGCATCATCAAAAACCAAGTTAAAGATCAATCAGTTGATGCATCCTAGTCAAAAGAATATTGCATATGAATCAGTACTAAAGGTACATTGATACTAATTTGGCATGTGTTGTCTTTGGTATGTGTCATCAAAGAGGGAGAAGTTTACTATCATATCTTTCTAAAATTTTGCAAAGGGAAAAGTTTGAAATTTTCTAGAGGAAGAAGTTTTTCTATAAAATCATAGAGGGAGAAACTTTTTGTCAGAGGGAGTCTTATTCTCAAGTTTCATTATGATATGACATATTGTGTTTCCATTAATGCCAAAGAGAGAGATTGTTGGATAGAATTGATTAAGTTTTTGTTGTCTTTGATGTTACACAACATGTCATATCTGTTGATAGCTAGTGTCTACCAAGCTCACTCAGATGTTGAAGGAATCTTGGCAGAAAAGAGTGTTAACTGAGGTCACTCAGTTAACAAAGGAAAGTTTAATAGAGCAAGTGCTAACTGAGTTCACTCGATTTCCAAATGATTTTTTGCAAGTTTGAATTGTTAACCAAGCTCTTGTTGGTTAAGACAAGGAATTGATTCAGAGTTAGTTTCTACCGAATTGGGTCAGCTAATGAAGGATTGTCTTATTTTAGCATATAAAGCTTAATTATTTGATGTATTTATTCTAGCCAACTATGATGATGAATATTGGTTATTTTAGATTATATTTGAGTTTACTTGACAATATAAAAGGTATAAATAAAGGTCAAGTTGAGATTTCAAGTTTGGTGTGCAAGTGTGTTGATTGAATTAAACAAAAAAGTAGAAGAGAAAAGAAGTGAATTTGAAGGATAAGCAGGTATCCTTGTGGAGAAAAAAAGTTACATTCGATCAAGAAGGATCAAGTTTAAGTAGAATAGATATCTAGATCTAGCAATTTAGTTACATCACAATCAGGTTATTCCATTGTTACTCTCTAACCATTATAGCAATGATCTAAAATCTTTTGACAAATTTGGTTTAACTAATAATTGTAAATCCTCTAATAAGCTGACAATTCCAGTGAATTATTTTAAGACCTCTTAAAAGGCCACTCCTAATAGGGTGATTAAATCCTCTAATAAGGTCACACCTAACAGTGTGTTTTGTAACCTTTAACCGGGTCGGCTCCTAATAGGGCTCACTTTAGAAGAGTGAAAAATAGTAACTAGCTACATTTGTGGTTTTTCCCATATGGGTTTCCAAATTAAATTATGGAGTCTTATGTGTTCATTTATTTTCTCTCATGCATGCTCATTAAGGTTAAGTAATTGCTGATAACATCTTAAGGATAATTGATTACTAAGTTACAACATTTTATGTTTATTTACCGAGCATTAGCAAAAATTAGTTTTATCAGTCTAAATTTTATCGTTGATATCTAAGGCATTTGGGAAATATTTTAGTGGTAACTGTTTCACCCCCGACACCCCCCCCCCCCCCCCCCTAGTTACTCCTATATTTACATCAGTCTCCTTAGAATGAAACTACTAAATCCAATCATCATATTCAAGTGTTCTCTCTCTTGCACCAATTCCTTCATTTGAACCCTCATATACTGTGAGATCTGAGACATTAAATATAGGAGAAATAGCCACATCTATAGGTAATTCTACCTTGAATGCATTTTCTCTATACTTTTCAAGAATTACACATGACCTAATCTTCTTCATCATCAACTTGATATGAGTTCCTTGAGGTAGCCAATCTTTGTTCAAGTATACCATTATTAAGTACCTAATTTGGAACTACACATTCCTTCTTTTCAAATCTTCCTTAGCCTTCACCTTAAGGCTATTTTTCCGCAGTATTTTCTTCATGTGCTCATTTACTTCCACAATTTCTTTAGAAAAATATTATACATGTTCACTCTTTTTCTCCAATCCATTCATATTTGTGAGCTCAAAAATGTCTCTTGGATGTCTCCCATAAAAAAACTACAAAAGGAATCATTCTCATGCTATGATTTACTTAGTCATTATATGCAAAATCTTGTTCAGGTATTATGGCATTCCAAGTACCTCTATGTTCAAATGCCAGACATCTTAAAAGGTTTCCCAAGGTTCTATTAACCACCTCAATTTTCCCATTCACTTTAGGATAATAGGTCAAACTACAAGATAAATTGGTACCCAATTTCTTTCATAAGGTCCTCCAAAGGTGACCTACAAACTTACAATCTAAATTAGGTACAATACTTCAAGGGTAAGCCATGAATCTAAACTATTTCTTTAAAGAACAAACCTAGAATGTAACTAGAGTAATTAGTGGTTTTACATGGAATAAAATGAGTGAATTTTTTGAATATATCAACCACCACACACGCATTTTCATGACATGTTGTTATCCTTGGTAACCCCATCACAAAATCAATACTGAAACACTCCCAATGTCTTTTTGGTATTTGTAGAGGTTGATAAAGTACATCATTTGTTAACATGCCCTTGGCCCTTTGACACATAAGACAACCTTCCACAAACTTTCTTATGTTTATTTGCATCTTTGACCAATAATAAAAAATTTGCACTAACTAAAACATCTTTTTGAGTTCAAAATGACCACTAATACCTCCACAGTACTTCTCGCTACTAACATTGTCCCTCATAGAACATTTGGGAATGCATAGTTGTCTACCCTTAAACAATAGTGCATCTTGCAATATGAATTTTGAAAAAAGTGGATGAAAAGTACCTTCTACCTTCATTCAAACCTCCGATTCATCTTTGAAATTTGCATCTTCTACATACATGCTCTTTAATGAATTCACTCCAATGGTTTGCAACTTAATTTCTTGTACCATTAGCACCCTTATATTAAGTGCATCAACCACCTTTTTGGATGGTCCTTTCTTATATAAGCTTGATCATCAAGGTATAAGCCTACAAAATTTTAAATCATTTAATTTGCCTATTATTGAGTTTGTCCCGTCCATTCAAGAAACTAAGATCCTATTTGTCAATATACACAATAAACTCCTTAGGCATCAATATGGCCTCCATTTTTAAAATGTGTATAGGTATGATATACAATTCTATATCATAATAAAAATATTTCTTATTTTCATCATTCTACTTCTCCCTAAAACTGCAACGTGTATGTCTTTTTGACTAAGAACAACCCCTATTGCAAACCCACTAGCATCACATTCTATTGTAAATAAATAACTTAAATATGGTAAAATGAGAATAGTATACTTGGATACCTTTTTCTTTAGTCCCTCAAAACATTTATCTACTACACTATTCCACACAATCTTTCTTTTACCTCCTCTATTGATTGCATCCAAAATCGTTGCACAGATGTTGTTTAAGTTTCTTATAAACTTTGTGTACAATGTGGCCAAGCCATGGAAAATTTGACCCTATCCAGTAGCCCTTCATGTTTTCCAATTAATGATGGCCTCCAAATTAAAATTTTCCTTTTTAAATCTCCCTTGGATATCACAAATCCAAGATATGCCAACTCTTATTTCAAGAAGTCAAACTTCTCCAAGTTTATCTTCAACTATTGTTCTTGTAGCCTTTGAAAAACCATGTTTAAATGTAGAAAGTAATGTTCCTTATTCTCATTGTACACAAAAATGTCATAGACAACAATTAAATTTCTAATGAAGTCCTACAAAACTTCATTAATTAGTTAACAAGCGTACTAGGAGCAGTAGACAAACTAAGTGACATAAGCATCTATTTATACAACACTTTGTTAGTTTTAAAGGTCATCTTCTAATAATCCCCATCTCGTATCCTTATTTTGTGATACCTACTTTTGAAATCTATTTCAAAAATATATAAAACTTCCCCCCAAAAATCCAACAAATCTTCTATTCTAGGAATAACAAATCTATATCTTAATATAGTTATCCTATTAGTGAACCTAGAATTGGTACACAAACACCACTTACCATTCTTCTTTGGAAAAAGAACCAAGGGTATAGAAAATGGGCTAAGACATTTCATTACCATCCCTTGTCAAGAAACTCTTGTACTTTTCTAGAAATATCTTCATTCTTTTGTGGTTCCATCTTATGTGTCACATTGTTGGGTAGTACTACTCCAAGAATAAGATCAATCTATGGACTTATGTCTCTCACCAATGGTAGAGACTCAAACAATACATCAAAAATGATGTCCTTGTATTGGTTAAACAACTATTAAACTTCTTTTGGGCCTATTTTCTCCTTTTCTTCTTCCTATTTTCCTTATGCTTAAGTACCAATGCAAAGCATATTCCATCCTCTTCTTCAAGATTATTAATGAGATCTTTCTCACTTATCATCAACAAACTTGGTCCAACTTGAACAACCTCTTTCTCTTGTCCTTAAAATATAAGCCTATGGGTTACCCCATCCTTTTGGAAACTATAAGAGTTCTTCTCACCATCATAGTTTGCCTTCCTATTACATTCCCAAGGTCTACCTAGAAAGAGGTGGAAAGCATCCATAGGAACAATTTCGCATAGTATCTTATTCTTATATCCCTCTATGTTGATTTTAACCCAATCTTTATCACTAAAAAAATCATGTTTCTCTCTCCAACATCAATTTGTTTAAAACCTCAAATGATATGATATTATCTATGGAACTTGAATCAATTATGACCTTGAAAAACTTACCCTTTATCTTGCATTTAACTCAAAAAGAGCCCTCATTTGGGTGGTATCTTCCTTTACCTATCCCTTAAGAAATATCCTTATCATGAGATTTTTTCCCTTAATCTCTGTAATCAACTAAACTTCTAGTATGTTCATGCTCACATTATCTTTGTGAACATGATTGGCCCTCCTTTCACTACTCTAAGAATTTGTGGAATCCTTCTATGGAACTTATACTTTGAGTGTCTCAACTGAATTTTTTTATAGCATTTCATTCCTGAGAACTTGAATCCTCTACATGATCCACCAAAGATTCCTCAATTAGATCCCCTTCCATCATAGCATCCTTTACTACTTGAATCACCTTCCTTGTCCTTGGGGTTATAGTTTTTTTGGGTCCTTTGTTCTCATCCTCTATTTCTAAATTTTTCCTTACCTTGTCCATTCCTTCCACTTCTTCCTCCTTGTTTCTTCTCACCCGTCCTCTTTGGCTTCTCTTCAACTTACAGAGAAAGGTAAAAACACTTCCCCATAGTATCTGAGGTCAAGAGGCTAATCTCCTCCTATATGTTCATCCTTAGGCCATTCAAGTACCTGACTACTCTTTTTGGTTCCTCCTCTTGTTTCTTTTCATTGAGATTTAGTCTATGGAGCTCCTCAGTATAGGAAATCACATCCATCTCCTATTGCTTTAATATTTGAAGCTTCTTGGAAAACTTAAACTTGTATTCTATAGCAAGAATTTTTCCTTGATTTTTTCATTTACCACATCCCATGAGGAAATTAGATTCTTTTTATCCAACATTCTTTCTTTTTAAACATAATTTTACCACAAGAGGGAAAATCCTCTCAGATTTCTTTTTGCAATAATTATCCAATCATTCTTTGGAAATTCCTTCAAATGAAAGTAATTGGTAATGTTTTCAATCCATTCAATCAGTTCCTCAATGTCTAAACTACCTCCATACATAGGTATCCTATCAGTAACATATCCTCTTATGTACTTTGAAGCATCAATAATTACCTTTTGATCTATAGGCATTTTCGTTGGTGGATCTTGGTGTTCTTCTCCCTCTTCATCTCTAGCGGTACATTCTTCCATCTCATTCTCCTTGTATGTGTCACTTGATCCCTTGAACTCCCTCAACTTCTAGTAGTTCCTCCATCATCTTCTTGATGACATTTAAAGCCATATGTTTGGGAGGTATGTTTTGAGTTTCATCTTTAGCCTATGGTTATTCTATATATATACACTTTGCATCAGGACCTTGTCTTGCTCTAATACCAATATGATGGGGAGATACCTTCAAGAAGGTTTGCAACTATCACACTATGAGATGGAATGAAGAATGAACCAAGGAAATCTATGACCCAGACTCCTATAGGAAGCATCCCTTAAAGGTACATAAGTATATGTAGTATGTTACTAAAGCTCTTCTCTCATATTAAATTATTAAATATCTTATTTAAAGCACTTACATTATCAATGGACTAATAGATATATGATAAATATTTAAGAAAGCATATATATATATGTATGTATGTATGTATGTATATGTATGTATGTATGTATGTATGTATGTATGTATGTATGTATGTGTATGTATGTATATTATGTATGTATATATGTATATATATATACATACATACATATACATATATATAAATATATATATACACACATATAAATACATACATATACATACATACACATACATACATACACACATACATATATATATATATACATGTACATATGTACATATATGTACATATATATATATATATATATATATATATATACATATATGTACATATGTACATGTATATATATATGTATATATATATTTATATATGTACATATATACACATATATATATATATATGTATGTATTTATGTATATGTATATGTATGTATGTATGTGTATTTATGTATATATATATGTATATATATACATACATATATATACATATATATTACATATGTATGTATGTATGTATGTATGACATACATACATACATACATTACATACACACACACACACACACACACACACACACACACACACACACACACACACACACACACACACACACACACACACACACACACACACATGTTGGAAATATTAAAGAATTGGATAAACTACTAAGAGGGGAGGGCGGGGGGGGGGGGGGGGGGGGGGTGGGGGGGGAGAGGGGGGTGAATCAGTAATTTGAAACTTTTCAACAATTAAGCATATAAACCATTATCACAAATCTTGTATACTATTGTACAAATGAAAACTAAAAGATAAAACAAATTAACATAGAGATTTGGTGACCTAGAAACATTCCAATTAGAAAGTAAAACTAGGGTGGGGATGACACCCACAAAACTTCACTATTGTAGCAGAAAGTTTGGCCAGTTAAGGCTTACATTTGACAACTTCTAGCGATCAGCCCTATTAGGAGCATAAAGGACTGCTAGGTCCACCTTCTTAGAGGATTTACAAACATACAATAAAGTATGCACTTGATTTACAAAAGACTATTATGTCTACCCTGTTAAAGGATTTGAAAACTGTTTCACCTGTTAGGATGAAATAGTGGATCAACTTACAACTAATTTTTGATATGATCCTTATGCACTTGATCACCTTATGTGATAGATAATTCAATTCTGCTCCTTTGATGACCTTGCTGAATGTTGTTGCTGATAACACCTTTTCTTTTCAAAACACAATTCATAATGCAAAATATATTTCTCCTTATTCCATGTTTATCATCTTACAATACATTCATTATATATACCTTTCGAATTACAAAATTTGCAAGATTGGCCAAAACACAAGTGAAAACACATCATACTAAGTTGGTCCAACAGTAGATGACTCAGGTTCAATGAACTGACTCGGTGACCTTCTGATACTCGGTGTCCACTACATTACTTGGCATCTTCATGCACTTAGTAGAAGTGAAGGTTCGATCCATACTAACCACTCTGAGTAGTTCTAAACTCAGTAACCCCTAGTGACTTGGTAGATGTGATATCACTCAGTAAACACTGAGATTCCATGATACTATCTGAGGTGCTTAGTAGACACTTGAATGCTCGATGAATATTGAATTTTCATTACATTGCCTGAAGTGCTCGGTAGATACTGTGTGACTCAATAAACACTACTAATCTTCATATGCCCTGTATTCACACAGTAGATACTGTGACTGCTTGGTTTACATTGGAACACTCGGTGTAAACTGTAGCTAACCGGTTAATGCTCGAATGCTCAGTGTGAACTGTAGTTGTCTAAAGCTAAGGGTTGTCACTAATGGCAATAAGAACTTAATGCAAACAATATCCCCCTTTGGCATTAGTGACCAAACACTCATAGGCCAAAACATATGTATATCACACACACACACACACACACACACACACACACACACACACACACACACACACACACACACATATATATATATATGTTGAATGTTGTTCCTTTATTGCTATAAACATATCTCTTCTTTTATTATCAGAATTTCTCCTCCTTTATTTTATAACCAGTATCTCTCCCCATTTTTGTCATCAATGCCAAAGGATTATATATATATACATTATCTATAAGGTAACACCAAAATGAGATAGAAAATCCTGATGTACCTTTAGAATTGTAGCAAAAGTGTTGTTCTATGAATCTTGCAAAATTTTGCATGTGGAGAGGGTGATCTGGGCTTCTAATGACAATTGTATCATGTGTTCTGCTATAGAGAAGTTCTAATGTTGGACCAATGACTTACAATGTGCAATATGTTTCTACATTGTACCCATTATTGGCAAGACCATGTTTTGAATTTCTATCAAGTTTTCCCTTATTCTTGCTTCTTCTCTCAAAAGTTTTTCCTAGAGGGTTTCAAGATATTTTATCTTTGAATGGTGGGAGATACTAGAGGAGGGATCTATTTGCAATGATGATACACTTGCCTACATATCATTATTGATTTTATTCAATTTCTCCTTTATTTCCTTAGTAGATCTAGAGACATCACATAACTTAGCAAAAAGTGATGCTACATTCTTAAAGGAATTTTCAAAATTGTCAAAAAATGTTGCTAACTCTACTTGTTTGACTATAGTTTGCTGAGCAATGTGCTCAAGCACCTTGTCATCAAACTTTTTCTCAGCTTTCTCTATCAACTTCTCTTTTTCAGAGGACTCTTAATTGAACTTTTGTACTGCCTCCTCAAGATGTAATAAAATGTGTTGTGTGAAATCCACTTCAACACCTATAGCCTCTACTATAATATTCTGTGCATTCTTTATGATTCGGTATTCCTTATCTCTCTTTGACCTTAGCTTCTTCTGCCTAGCCTTCTTTTCCAAGAGTTGACTAATCATTCTCATTTCTTCAATGGTAGTAGTATTGAAGTCAATCTTGGGAATTTCTATCTTAGTGTCTAGGTCAATATCCTCTTCTATTTATTTACCAGTTAATAGTAGTTTTAATGGCTACCTAGTTTCTACTTGTTTGAATACTGGTTTGACCTTTGGAATAGAGACAATTGTGGAGATAGAAAGACTAGTAGTAATAGATGAGATGGGAAACCAGGATTGAATGCTTATGCTAACCGAATCCAAAACTAAAATGCTGCTCAAAATTGGTGCAAAACTCGATAGACTACATACAGGTATATCTACAGTAGATGCTTTAGAGGTAGATGCTGATAAAATTGGAGTACTTAACACTATTGTACTCAAAACTGAAGTAGATGAACTCAAAACTAATGAAGTACTTACAGTATGACCAGGGACTGGCTCGGTAGAAGAAATGGCTGACAGCTCAATAGATGAAGTTCTTGGCACTTCTACTATAGTAGCTTGGAGCTGGGAGGTACTCGGTAAGGATTGGGTGGAGGATGTAACTATTGAGCTCACAATCTCACCAGTAGAAGTTGACTCCACTGATGTAACAGTGTTTGGAGGAGTGTGAGGAAGGGATGCAATAACCTCTACTAGAATTCTAACTATATCATCCTCATCCTTTTCCTCTTGTGCTTCTTTCTCCTTGTCTTCTTCTTCTTTCTACTCCACAGTGCATGTAATTCCCCTTGTGTAACTATGATAGTCAGAATGTTATCCTATTCATCCTCTTCATCACTGCTATCATCCTTGATTTCTACTACCTCTATAGAAGGTTGTCTAAGATGATACACATCTTTCCATACATCTAAGGCTTGCCTTATTACTGATTTTAAGTCGTTCATCAATATGAAGCATGTGCTCAACTTTAGAGTCATTCTATCTTGATGATCCAATAAAGCTTTCATTACCTCTTCCTCTATTAGACTAGGAACTAGTTGTCTCAATTGCTTCTCAAAGATGTCTTTGATAGTTTGTATAGTGAAATCCCATCTGGTTTTGATCTTTCATAAAGATCTACATGGACTTGAGGTTGCAGTTGGGTAGGAGAGTATTTCCAAATACCCATCTTCTCTATGACCAAATCCTCAATTTCATTTTGCTCATCTGGAGTCTTGGTATCATATTTCAGAGCTTTAAAGTTACATATACCTACTCTAGTCTTTAGTTGTTTCATTCTTTATTCAAAGGTAGGTGCAAATTGAACAAACACAGGTTCACTCTCCTTCTTTCCTTTCCTTGTACTTCATGTGAACATTGCAGTCGATTACTTCTGAGGCTTGGTGATAATCACCTTTCCTTTCTTCTTAGGTGGCTCCTCTTCCTTTTTAGACTCATCATCATCATCATTAGGTTCATCTTCATCCTCACCTTTTCCCTCGATAAGCATACGAGGTCCCTCAGCAGTCTTTAGTTTTGATACCCTTTTCTTTCCTTTGTTGATGGCTTGGGGAAGTTTTATGCTAAGTTCTATCCTCTTCTTTGCTTCCTCATAGGTGCCAAAAGGTGAAATGTTGGGAATTGCTGGCTCATTCACCAATGCTTCAATTATGTCCTTGGCTTCATCAATGTTGATCTCATAAGGCAATGGTTTTACCCATGCCACTCTTGGTATGACCGCCTAGATGTATACTTTGTCACAATCAACCATAAAACATACATCATCTTTTTAATCTTCCACAAGCTTGGGTGGAATCTGGAATTTGTTATTCATTTTTTTCCTTGAGAACTTCAAAATAGTTATCCATTACATTTTCAAAATTTACACCCATATCCTTTATGAATTCATTTATCTGATACAAAATTGGACTGTCTTTCCTCCATACCACTGTAACTTTTGATGGAAAGAACTTTTGTACATATACAAATAAGCAAACTAATTGAAAACCAAACTTAAAATAGATTTTCTTTGATGTTTTGATATTTTCTATATTCTTATTCAACTATTTTAACGATACATCCGAAAGGTCATAATCTATATTTTTCTTTACAATTTTGAATGCTAGGTCGACTACTTCACATGAAACACTATTCAACCTACTTGAGCTGTAGATTTTGTAACCTATAATGTAAATACCAAATCTAAGCTCTAGGTTAGTAACATTGTTAATTTTCAAACCTCTATTATCCCATTTGGCTAGTGTTTTCTTTTGCAGTTCATCCCGACCTAGGGTTTTCGTGGTTTTAGCTTTTCTCAGCATAGGGAGACTAGTAACCTTGTGAGCCATCTTTTTGGTTATCAAAAAGGGTTGCTCCAACCATAGTTGACCATTGTAAAATTGAGTCAAAATATATCTTATCCACTTTACTTGGAAATTTTGAGGTAAATGAGAAATGTGTGTTAACCCTTTTGTTTCCAAATATTTGAATTTCGGCTTCAAAACTCTATCCACACTCATCTCGGCTAGGGCATAATCCATCTCTAGGGTTCCTATTTCTTGAACAGTACATTTAAAATGAGTTTTGATATCATTTATAAGAAGTACCTTGGGTGTAATTTGTGATTGAGCTCCTTGCACATCAAGGGTTTCACCGATGGTAGGTGCTATCTTGAAATTTGGTGCCTTCCATTCAACACCATTTACCAACATCTCAGAACCTCTCTTTTGCTTCCTTCAATTTCCGCTGGTTGATGCCATTGAAACTTGGTGATTGAATGATGGATGCAAAGATTTTGTTTCCAAATCGTTGAAGAATGCTATGATGCTCTTCAAAATTGCTTCTGCTCTCTGAAAGTTGTGTACGCAGTGAAAATATCATCAATTTTGCCTATTTTGTTTTAAAAAAATCGTAAGTATTTGGCACCATAAATTGTTAGTGCATGATAGAATGCCATCTAACCTAACTCGGTGAAAGTTGCTACTTGGTAGAAAAGGCTTCCTTTATTCCCGACCTCACTCGGTAAGAGCTTCAACTCTCCTTAGCTTGATGATGATTGATTCAACTCGGTGAAGGGTAGAATTTTCTTTGAAATCCTTCTATATCTTCAATACTTATTGGATCAATTCCATGCATTGCATTCATTAGAATTGCATGTAGGTTTCTAATTTCATGTAGGTTTTTTATTTCTTTTTGCTCCTTGCTTTGAGGATTCACCTTCTTCTGTATTGTATCTGAGACCTACTTTTCCTTCTTGCTTATGAAATTTTTCCTCATTTTTTTGATTCAATTGATTTACATCTTCATGAGATTTTATCATCCTTTCATTGATCAATTTTTCATCTTTTAGATCATTCTTCAATTTTTCATTGATTTTCTTTTTAGATCTTAATTCCCTTAGTATTATTTCACTGATTTCGTTTTCATGATTTAGATCATTCCCTATTCTTTCATTTTGTGTCTTGAGAATCCTTATTTCTTCATTTGCTTCAGAGATCTTATCAACAAGGTCTTCATTTTGACTGGATTGATTTTGTTGTTCATGATTTTTGGCTTCCAAGTCTTCTTGTGCTTTGTTTATTTGTTCCAATATCTCACATAGCCTGATTAATTGAATTTCTTGTTCCCTTTTGATTTTCCTTACCTCTTCTTGTAGGGATCCATTCTTTTCTAGAAGTTCTTTGATGGCATTATTTTCTTCATCTGAGCTACTTTAAGGGAATAAATCTTTAATTTTTTCTTCAACATACCTAAGATCATTCATTTGATTTGCTAGTTCTATTCTCCTCTTTAAAGATTGGGAAAGATGCTCCTTTGCTTCCTTGAGTTGGACCATGGCCATTTCTAGATCTAGCTTTTCATTTTCAATTTCCTTCTCAAGTTTGAATATCTCCATTTTCCTTTTAGATCTTTGCTTGAGCTGTTAGGCTTTGTTTTGAGAAGCATAGTAGCTCGGATACCAATTTTTGGAAATATTCAAGACTTGGATAAATTACTGAGGGGGTCAGGTGGGTGGGGTAGTGAATCAGCAATTTGAAACTTTTCAACAATTAAGCATATAAACCATTATCATAAATCTTCTATACTACTGCACAAATGAAAACTAAAAGATAAAATGAATTAACACAGAGATTTGGTGACTGAGAAACCTTCCAATGAGAAAGTAAAACTAGGGTGGGAATGGCACCCAAAAAACTTCACTACTGTAGTAGAAAATTTGGTTGGTTAAGGCTTACATTTGACCACTTCTAGTGATCAACCCTGTTAGGAGCACAAAGGATTGCTAGGTCCACCTTATTAGAAGATTTACAAACATACGATGAAGTATGCACTTGGTTAACAGATTTACAAAAGACTATTAAGTCTACCCTATAAAAGGATTTGAAAACTAGTTCACCTGTTAGGATGAAATAGTGGATCAACTGACAATTGATTGCTGATATGATCCTTATGCACTTGATCACCTTATGTGATGTGTGTGTGTGTGTGTGGGCGTGTGCACGCACGCACACGCGCGCGCACACACACACACACACACACACACACACCCCCACTCAAGTGTGATGTTAAGGATAATATTTGTCTATTTACGTTCGATAAATTGACCTACTTAATATTAAGGATGGTTAAAGTATAGAAAATTAGCTACGTGGTTTTGGATGGATGTTATTAATTAATTTAACTCTATAGGAATTATGCTCATATCTATATGAATTTCTATACACCACATAGAGTATGAAATCATCTCTATATGAATGAGTAGATAAAATCTCATAGTTCTAGTACTAAAAGTGAGATTCTTTAATGAATGGCTATGGTGCCAGTTGGGGAGATGAGTAACTCTATTGAGTGACTATATGAGTAATAAATGAAACCTCATAGTACTAGCTTTTGAAAGGTAATGTGTAGGAATCTAAATTGAAGTTGTACTTTTTGAAATGCATAGTAGGATGACTAGAACAAGTTCAATAATAAGTAAATTACTTGAATTTAAATAATAACATTTTTTTCAATAGGGAAGAGACTCTGTAGCCCTGAAGACTAACTTTGCATACCTAGACCTTCTAATCCATATGAGTTATTATGTTCACCCCCCTTCCTCAATATCTTTTCAGCTAGAAAAATAATACTTTTAGCACAAATGGACCAATCAACTACCCAGGAAGCTAAAAATTGATCAACTATTGCTATATATGTTCTCATTTTTAAATCTTTTTAAAAGTAATAAATTGAGGGTATATATAGCATTGAACCCCCCAATGACTACTAGACCTCTTCCCTTATATAATAAGTTCTTAAATGCCTAATAAAACAATTTTAATAAGTATGAAAAAAACAAAATTATTAATATATTTAATCCATGCTTTATTGTCAAGTACTCTTATATGTAAAGTCTATGGATTATGGATATGATTTGTAACTAAAGAATACCATCCTCTGAAATGGATGGCTAATTCTACTATGCTCTTGTTGAATCTTTCACATCTCCCATTCTAGATTGATTTTATGAAATTGAGTACTTCCTTTACTTTATCCAATGGCCTCAATACATTTGTAAGATTTTTCTTTAAACACTTCTTTTTTAAATGTTTTTCTTATTTTAAATTATAAACATATCCATAGGTATGATTTGTGTGATGATCATTATTAATGCTTTTGTTTAGATAAATCAATTTCATTTCTCTTAAATGTACTAGCTCATGTTAGCTCTATGAGTCTCACCATCAATGAATTTGATATGGTTGGGTCATTTAAAATTGCATCATCCCTACAATAGTGTGAAAAATCAGTTACTATTTTTGAAGGTATCTAACCATTTAACTCGATTGGGTTGAATATTGAAATAGATATTATTATTGTTATAGTTTATATTATAAAGATACTAATTCATCAAATATTCATTTTTAGACCTACTAAGATCGAAGAAGATTCCAAATGAACCATCTTAAGGATTTCAAGTGAACCATCTTAGATTATTATAAGACATAATAGAACTATTATTGAGTTTGCTAGATACAATATAGATAGCTCCTATACATTCAACTCATTCCTAAAATGTTTCTTACTCTTTTCCAAAATGTTTCTCAAAAGTAAACTTTCTCCTTTTAATAGTAGACATATGAAAAAAAAAATTTGTGAACTTTGGTGCATATTATGAATACGAGAGTAGTAATCTTTATAGATTTAGAAAAGTAGGAGGACATGCTATTTAAATAAATCATATTGAACCTAACTATTGCTTATATCTCGTCATCTAGCATAACAAATACTAAATATATATATTAAATATAATAATTTTGACAACATAGAATGCCAATTAGAAATTATATATAGTAATTTTGACAAAGTATTGCTCTAAAGTGAGATTGCTTGTATAAATTTGGATAGTACAGAGGTATAGTAAGACAAATGGAGATAAAATTCTACAATTTTGAGCTTACATAGTATAGAACAGAGAGAAAGGAAGGAAATATTGCTAGGGTGATTTGATTCGCATGCTCACTCATTCACTAGTCTTTATCATTTCTTCTAAAGTTCATAGTCTTTATCATTCTAGTTTACAAAAGTTGGAAAAAAAACTAAAATGTTCAGAGTCTTTATCATTCCAAAATGAAAACAAAATTTATTACAATAGCTAAAAGAAATATAACTCAATTTACAAAAGGTTGAAAGAGTACATACAATTTTTAACAATTATGATATTGTGTGTAATTATAAACCTAATTCTCACAAGAAATATCTTACAAGAGATAAGAAAAAATTCAAGCAAATGTGGTTTAGACAAACAACTCTTAAATATATTGATAAATAACCCTATTCTGAACTATGGAAAGAAGAATTTTATATTCTAAACTTACAACATCTTAGAACCTTCACCCTAAAACAACTTGGAGCTAAACTAATAAATTTTAAAATTTATAATGGTATAATTCTTAGAAAGTATAACTATGACAAAACTATCAGAGTGGAAGTGATACTGTTGTTGAAAAATCATTCATCTCTAAGTAAAAAATCTCTCCACACACTACTTAATGCATGCTCCAATTACAAAATGACTTTAGATGAGACCCATGCTTATAGCGACACCCAATTTTTGGGCATGTCTGCATCGATATCCTCTAGTAGGTAATATGGAACTTTCTACAATTTGTTTAGCTTTTATACCTCTAGACTATCATCACTCTCTGATGTGCCATTCTCAAATGTAGGCACCAACTTCTGCTCTATTTAAGAAAGAATCAGCCACTAATATTAACCAATAGGCTAATTTACTAGATATTTTGTTCTATTTCTGTATACTTGTGAAAAAAAATTAATTAAAAAATCAATATTGAAAATTAGATAGCTTTCTCATCTAAAATGAATAAGAATCAAAACTCTGAGGAAAAAAATTCTCACTTGTTTTTCGCTTCTCTCCAAAACATAAATAGCCAAGCTAAGCTTCCAAGAAACCAACTAAATTTCTAAGCTATTTCTCTTGGTATTATAGCTAATAACCCTAAAAAGCTTTGGATTCTTGGGAATGAGACTGAGAAAATAATCACTTGGTGACCCAAAGTATTATCTTAGGTCATTAAATTTTAGAATATTTAATTTATTTTAGGTAAACATAAGTATTTTAGCCAATTGTTCAACCATGGCAAGCTCTAGTGGCTCGTTTAAGTCTTCTTGCTCTTCCATCATGAGTCACACTCTCTTTAAAAAAATTGTTGGTGGATATTAATTTCTCCACCACCCCACTATTTTTGAACCATGCATAGCCCACAACAACCAACATCCCACCATCAAAAATAGACAAAATTTGCATTTAGCCTCCCAACGTCATTTCAAAATCAGTCTTCAACTGCTAGTAGTTCCCTATATTTATTTATATATATTAATATTATATTTCA
This sequence comes from Cupressus sempervirens, assembly GCA_028749045.1. NCBI lineage: Eukaryota > Viridiplantae > Streptophyta > Pinopsida > Cupressales > Cupressaceae > Cupressus > Cupressus sempervirens. Next base: position 117,162,268 of record CM053793.1, read on the forward strand.
TGTAAAAAATGTGTTTGATATTCTAGAGAGTTCTTATATCTCTATAAATAGAAGTATTATGTAAGGATTTGATCATCAGATGTTATCTGATCATTGTGGATCATGAGTGGAAAGAATGTTGTAGCATTCTAAGGACTTGTAATAGATTTTAGTTATGCATGAAGTTCTATAGCACATTGTGATAAGTCTTTGTATTTTACATATTGAATTGAATGCTTTTCTTTTAGTTTGTGTGTGTATTTTATCCATTGCATCCACCCCCTTCAAAATTACAATATAACTTCGAAGAAATGGCTATTTTTTGAGCCAATTAAGAACAATAGCTTATCTAATATAGAGGGAATTAAAAAAGAAAATTCAGGAACCTTAAGGTTGTGATGGTATTTGGATGTTGTGACCTTCTATATCATGAGGTTTCATGTGCCTATATCATGAGGTTTTATGTGCTTTGATGTTTCCACTTAGGTATGTGCAAACGGTTGTGGGATTATAATTTTAACCTAATGATGTTATTCTATGATTTTCCACATGATGTGATCTAGCAATTATATTGTGCATCATACATTTTATTATTATACTATATTTTACTTAGTGTAACATTATTGATCTATCTATTAGATTGTATGATTATTGGTATTTTGATCATATTTGCATGATAGGTCCTTTTTGTTTGTTGGAATAGGAATACAAAATGTATTATGTTTTGGTACCCCAAATAGGAATAGGGAATAGGCAAATATATTCCAAATTTGCCCCTAAAATCAGCATATATTCATTCCAAAAAGTAGTTGTTACTTGAATTGGCCATTCCTATTCTCAATCTGATTTTATTTATTTATAAAAATTAAATTTTTTTCTAACATTTTATTGTTTTTAAACTCTTTTTTATAATTTTTTTCTTGTTAACTTCACAATGAGTAATATAAAACTGATAATACAAAATTTAACCTTATTTCTCTTCGAACAACCAAACAAGCGAGTAACATATTCTCTTTTCCATTCCCATTTCACATTTCCATTCCTATTCTAATTTTCCATTCTAATTTTTTATTCCTATGTCGACAAACAAATGGTCCCTTACTAAAGAAGACTATTGTGAGCATCTCTGAAGAATGTTTGAGTTGATTGTTCATCTTCCATGACCAGTTTCTTCTCAAGGTCTTCTTCAGTGTGAGTCCTTTCTCATTGATTACAATGACACCCTTTCAATCCATGATTTTTGGATTTTTTCAACAAGTGAAAGGGCTTTTAGATTGTTTGGAAAGATCGGTATTTCCCATAATGGTTCCAAAAGTTGTTAAAGGTTTACTAATATCCTGAATACCATTCATCATTTTTCAAGCTGAACATAATGTAAAAATCCACATCAATTTTTTTAGCAAATTAGAGAAAGAACAACTCTAGCAACAGAATAAAATTTGTATTGAAGAAACTATAAAAATGAAAGTTTCATCTTCAATTATAGATCTCTCACACTCGCAATAAAGATAAATTAAAAAAGGAAATGCATAGTGCATATAGGCTCTACACAAATTGTGTTACAAACCAGTTATGTAAAATTGAATAAGAGTTCAAGCATATCTTAGATTACTAAAAAAAATCAAAAGTAAAGTGGAAGTTGAATGTGTGAACACCAAAATATACCTTCCACATCATTGAAAGTTTTTTAAGATTCACCATACCAATATTTTTCTAATATTCCCAAGTTCTTTTATTAGAACAAGGATTTTTCTGAGCAAAGCAAGTCATGCACATTTATTCATTAGTCTAATTCCAACTACTCACCTATACTGGACTTCACTTGCCTTTGACACTAGTGGAATTAAAAAATTTAATTTGGATTGAGAAAAATGTCCAACCCAAGAAAAAAAGATAACAATAACAGAATAAATGACATGCCTGGCGATGCAAATTTGAGCCATAATCTTATGTACAACATAAAGAATACTACAACCATAAAAATTCTAATTGTTTCACCACCACAACGTAGAGCCACCTCTGATGATATTGTTCTTGTAGCAACAAATTTTTTAAATTGACATTTTCTCATAACAAGCCAAGAATAAATTTGTGTGAAATATAGATCACATTTCTCCAATGCCATATACCCACATTTCTCCCATGCCACATATTTAGATTATGCAAAATATAAAACCTAGCCATGTGGGCTATGAAAAGAGCTGCCACATTTTCCAATTTTGTAATCTTACATAGCATGGTCTATATTTCTACAAATTTTCCAAGAGAAAAATGTCACCACAAAAAAATAACATGACAAATAGGGAAATAGAAATAAAAGTCAAAAAAATCATTTTAGTAGAAATATTTTAATAGACCAATGACAGATGTGCTAGAATTGTTATGACTATCTTGTTCTAAAGTGATGGCAATTTTGTGAGAAATGAAAAAAGTTACAACCCTACAATCACAAACCTAAAATTTTTCTTGGCAACAACTATTGCCGAGTGCTAGTATTTTCTAGGCACATGAAGGCGTCGAGTGGAAATTTTACTTAGCACCAATGGATGCCGAGTGACATGTAGTAGGTGCTAAGTGAGCTTAGCACAAGAGGAAGTCGAGTAAACTCCGCACTAGGACAACTGAGCACAAGCAATGCTGAGTGAGCTCAGTTCCTACCAGAAGGAGGAGCTCGGCACCAATGGATGCCAAGTGAGCTCGGCAATGACTACAGAGATCAAACTTAGCCTAGACTAAGCTAAGTGAGTAGAATAACAAATTGGATATTTCTACCATTAAAACCAGAGAGCTAAAGTGTGAAGCTTTCAACAAAGAAACTTCTCAAATGCAAAACATGCTGAATAAGAGAAGAAGAACAAAGATATGTATGTCTAATTTCTTTCTTTTCTTCTATTCAAATATGATAAAACTATTACAAAATTTGGGAGCATTCAACTTCAACCAAATAACCCTAAAATCTTCAAATTGGTAAAAGCTAAAACTTTAAACTTTAAACTTATAGCTCTAATGGCTACATTGACCAATTCTTGGAGACATTAATACTTCAATAGGTCAAAATAAAAATAACAACTTACAGATTGACAAAAGATCCAACACGTGTTCAAACCGTTCTTCCTTCTGAACACTTCATGCTGATCTATTGATCAATTTCTTTTTCTTCTTTTCCTTGCTCTGCTTTGCAACTCTCTTCAACTCTGATCTACTAATATCCAACTCTCTAACTAATCAAATGAATTAGATTCATTCCTTTTGTCTTTCTTCAAAAAATATTTTCCCCCTCTTTTCCAAGTTTAAAAACTCACCTACCCACATTCAATTTTTTGATCGTTCTAGGGGTCGTCAGGTGTGGTAAGTCGGCATTTGCCTCCAAGGGAAAATGTCTACTACAATAAATATTTCAAAACTCCCCCTTTCTCCCAAGCTAAAAAAATAAGGATCACTACTGATCTAAATCAACTACACAAAGACACTCTCTTAGATGTACAAAAGTTCCAATGCCTAATGGTTTAGTAAAAATGTCTTCTAGCTACTACTCAGACTTGCAAAATTATATTTTGATATCCCCATTCTCTACCAACTCTTTGATGATATGATATCTAATCTTTATATGCTTTCTTCTCTCATGAAAGACTGAATTCTTGGACAATGTAATTGATGAGATGTTGTCACAATAAATTGTGGTTCCATCTTCTTGCCTTTGATTCAAATTTATCAAGATCTTCCTTAACCAAATGGCTTGGCATGGTGCTGCATTTTTTGATATTTATTCAGCCTTTGCTCTAGATTGAAAAATAATAGCTTGCTTCTTGGATGGCATAAAATTGCACCCGATTTCATATGAAACATGTATCTAGAAGTGTTCTTTCTATCATCTAAACTTCTAGCCCAATCACTATTTGTATAACCCACCAACTTGAAATCATTTTCTACAATATAAAAAATACCAAATCCCTTGGCACCATTCACAGACCTTAGGATCCTTTTTGCCGCTTGCCAATGGGAATCCTTTGGTGTTTCTATAAATCTAGAAATCAGACTTATTACATGCATTATGTCTTATCGAGTTGCAGTCAAATACATCAAACTTTGAACCATGTTCTTGTATAGTGTTGGATTCACACTTTTGCTACAATCTTCCTTGCTCAACTTCAGACCTATTGTTGTTGGTGTTGGGGCTGCCTTACTATTCTACATTTTGAAACTCTCCAAGATTTTCCTTGCATATTTTTCTTTAGAGATAAAGATTCCATCATGCATTTTTTTTACTTCTATGTTTAGAAATTATTTCAAGAGACCTAGGTCTATCATTTCAAAATCATTTTTCATCACCTCTTTGAACTCACCAATTAAGAATTTATCATTTCCAGTGAAAATTAAATCATCTACATATAGGACAACAATCAACACATTACCATTTTCTTCCTTGATATAAAGTGTGGGCTCACCATCGCTTTTTCTAAAGCCATTGCTTATCAAATATGAGTCAATCCTATTGTACCATGCTCATGGAGTTTTCTTGAGCCCATAAAGAGCTTTCTTTAATCTATAAACCTTGTTCTCTTCACCTATAACTTCATAACTAGGTGGCTGCTCTACATACACTTCTTCCTTCAATACACCATTTAGGAAGGCTGACTTCAGATCCATTTGATATACCTTTCATTTGTACTAGGCTTCAATTGCTATGACAACATGCACAGTTTCCATTCTTGCAACTAGGGCATATGTCTCATCATAATCTCTTCCATATTGGTGCTTGTACCCCTTGACCACTAAACGTGCCTTATGCCTATATATTTTTCCTTCAACATTGCACTTGGTCTTGTAAACCCATTTCACTCCAATTACATGTTTCTTGGGAGGAAATGTAGTTACCTCTCATGTCTTATTTCTTTCAATAGCATCTACTTCCTTAGCCCTGGCATTACACCATTTCTCCTCATTCATAGCTTCCTCAAAATAAATTGGATCACTATGAGAAAATAATGCAAAATTTACACTCTCATCATAATCTTCCTCATACCTTTTTTCTTGGTATTTCTCCCTTACACTTTTAGTCTTTCTTGACAATAGGGAGGAAAGAGTGGGATCTAAACTTTTAGGATCACTATTGCTACTATTTTGTATACTAGTTTGGGGCTGTCTTGAAGTTCTTGGAGTAGTTGGTTGGCATGTTAAGGGCTACTTGCCTTTTTTCCTTTTTCTACAATCTATGTTTGTTGCTTTTCCTCAATGGTAGGCACTTTTCTTGAAGTGCTTGAGGATTCATCTATCGAGCCATCCCATGACTAATTTTCAAGAAATTCCACATCTCTTGAAATGATGATCTTCTTGTTAATTGGATCATATAGCCTATAGGCCTTTGATTTTGAGTTGTACCCCATGAAGATGCACTTCTCACCTTTTTCATCTAGATTTTTCCTTTTTTCCTTAGGCACATGTGCATATGCTACACATCCAAACACTCTTAAGTGTTCAACTAACTATCTACCCCTTGACCAAGACTCAAGAGGAATCTTATTACAAATTTATTTTTTATGAGACCTATTAGTCAAATATACTATTTTTGCTATAGCTTCTCCCCGGTATTCAATGGGGAGTCCTTTTTCTTTCATCATACTTATTTCCATTTCAACAAATGGTCTTGTTTTTCTCTTAACCACTCCATTTTTCTATAGAGTATAACTAGTTGTCAGCTCTTTTCTTATGCCATTTTTCCTATAAAATTTACAAACATATTGGAGGTATACTCCCCTCCCTATCTGATCTAAGGACCTTAATATAGTGTCCACATTCTTTTTCAACCAGGGCTTTGAATTCAACAAACTTATAAAATGCGTTAGATTTATTCTTCAAAAAATACACCCATGTCCTATGACTGAAATTATCTATGAATGTCATAATATAAGTACTACCCGTAAAAGAAGTAGTTTTCATAGGGCCTACCAAATCAAAATGCATCAATTCTAATGGTTCTCTAGCCCTTCTAGAATTTCTAGAATTAAAGGAAAGCCTATGTTGCTTACCCAATATGTAAGCCTCACACTTGTCATATGAATTTACAATGCTTGACAAAACATCTATCATTCTTTTCTTGGATAACAAATTTAAACCAGCAAAACCAAGATGTCCATACCTGAGATGCCAAATCTTGGAGGGGTCTTCAATCATGCTCCTAAGAGTTTATTTCTTGTGTACTAATATACATGCATGCTTGGGAGGTGCAGCATTGAATTGAGAAGATAAACATGTCTCTATCCTCAATGGGAACATTTGGTTCTTTTTCATGTGGACTTCTGCAAGTAATCTATTACTCCCATCCTTCTCATGAATGACACACTTGTCATCTTCCATCAAAGCCTTGTATCCATTTCACATGATTTTTCCAACACTCATCAAGTTCTGCTTCATTCTAGGGGTAAAATACACAATCTATATCTCCTTCTTCTCACCTTGCTTGTTGCAGACCATAATAGATTTTTTTCCCACTATGGGAATAGTTACATTATTTCCCATCTTAATTTTAGACTTAAAATTCTTATCAATGAAGGAGAATAAAATTTAATTACCACTCATGTATTTGCTACAACCACTTTCTAGGTACCATACCTCAAGGCTTCCTTCTTCACCAATGTTACACATGATGAAGGCTATGGGATTGTTTGTATTTCCCATGTTCACATCAGCCACATTAGCATTTTTCTTTCACTAATCACCTTGTTTCTTCTAGCATTCACTTTTATAATTCCCATACTTATGATGGTAGTAGCATTCAACATTACTCTTATTGGAGTTGTAATTCTTCTTACCTCCTCTAGAGTTGTTTTGAGAGGTGCTTGCTCCCTCTTGGTTGCTTTCTTTTCCTGAGCTTTTTGCACTAGCATTCCTTTGACCATTCCTTCCATGACCTCTTTTTCCTGAGCCTCTACCAGAGCCATTTCTTCCTCTCCCCCTACCTCTTGAATTTTCTTGAGCCTTGAAAGATTGCTCTTAGGAGGTAGTTGCTGATCTGTTGATTCGCTGCTCATGGGTTTGAAGAGTTTCTATCAACTCATCCATGGTCAATGTGGTGAGGTCCTTTTCTTCCTCTATGGTCATCACAAGGTTTTCATATTTCTAAGGACAAATCCGCAATATCTTTTCCACAATTCTTTTCTCATTATATTTTTCTCCATTTGATTTGAGTTGGTTTATCAAAGTGGAGATTTATGAGTTAAACTCTACAATAGGTTTGTTGTCCCTCATCTGAAGGTTCTTAAACTTTTTTTTGATTATTTATAGCTTTAGTACTCTGACCTTATCAAACCCCTTGAAGTTTTTCTCAAGGATATCCCATGCTTCCTTTGCATAGTTTGCTACTGGAATCTTGGGAAAAACTATCTCTATCATAGCTTCCTCAATAAGACTTTATGCCTTTGCATCCTTTCTCCTTGACTCTTTCAACTAAGTCTTTTGTGGATTTGAGGGGGTAGCATACTGATTTGGGTATATCACATCACTAAACCCATTAATCATAAGAGCCCACAAATTATTTACAACCATTATAGTTTTCATTTTCTATGCCAATGTATCATAATTTTATCCATTAAAGGATGGTGGCTACTGCCATATCTTTCCTGCATCTCTTGCCATGTCAAATATCTCAAAAAAATGCCCCAACTCACTATGGATGTGCAGCCTCAAAGCTCTGATACCATGTGAGAAATTTAAAAAAATCACAAACCTAAAATTTTTCTTGGCAACAACTATTGCCGAGTGCCAATTTTTAGTCAGCATGTAAAGGTGTCAAGTGGAAACTTTTCCCAACACCAATGGATGTTGAGTGAAAGGTAGTAGGTGCCAAGTGAGCTTGGTACAAGAGGAAGTCAAGTGAACTTGGCACTAGGGAAACTTGGCACAAGCAATGCCGAGTGAGCTTGATTCCTACTGGAAGGAGAAGCTCAGCACCAATGGATGTCGATTGAGCTCAGCAATAACTATAGAGATCAAACTCAGCCTAGACTAAGCTAAGTGAGTAAAATAACAAACTACATATTTCCGCCATTAAAACTAGAGAGCCAAAGTGTGAAGCTTTCAACAAAGAAACTTATAAAATGTAAAACATGTTGAATAAGAGAAGAACAACAAATATATGTATGTCTTCTTTCTTTCTTGCTTCTATTCAAATATAATAAAACTATTAAAAAATTTTGGAGCATTTAGCTTCAACCAAAAAACCCTAAAATCTTCAAACTAGTAAAACCTAAAACCTAAAACTTTAAACTTAAAGCTCTAATGGCTATATTCAACAATGCCTAGAGCAATCACTGCTTCAACAGGTCAAAATAATGATAACAACTTATAGAATGACAAAAGATCCAAAATGTGTTGAAACCCTTCTGCCTTCTAAACACTTCACGTTGATCTGCAAATCAATTTCTTTTTCTTTCTTTTTTTTGCTTTGCTCTACAACTCTCTTCTACTCTAATGTACTGATATCCACCTCTCTAACTAATTGAATTAATCAAATTCATTCCTTTTCTCTTTCTTCAAAAAATGTTTTCCCCTCTTTTCCAAGTTTGAAAACTCACCTACCCACATTAAATTTTTTGATCATTCTATTGGTTGTCAGATATGGTAGGTGGGAATTTGGCTCTAGGGGAAAATGTCTATTATAATAAATATTCCAACAAATTTTACAAGTTAATTGTGTTGTGTTTTTTTTGGTTGACAGTTAAGAAAAGTAACTATGTTTTTACCAATGATTGGCCAATTTATTTTTAGTTTTATTGAATAATCCCTTCCAAATTAGTTTTCCCAATTTTTAAAAGATTAGGTCATAGGTTCTATAAGTATTTAAATAAATTTATACTGATGTTTTAGAAGAAATATTATTACTCGTATAATATTGTAGGTAATATATAAAAGCATTTTTCATAATGGTTTACCTTTTATGTTTTTAATAGAACTAATGAAAGATCATTGGAGTTGGCCATAGTGTACTAGGAAGGTAATACCATTCCCATTAGCCTCTAAGGAAGATGAACATGTTCTTTTAGAAAATATTGGAACGAAGGCGAAACTAGGAAAGAAAAATGTAAGTGTGAAACAACTATACTTGATTTTATGTTGAATTGTGTTAACATGTGGTAACTTCTACTACTGTCGACAATCTAGACTTTGGCATAATGTTTCAACAACCATAGTTATTATGGAAGCTTCCCACTACCCTTCAATGCACACTATTTTTTTTTCTCCTTTCTACATGTGATTTTTGATTTCCATGAATTCATGAATTCGATATCCTTCCTACTATCAATGTGCATGGTTATAGATATTTTTTAGACCTCTATAAATAGAGACAAATGTAATGGATGCAATCATCAAGACAAAGAAGTAATAATACAAAGCTTTGTTATTTTATATTAGTTTTCTTTGTCTTTGCACACCTTGACAGTGGTATTAGAGCTGAGGCAGATTGTGGAATCACAGTCCAGGCAGATTGTGGAGCTAAAATAAGAGATTGCTGCTACAAGAAAGAAGGTATGTTGTGAGTTTAAAGGGATGCTTACTCTTAATGGAATCATTGTCAATGTTTGAGCAAAATACTTTTGATCAATCCAATCATAAAGTGTTGCATTTTATTTTGAAGTTGAAGCACCTCTCTAATTTTGAAATGGTGTGCTAATGAGTTGTATCTTATTTTAAGTCATTAATTTGGTAAGGAGATGGAGATCTAATTTTTTTTAATTGAGATAATTTTATTGATTCTGCTGAAGTATTTAGGAATTCAAGTATTTTAAAAAGATTGTATTTATCTTTAAAGTATGGCATCAAGCATGAATCCGTTTATGATTCTAATGTTTTTTGGCATGAATTATGATAATTTGGCATTTAGAATGAAAAAATTATTTCATTCCCAAAAGTTATTGGAGATTGTAGTGGATGGATTTGTAGAGCCACAAAATGAATCATTATTAACTAGAGATAAAAAGGATGAACCCAAGGAAAATAGGAAAAAGGAATATAAGGATTTTCAAATTATTCAACAAGGTTTGGATGATATTGTTCTTGCAAGGATTAATGGAACTAAAATATCCAATCAAGCATGGGAGATCCTTGAAAAAACATATCAAGGTATAAGCAAGGTAAAATTATCTAAATTGCAAACACTAAGATGAGATTTTGAAAACCACCAAATGAAAGATTTAGTAGTTAAAGAAATAAGGTTGAAATGGTGATTAGTTAACGGATCAAAAAATTGTAGAAAATATCGTAAGATGTTTTCCTTTTAAATTTGATAATATTGTGGTGGCAATTGAGGAATTTAAGGATTTGTCAAAATTATCTATACATGAGTTATTTGGGTCATTAAAAACCATGAATAAATCTAGGATTTAGAGGACAAGGAAGAGGAAAAAATAATTATCAAAGAGAGGAAATGAGTTTTGATCATGTAGTAAGGAGAAACCAAAATTTAAGCTCAACGGGGTGCAATAGAAATCAAGCATCAAAAGTTATGACAAATAAAATTTCAAATGTTATTATTGCTAGAGATTTGGTCACTTGGCAAATGAATGTCAGAAGAAGCAAACAAATGTAGGAAAATAAAATGCAATTTTTTCTGATTGTAGTCTAGGGATATTATTCATTCCATTTCATGTAGCTCAAGAGACCTCAACTAATATTTGGTTTCTAAATAGTTGTTGTAAACATTATATGATAAAAAATAAAGATATATTTGAAAGCGTGGATACCTCATTCAAATCAAAAGTGAAATTGGGCAATGATAACATAGTGGAAGTAAATGTAAAAGGTGGAATTGTTGTGATGACAAATCTTGGTAATAAATCTATTCCTGACATGTTTTTTGTACCTAGTTTAAATCATAATCTTATAAGTGTGGGACAACTTACACAAAAAGATTATAAAGTTGTTTTTGAAAATAACATATGCACTATTTTTTTTATTTCTCCTAGTACCATGGTCATTGCAAGGGTTGAAATGAGAGACAATATAATGTTTCCACTTCACATGAAAAGTGGAGTGAGTTTGAAACAACGTGTCAAGATCAATCATGGATATGGCATTTGAGGTATGGTCATCTAAATTTCAAGGGATTGAGTTTATTGCAAAGATAGGAAATGGTAAGAGGCTTAACCCCATTGAAGCACCATTTTGTTCATGTGAAAGTTGCATCTTAGCTTAGCAATATAGGGAAATTTTTTCGAAAGAAATGTCATATAAAGCTTGAACACCTTTAGAAATTGTGCATACTGATATATTTGGTCCTATGCAGGCACCATCATTAGGGGGGTGCATTTATTTTCCAAAATTCATTGATAACTTTAGTAGGAAGACATGGTTTTATTCTCTTAAATATAAATCTAAAACATTTAGCAAGTTTAAGGAGTTCAAGGCATTTGTTGGGAAACAAAGTGGTCTATCCATTAAGCTATTAAGGTCAGATAGACGAGGAGAATACATGTCAAATGAGCTTTTGGATTATTGTAGGCATCATGGAATTAGGTAGTAGTTCACTAAGAGTTACACACCTCAGTAGAATGGTGTTTCCAAAAGAAACAATCGGCAATAATAGAGATGGAAAGAAGCATATTGAAAGGTAAGAATCTACCAAATGAATATTGGGTTGACGCAGTGGTGTTTATATCTTGAACAGGAATCCAATAAAAATTGTAAGAGATAAAATTCCACAAGAAGCATGTAGTGGTATGCATCACATTCTTTATCATTTTAGAGTATTTGGTTTTATTGCATATGCACATGTTCCTAAAGAAACAAGGAGTAAATTTGATGATAAGAGTGAAAAATATATTTTTATTGGTTATGATGAACAATCTAAGGCATATAATTTGTTTAATTCTATATTTAGAAAAGAGATCATAAGTAGAGATGTTGTATTCAAAGAAGAAGAATCTTGGGATGGCAATATAGACAAGACAATCATAGGAACAACTCCAATACTGCAATGACCAAGAAGGAAAAGAGCAGGAGAATGAAGTAGATCAAACAAATGAGAAAAGGGGAACTCTTTCAAGAAGTACACATGGAGATAAAACACAAATGGAAGATGGGCAAGGAGAATCTTCAAGTCACAAGTGAGTAATGACTTTAATCCTACACTTGCATCATTTAGATCATGTATTAAGAAAAATAAAACTAAATTTTTCAAGAGATTTATGAACAAGGGTACATAATAGATTTACAATTAAAATTTTCTCTATTTTATCAAGATACTATATATTTTGAAGATGCAATCAAGGAAAAACAATGGATTAATGGAATAAAGAAATGGAATCTATTGAGAAAAATGATACATGGGAACTAGCTGATTTTCCTAAGAAGAAAGAATGCATAGGTGTAAAATGGGTTTATAAAATTAAGTATAAAGAAAATGGAGAAGTTGATAACTATAAGGCAAGATTAGTAGCTAAAAGGTTTGCATAAGAATATCGAGTTGATTATAATGAAACTTTTGCACCTATAGCTAGACTAGATACTGTTAAAATGGTACTAGCTATTATAGCTCAAAACAAATGGATTTTTTATCAAATGGATGTAAAATCAACTTTCATAAATGGGTATTTAGAAGAAATTTATGTGCAACAACCACCAGGTTATGAAATCAAAGGACACAAACACAAGGTTTATAGGTTGAAGAAGGTACTCTATGGTTTGAAACAAGCACCAAGGGAATGATATAGCATAATTGATTCATATATGATTAAGAATGGATTTAGTAGAAGCACTAGTGAGCCAACACTATACACCAAATTCAATAAGGAAGGTCAAATTTTGATTTTTTTCTTGTATGTTGATGATTTGATCTTTACATGTAATCTTTTCATTGATATGTTTAAATTGACAATGAAGAAAGAATTTGCGATGACAGATTTGGGTTTGATGAAATATTTTCTTGGTATTGAAGTGACACAACATACCAAGGGTATTTTCATTTGTGAAAATAAATATGCACAAGACATTATGGGACATTATTGGAATGGTAAATTGTAGTCCAACCTCTATAACTATGGCAATAGTAACAAAATTAAGTAGAAAAGATAATGGGACTGAATTTGATTCTACTACATTAAGAAAATTCGTTGGTAGTTTGATGTGTCTCACAACAACTAGGCCTCATATTATGTATGCAGTGACTGTAATATCTAGATATATAGATTCACCTAAGAGCTCACATAGGCAAGTAGGAAATAGAATATTAAGATAAATTGTAAGGTCTCTAAATTATGGCATAACATATTCTTCTTCAGATGATTTTTAGCTAGTAGGATATACTGACATTAACATTACATAAAGTATTGATGATAGAAAGAGCACATTTGGATATGCATTTTATGTTATAATAGGTATTGTGGCATGGGCATCAAAGAAGAAACCTATCATGACTATTTCTTTTAGCTGAAGCAGAATATTTAGCTGATATATCAACAACATCTCAAGAAGTATGGATGCAAAGAGTCTTAAAGGATCAAATGCATGTGCAAGAGGAATCTACCACAATCTATTGTGATAACAAGTCCTCTATTTCACTATCAAAGAATCATGTTTTTCACAAGAGGACAAAGCACATTGATACTAGATATCATTTTATTTGAGAATTGGTCAATAATGGAGAAATCAGCTTGGAGTATTGTCGATCTGAAGATCAATTGACAGATATATTTACAAAGGCATTAGTACAAGAACAATTTGAATATTGAAGAGACCAAATGAATATTGTAAACTTTCATGTAACTAATGGTAGAAATTAGGGGGGTGGGCTGGCATGTAATAATTTCTACTACTACCAACAATCTAGACTTTTGCAAAAAAAAATCAACAACCATATTTAATATGGAAGCTGCCCACTGCCCTTCCATTTACATTGTTCTTTTTTCTCCTTTTTTCATATGGTTTTTAACTGCCATGAATTTCAGATCCTTCCTACCATGAATGTGCATGGTTTTGGATCTTTCTTAGACTCTATAAATAGAGGTAGATGTAATGCATGTGATCATCAGGGTAAGAAAGTAATAATACAAAGCTTTGTCATTTTATTTTAGTTTTCTTTGTCTCTGCCCACCTTCAAATTGTGGTATAAACTTATGAAACATGGTTCATATGATGATTGTATGGGCTTTTTAGTTTAAATTTTTAATCAACCTTAGTGTCTGTGCTTAATGTAATGAGCACTCCATCATAACTTTTGCATTTTTTATGTTGGGATCAGGAAATTTGTATTGGTTTTGGTTAGATCATGATATAAAGTTTTGATTTGTATAGCTGACAAGAATTGTTAGATCAAGTAAATTAGGGCTCCTACAGGTTTAGTAAGGTAGCTTGATTTTGGGTACATGCATGATTTTTAGTTCATAAGTGGTAATCACAAAATTGGAAAATTGTTCACATGTACACATGCAATCTTGACAAAATAGCCAGATAATTAGTATGTTGAGAAATTGAATTTGATATTAGTTTTTTTTCCTTCTATTCTTATGGAGATTTCTATTTTATAAAACTTCCATGATTTCATATTTTTAATAATTATGAAGATTTGTGTTTGAAAGGAGCCATGTGAAAATCTTGAGATTGATGGAAATTTGGATGTGCCAAATTAGCAATTTTTGCAAATCTCTCTTGCTTGAATTTTGTCCTTGGAAAGGGATTAGATCTTTGTGCCCTTGCCAAAATAAATATGTTTTACCATAGGTTATTTTGATGGAGCATTTCATAGATTGAGAGGTGTCATTTAGCTACTCCTAATATATACCTCTAATTAATAAAATGTAAGCCTAAATTTGCCAACTAATAATATATTGGTATTGTTAACTTGCAACTTAGTATCTTAGCTCACAGTAGTAAGAAAACTATGGCATTGGGAAAACCTTATTTCACAGTTGTTCAAAACATCCCCTTATTTCATGGAAGTAATGTACCTCTATATCTTAATGTTCATACCTCTTAAAATTATGCCACCAGTGTATATTTATTATTGACTTCTTCTGAGAAAAACAGTTTTAAAATAGCAATTCCACTGGAACAACATTTTTTCTTCAGGTTACATCTTTAAATATAATAAAAGAACTATAAAATTGTCTAAAAAATCAAATTCTTTATTTTCAACCACAGTTGCGGCCCAATTCTGATGAAACAATAATCGCAAGAAAGCCCTCAAAATCTGCTATTATGTACGAAAGGAAAGAAAAACTTTGGAATATCGTCAACCTTCTTGAAATACTTATTTCTCCACCGCTATCTTATTGAAAACAATAATACTTAATATGCAACAATAAGAAAACCTGCTCCAAGTTGATACCATGGTATTTGCTCGCTTTCCTCTCCATGTTTATGTTCACCATCGTTCATTCCAAACTATTGCTTCCCAAATTCAGTACTCGCAGAAAATCACAATTTGCCAAACAAGGTGTTGACCATGATGACATTCGAAAGTTGGCAAAATGCGTTCAAGTGAATATTAAAAGGTGGAAAAATAAAGCCATACATAAATATTTGAAACTTGGCAAATAAAGAGACATAAAACTTGTTTTTGGCGGCAGCATATGAGACGGTAAAAACTGACGGAAAGGCTGTGACATTTAATAGTCAACTGCAAGTTCTCGCCCAAGTGTTGAAATCTTGTGGCGGAATTGAAACAACATTCAAATGTAGTTTTCTTTGTGGGTGATTGTTTATTTTTTAGAAAGGTTTCAGTGAAATGCATTGTCTGGAAATACATTCTTTGACAGTGAAATTTATTGTTTTACTTTCTTTCTCTGCAAATTATACTGGATTTGTATGAATAGATTCTTGGGTTTTCGTCATGCAATTTTTAAGGTTCAGTTCTTCAGTGGAGGCAATGTGTTTAAATGGCAGCATGGAATAGGTTTGCAGAAAGATTTTTGTATTTGGCACTGAAAAAGAACAGGTCTTCATACTATGATATTCTCTTAATTGTTTGCATACATACTGATTTGTCATGTTATTTCCTATGCATGCTCGAGATGAATAATGACGTTTTATCTTCAAATTGAATAAGGATTTCTGAGGCAAATGCATAAGGGTTTTAGGTAAATAAAGCAATGACAGTTTCAGGTATGTCGTTTCAATACTGGTGCAGTATATTCAAATGTTTCAAGGAAATAAAGATATGAAATTTCTTCTTACAGTTTTAGTTGTTTGAAAAATGAAAGGTGAAATTTCTTTCTCAAATCTGGTGTCATTATTTAATAAAGAAGTTCTTCAGTCTCAGTATGGTGAACAAGTTTGAAATAAATGTTTAATGGAAAGCTCTAGATGATTGTTAAAAGAAAACACAGTCAATTTTTTAAAGAATTCTTTCTCAAATAAAACATTTCATTGCAAAATATGTTATTCCAACAACAGTCCCTATTGATCCAAATGATAAACTGACATTTGAGTTCGATAAGAAGGCTAGATATAATCTTCTTTGTGGTCTAACAAAAGATGTTTTTGCTAAATTTGTTTATTGCAAGTTAGCTAATGATATTTGGGTCAAACTTGAAACAATCTATCAAGGAGATCAAAAAGTAAAAGAGTCTAAATTGTTAACTCTTAAAAAACAGTTTGATAATGTTAGGTGAGTATTACCTAAATTTGAAACTAAAATATCTATATTGGAAGAAAAGAATTGTTTTATCAAAAATGACCCTACATCAGTTACAAGGAACTCTAACTACATATGAAATGAGGATTAGCAATCAAGCTAGTTCCTCATCAAAATAATAAGCCTTTAAGATTGAAAAACATGATGAGAGTGATTTAGATCTAACAGATGCTTTAGAAGCATTGGTGGTCAGAAAAATGAGAAAGAAATATAAAGGCAAACCTAAATGCTTTAGCTGTGGTCAATTAGGACACTTCGCTGCAAAATGCCCAAATGTCAAACTTGAGGATTGTGATGAAAAAATTGAGATTTTTTCCAAAAAGAAACCTTGCAATCAAAATAAAAGATTCAAGGACTATAAAAAAAAAAGTCGTCTATCAAAAGAAGATTCCAATGAAGAATCTAGTGATGCTGATGAAGAAGGGGAAAGACTATTCATGGCTGAAATAGTCCATACCCCTAAACCTAAATCCAATGAATCTAAATCCTCATCTGATTCAGATGTAGAAGTAGACCTTGAACAAGAACTTCTAAAATCTTTGAAAGAACTTAAAAGATTAAAGAAGTTAATTGCTAATCATGAAATTGAAAATCAAAAACTTCAAGAAGAATTAAAAGAAGCAGCCTTGATTATAGAAAATTAAAAACTCTTACTTGAAAAAAAAGGCTAAGAAATTGAATGATCTATAGAGTTCATATGAAGAATCTACTAGTCAGAAAACAAAATTCTTTTTCAACAGTTATTGTTTCAATTGCAATATTTTGGGCACAAGGCTATCTTTTGTAGAAATAGCACTACTCAAGGAAAAAGAAAAGTGATAAGATGCTTTAAATGTTTTCACTATGGCCATTATGAAAATCAATGTAAATTGAATTTGAAACCAAAACAATTATGGAAGAAAATAAGGACAACTAAAAAGTCCTTAATTGTTGAAACAACCCTATTCGCTCAAAAACCTGCAACATGGGTATTAGATAGTGGTTTCTCACACCACATGATAGGGTGTAGAAGAAAATTTAAATCCCTATAAAATTTTGATGGAGGGTTTGTACCATTTGGTGATAATTCAGGAGTCTATATAATAGGAAAAGGTTCAATAATTTTGAACAAGGATACACCAATTCATTATGTATACTTTTTTGAAGGTTTAAAACATAACCTTTTGAGAGTTAGTTAGATTTGTGACAATGGGTACTCTATTTCCTTTAATGCAAAAGAATGTTATATTAAAAATGGAAGAGATGGAGTTATTGCTAGTGGATTAAGTACAAGCAGAAATCTTTATAACCTAATAGATTCAACTATTCAAAAAACTTCATTGGTTAATAATTGTCTTATGAGTGAAGTAGAAGAAAATTGGCCATGGCATAAAAGACTGGGACATCTAAACTTTGATAATCTTGCTAGAATTAGCAAGAACAAAAAGGTCAAAGGACTACCCCAAATAACCAAACTAGAAAATATTTGTGAATAATGTGTTAAGGGAAAACAAATGAGAGTATCTTTTAAAACAAAATATTACTTGTCAAATAGACCACTTGAGTTAGTACATTCTGATCTATGTGGTCCAACTAAAACTGCTTCATTAAACGGTGAAAACTATTTCATATTGTTCATAGATGATTATTCAAGGATGGTTTGGGTAACATTTTTGAAGCATAAATCAAAATCTTTTGACCATTTTAATTTTATTTTTTAAATGGTAGAAAGAGAGACTGATTTGAAACTAAAATGTTTAAGATCAGATAGGGGAGAAGAGTTCACCTGTTAGGAATTCATTGAGTATTGTGAAAAACATGCCATAAAAAGACAATACTTTATTGTTAGGACACCACAACAAAATGGTGTTCTAGAAAGGAAAAACAAAATCATAAAAAAAATGGCCAGGACCATGTTGAATGAAGCAAAATTGACTGATAAATTCTAGAAAAAAGTTGTTCATACAACTATCTACATCCTAAACAGAGCACAAATTAGAGTTAGAACAACATATACTCCATATGAATTATGGAATGGAAAAACAACTAATGTCAAGAATTTAAAAATTTTTGGTTGTAAATGTTTCAACAAAAAGAATTATGATTCTCTAGAGAACTTCAACTCAAGATGTAATGAAGGGATCTTTCTTGGGTACTCCACACATAGAAAAGCCTATAAATGTTATAGTAAAAGGCTGAAAAAAATTATAGAAGCTATAAATGTCATATTTGATAAAAATCTAGTATGCTATAATGAAAAAGAAGATCTTGAAGATTCATCTTTCCAAAAATTAGAATAATGAAAATGAACTTGCTGACAAAACAGAACCAAAAAATTACTCAAGTCCTAAAGTAACAAGTGTTGGTTTAAAAATAAAAACTTCTTCAAGAATAATAGCTAAGAGACATCTTGAGTCTCAAGTTATTGGTGATGTTGAAAAAGGAATTTTAACTAGAAGAAAAGCCAAAATAGGTGAACAAGAAAACATTAGTGAACATTTTTCCTTGATATCAAATTTTGAACCAAAGAATGTTGCTGAAGCTTTGTTCGATTCCTATTGGCAAAATGCTATGCAAGAAGAAATCAATCAAACAAAGAAAAACAAGACTTGGGAACTTGTTCCTAGACCTAATGATAAAAAATGTTATAGCTGAAAAGTGGGTATTCTGTAACAAACTGAATGAAGAAGGAAAAGTGATCAGGAATAAAGCCAAATTTTTTTGCAAAGGCTATGCTCAGCAAGAAGGAATTGATTATGGTGAAACCTTTGCACCTGTTGCAAGGATGGAATACATCAAAATATTTCAACAAACCCAATTATGTTTACTGACTGAAAAAGGCTTTTTATGGATTAAAACAAGCTCCTAAAGCTTGGTACTCTAGGTTGGATAAGCATTTAATAGAAAATGGATTTTCTCGTGGAAAGGCAGATAACACTTTGTATATCAAAGTCATAAAGGATGACATTTTGGCAAAAGAAATCTATGTGGATGCTATTATTTTTAGATCTACTAATGATGAGTTAGCAAAACATTTTTCAAAAATAATAGAATTTGAATTTGAAATGTCACTCTTAGGTGTACTCGCATTTTTCCCTGGTTTTCAAGTCTCACAACTTGAACATGGATTGTTTCTTTCACAAACAAAAGATGGAAGAGAAATGTTGCAAAAGTTCAATATGGTTGACTATAAACTTGTAAGTACTCCTATGGAGACAAGCTGCAAACTGACAAAGAATTATGACTCACCTTCTATCAATTAGACTCTTTATATATCCATGATTGAAAGTATGTTATGTTTAACTGCATCTAGACCTAATATAATGCAAGTAGTATGTATGGTTTCAAGATTTCAATTTGATCCAAAGCAATCTCATCTGAATGCAGTGCATAGAATACTGAAATGTAACGCCCCGCCAAGGGATCCAAAAGAATTAACCTAAAGTTTCACTAAGTTTGCTAAATATATATATATTTTTTAAAGTAAGAATGTATAACATACACATCAAACACATAGTAGCGGAAGCAATAACATGTAATCATCGACAAACATACATTGCAAGTTACATTTCCTAAGGATCCCAAGACGTTGAGTCATGTTTAAATTTAATTAATTCTAAGTCTAACAACTATCACATACATATGAAAGAATAATCAGAAAGTCCCATGTCCATAATATACATTTGTTCTGAATGCCTCTCGGCAAATTAATTCAGAATGCTCAATCATCCACTGTACAAGTCACAGGGTATGAAAGGCTTAAAAGAATATACATATGTAAAGATAAAGATACAACATCCTCAAATTCATGATACAAAGTACACTAAAAATATATGAAACTATTCACCATACTTGATACATCCATACATCCATAATGATAAAACATCTATCATAAAATCTAACCATCCATCATAATAATCCAAGAACATAGTGAAGGTAAATGCCAATCACGAAAACTCCAGCCATGGTGATCATGGAACGGATCTCAATGGTAAGAGTAAAAGCACTACCACCTGACCACGTGCAACCTAAATGGTCCACTCCCACCGCGCTGAGGAGATAGTCTCAAGTCCCAAACAAGGTATCAAAACACAAAACACAAGTACTCACTAAGTCTGGGAAATCCTAAAAGTATGCTAACTCAAGGTTTCCTAAAAAGATCGACATCTAAATCCCAGAGGTACCACAAGACACGTAGGAAACCTAATATGCAAGCGGGAAAGTGTCATCGCAAAAGTCACGTAGAAGTTACCTGAGCAATCCCTTAGGAATCCCGAGTCCCTACTGATCCCTGCGGCCATTAGTATCCTCTCGTATTAACGAGGCATACTATCGAATGCAAGGTCGTAACCAAGCGTTCTCTCTACCCCATCCTAGTTTGTACTAGCACACAAGGCATGGGAGAGAACATACAATTATCTTATTAGGTTCATTTTCCCTTATTTAGTGTAAATGTTTTCACTTATTAAAACAACTTACAATGGGTTACCCCAGGCAGCCTCTTAGGGCCCCGATCCCCATTGCAAGCCACTTCCCAACTCTACACATAGATAACCTACCCTAGGCTCATGAAATCACAAATCAAGAATCATAATAAAATTACCTCAGTCCTATACAAGCAACTGAAAAACATCATAAAAGATAAGCCACAAAATTACATCAGTTCTTCATGAGCAACAGATAAGCATCCAATAATAATCATATGATCATGACAGTTCTCTATCAGCAACTGAAGGCATCAATGATAAATCACAAAATCCAATGGTTTTCCAATGAGCAACCAGAAAGTATCCCAATAGTAAATTACAATAATGATCGAAGACTCCAAAATGGTCAAGTCAAAACATGACATCATCAAGAACATAACAAACAATTCAATCCTCTCAAGCGACTGAAAAGCAAACCAAGTATAACTGATCGAGACTCAAAAATGGTTATCAAATATAACTGATCGAGACTCGAAAATGGTTAAGTCAAGTATCTCAAATACATACACGTCAGCTTCACACAAGGAAATTGGAAAGCAAAACAAACAGTAAATACATCCATCATAGAGCATACTATCACATCAACAGGGTTGGGTTTAAAAGATCGAGATCAAAACAACATAACATCACATTCACATAATCCCCGAGCCTCTGGTAACAACCTAGGACTGGTCAATGCTAGGACAAAATCTAAACACCCCATAATATAGATAACACATAAAAATATAGAATAGTCTCACAATTTGATTCAATCCTAATAATATAACGTTAATTCAAATGTACGGGTTTCTATTCTCGTTTCCAGTGTATAATTTAGGTACTTATGAATTACAATATATCCCTTAACCTATCCTTATATTAGCAACTCCTAGAATTATCAATTATTAATAATTAATATAATTACTAATAATTTTATTAATTAAAATAACCTTATTTTAAATACATTATTATTAAATAAACAATAATAAAACTTTGTTAATACTTTCATTTAAATACTAATTAAGAATTATTAATAATCTTATTAATAATTTTATTTAATAATAATTAATAATATCATTAAAACCTTTTTTTTTTTTTAAATATTATTAATTAAAATAATAATTAAATACAATTAATATTATTAAAATTAATAATTAAAAACAAAAACAAAACATAAATAAAACTTTACCTTACTTGATATAGGCCATCGGCCTTTAATTGGCCAGCGCGGCAGGCCTGCTAACGCAGTACCTGCGCCAGCAGACTGCCGGCGACAGTCTTAAAAGGTAGGTACGGGGGGGGGGGGGGTGTGGGTATTCCCGCCCCCTCCCATAAACATTTAAAATTTTCTTTATTTTATTATTATTTTATTATTTTATTATTATTTTTTTTTTTTTTTTTGTTTAAAGTTTTATATAATACTTTTCAAATATATTTAATTTTAAAAACATTGTTTTAAACAATTTTCTTTTTCAATATATATATATATATATATATATATATATATATATATATATATATATATTTATTTATTTAATAAATGATTGAAATTTTAATCTGATAGAACTAACCACTTAGATCTCTAAATTAAAATATTCGTTAAAAGAATATCTTCTCTTTTCAGTATAAAAATTTATATATCAAATTTCTTCTCATTCATTTTAATAAAAATTTTCAATCAAGATTTTCTTTTCTTACAAAAGCTCTCCCTAGTTTAACTTGTAAAATTCTATCATCTAGAACGAGGGTTTCAAATTGATTTATTCTTCTAATTCTATTATATAGATGAAAATACAATATAGTATCATAAGGTTCATAAGAGGGCGAAAGGATCAAACAGTGAAATCCAAACAATTCGGATTGATAATCCACAAGCATGAAGAAGACAAGATTATCAAATTGCATAATTCAACCCATGATCAAACACAAGACCCTACCTCAACCTGATGCTATTATGCAATCTCCAAAAACTGTAAGAGAATTCGCTCCTCTTCAATAACCTTCTTCTAAAAATCTTCTTTAGAATTTTCCTTCTGAAATTTGCTTCCAAAAGTTGTCTTCCAAAATTTCTATCTTCCCCAAATTCCTTGTCCAAATTCGTGTCCCAATTCGTGTCCCTCAAAAATGAACCCCCAAAGTTGTGATAAGAAAATTCTCCTCAAATCGGGGCACTAATTGTGCGTTCACCCGAGAAGACTCATTGCATAACTCAGTTAACTCCAAATTAACCTTTATTATCTTTTCTTTTATTTTGCATTCATCTTTCATGCACATTAAGTTATTTATTAAATAACTTTATTTAATATTCCACTTGACTTCTATTTTAAATTAATTTATTACTTTAATCTCATGTGCACTTTATGAAATTAAAATAACATTATTATTTTCTATTATTTAATCTTTTAATTTAATTCTCATATTTAAACTCATGCTTAGATCATGCGATCTAGAATTCTTAATAATTTAATATCTTTCAACTTTTAATTTATTTTAGAACTTAATTGATAACATATTTAATTAATTTAATTAACAATAATATTTAGCATTTATTTAAAAATGAACTCTAAATATATTATTATTAAATTAAATAAATATTATCATGTTCTAAATTTATCTTTGAACTTTAATCTCCAAATTTAGTTCTTTTATTTGATTAATTTCTCAATTAATTAAATATTAAAGATATCAAAATAATTCTCTATTAAATTAAATCATTAATTAATCTTTTTAATTAATTTCTTTTATTTTAAACTTATGCACGCATCATGCAATGTATAATCTTTTTAATAATTTAATATCCTTTCCACTTCTTAATTCATTTTAGAAACTTAATTAATAAAATATTTATTAATTCAATTAATAATAATATTTAGCATTTATTTAAAAATGAACTCTAAATATTTTATTATTAAATTAAATAAATATTATCACGTTCTAAATTTAAACTTTTAACTTTTATCACCAAATTTAATTCTTTTTATTTGATTAATTTCTCAATTAATTAAATATTAAAATGTCATAATAATTTTTCCATTAAATTAAATCATTATTTAATCTTTTAATTAGACTTAATTAATAGAAAACACATCGAGGACTCATATAACAACATACGAAAACCCATCATAGAAAAACACATACTAAATCAAACAAAAAGGGTTATAATCCCGAAATTACATCATTTGATGCATTTAGAGGGTACTTAACTCAGATACTTGTCCTAATTATCAATTAGGACAATTGGCTAAAGGGTTTAGGATTTGGACTTAAGAGTTTATCTCCCCTCTCTTACCATTGAGACAATGCGATAGGGTACGCTCATCCTGGCAATTCAGGGAAGTCGATACCCGGTACCTGCAACCTGCATAAAATCCAAGCATATACAAACGCAATATTCTAAGCTAAACAGACAATGGCAGGAAGTGGTGCATCGTGTAGATCCCGACTAGCAGGTGACTACGACTCCCTTCCTTAACCACATCAGAAACACCATACATAAATAAAACAAACATGCACACCATACACATGCAGTATGGGGTAAGTATCCATAAGAAAGCACATGTGATAGTAAACCATCTAACTAATCATCATCGATAACTGAAAACATTGAATAATCATCATACATGCATGAAATATAGAGTACCAAGTAATCTCATCATATAATAAACTGAGTGTAAAACAACATCTGATGATCTCTAAAATAATAATACTAATCATCAAACATAAATTGCCCTAAAAGAGTTTGGCAAGGATGATAGAAATGCGACTTAGGGGCAGGCACTACATCCACACCCCCTAGACTTAGGCTTACTCCTGGAAGCCTACAAGAATAGAAAAGCTAAGGGCTCACTGTGCGGGTCCCATTGGACCCTTTCCCCCTATAAGAGGATAAGACTCCACTGAGAACACTGCAACATAGTTAGAGCAATATGATTCTGGTTTAATAGTAAACCGAAAACCATATTGATCCAACTTTCATCCTTTAACATATACTAAAATAGATTGCCTAAAACATTCTAAACAAGGATCAACATCCCAAATTCATTGGAAAATATACAAGTTATGATGTATAGATAAAAGATACATGTTTTGAAAACAGGATATTTTCAATTTTCAGTTTACCTATAATTTCAGTTTAAGTATAATTTCAGTTTTGAAGACTTAAGTGTTGAAGTATGAAAAATAGGTAACTAATAGTTTACATAATGTTTCAGTTCAACTAGTTTCAAGTTCTAGTTTAAGGTTTGCATTTTTGTTCAACTAGTTAACACTAGTGGCATTCCAATATACCCAGAGCTCCCAATGTAGAAACTCGGGCTCTGATACCAGATGTAACGCCCCGCCAAGGGATCCAAAAGAATTAACCTAAAGTTTCACTAAGTTTGCTAAATATATATATATATATTTTAAAGTAAGAATGTATAACATACACATAAAACACATAGTAGTGAAAGCAATAACATGTAATCATCGACAAACATACATTGCAAGTTACATTTCCTAAGGATCCCAAGATGTTGAGTCATGTTTAAATTTAATTAATTCTAAGTCTAACAACTATCACATACATATGAAAGAATAATCAGAAAGTCCCATGTCCATAATATACATTTGTTCTGAATGCCTCTCGGCAAATTAATTCGGAATGCTCAATCATCCACTGTACAAGTCACAGGGTATGAAAGGCTTAAAAGAATATACATATGTAAAGATAAAGATACAACATCCTCAAATCCATGATACAAAGTACACTAAAAATATATGAAACTATTCACCATACTTGATACATCCATACATCCATAATGATAAAACATCTATCATAAAATCTAACCATCCATCATAATAATCCAAGAACATAGTGAAGGTAAATGCCAATCATGAAAACTCCAGCCACGGTGATCATGGAACAGATCTCAATGGTAAGAGTAAAAGCACTACCACCCAACCGCGTGGAACCTAAATGGTCCACTCCCACCGCGCTGAGGAGATAGTCTCAAGTCCCAAACAAGGTATCAAAACACAAAACACAAGTACTCTCTAAGTCTGGGAAATCCTAAAAGTATGCTAACTCAAAGTTTCCTAAAAAGATCAACATCTAAATCCTAGAGGTACCACAAGACACGTAGGAAACCTAATATGCAAGCGGAAAAGTGTCATCGCAAAAGTCATGTAGAAGTTACCCGAGCAATCCCTTAGGAATCCTGGGTCCCTACTGATCCCTGCGGCCATTAGTATCCTCTCGTACTGACGAGGCATACTATGGAATGCAAGGTCGTAACCAAGCATTCTCTCTACCCCATCCTAGTTTGTACTAGCACTCAAGGCATGGGAGAGAACATACAATTATCTTATTAGGTTCATTTTCCCTTATTTAGTGTAAATGTTTTCACTTATTAAAACAACTTACAATGGGTTACTCTAGGCAGCCTCTTAGGGCCCCGATCCCCATTGCAAGCCACTTTCCGACTCTACACATAGATAACCTACCCTAGGCTCATGAAATAACAAATCAAGAATCATAATAAAATCACCTCAGTCCTATACAAGCAACTGAAAAACATCATAAAAGATAAGCCACAAAATTACATCAGTTCTTCATGAGCAACAGATAAGCATCCAATAATAATCATATGATCACGACAGTTCTCTATTAGCAATTGAAGACATCAATGATAAATCACAAAATCCAATGGTTCTCCAATGAGCAACCAGAAAGTATCCCAATAGTAAATTACAATACTGATCGAAGACTCCAAAATGGTCAAGTCAAAACATCACATCATCAAGAACATAACAAACACTTCAGTCCTCTCAAGCGACCGAAAAACAAACCAAGTATAATTGATCGAGACTCAAAAATGGTTATCAAATATAACTGATCAAGACTCGAAAATGGTTAAGTCAAGTATCTCAAATACATACACCTCAGCTTCACACAAGGAAATTGGAAAGCAAAACAAACAGTAAATACATCCATCATAGAGCATACTATCACATCAACAGGGTTGGGTTTAAAAGATCGAGATCAAAACAACATAACATCACATTCACATAATCCTCGAGCCTCTGGTAACAACCTAGGACTGGTCAATGCTAGGACAAAACCTAAACACCCCATAATACAGATAACACATAGAAATATAGAATAGTCTCACAATTTGATTTAATCCTAATAATATAACGTTAATTCAAATGTACGGGTTTCTATTCTCGTTTCCAATGTATAATTTAGGTACTTATGAATTACAATATATCCCTTAACCTATCCTTATATTACCAACTCCTAGAATTATCAATTATTAATAATTAATATATTACTAATAATTTTATTAATTAAAATAACCTTATTTTAAATACATTATTATTAAATAAACAATAATAAAACTTTGTTAATACTTTCATTTAAATAGTAATTAAGAATTATTAATAATCTTATTAATAATTTTATTTAATAATAATTAATAATATCATTAAAACCTTTTTTTTTAATAAATATTATTAATTAAAATAATAATTAAATACAATTAATATTATTAAAATTAATAATTAAAAATCAAAACAAAACATAAATAAAACTTTACCTTACTTGATATAGGCCATCGGCCTTTAATTGGCCAGCACGGTAGGCCTGCTGACGCAGGGCCTGCGGTAGCCTGGCTGACGCAGTACTTGCGCCAGCAGACTGCCGGCAGCAGTCTTAAAAGGTAGGTACGGGGGGGGGGGGGGTGTGGGTATTCCCGCCCCCTCCCATAAAAATTTAAAATTTTATTTATTTTATTATTATTTTATTATTTTTTTAATTTTTTTTTTGTTTAAAGTTTTATATAATACTTTTCGAATATATTTAATTTTAAAAACATTGTTTTAAACAATTTTCTTTTTCAATATATATATATATATATATATATATATATATATATATATATATATATATATATATATATATAATAAATGATTGAAATTTTAATATGATAGAACTAACCACTTAGATCTCTAAATTAAAATATTCGTTAAAAGAATATCGTCTCTTTTCAGTATAAAAATTTATATAACAAATTTCTTCTCTTTCATTTTAATAAAAAATTTCAATCAAGATTTTCTTTTCTTACAAAAGCTCTCCCTAGTTTAATTTGTAAAATTCTATCATCTAGAACGGGGGTTTCAAATTGATTTATTCTTCTAATTCTATTATATAGATGAAAATACAATATAGTATCATAAGGTTCATAAGAGGGCGAAAGGATCAAACAGTGAAATCTAGACAATTCGGATTGATAATCCACAAGCATGAAGAAGACAAGATTATCAAATTGCATAATTCAACCCGTGATCAAAGACAAGACCCTACCTCAACCTGATGCTATTATGCAATCTCCAAAAACTGTAAGAGAATTCGCTCCTCTTCAATAACCTTCTTCTGAAAAACTTCTTTAGAATTTGCCTTCTGAAATTTGCTTCCAAAAGTTGTCTCCCAAAATTTATATCTTCCCCAAATTCCTTGTCCAAATTCGTGTCCCAATTCGTGTCCCTCAGAAATGAACCCCCAAAGTTGCGATAAGAAAATTCTCCTCAAATCGGGGCACTAATTGTGCGTTCACCCGAGAAGACTCATTGCATAACTCAGTTAACTCCAAATTAACCTTTATTATCTTTTATTTTATTTTGCATTCATCTTTCATGCACATTAAGTTATTTATTAAATAACTTTATTTAATATTCCACTTGACTTCTATTTTAAATTAATTTATTACTTTAATCTCATGTGCACTTTATGAAATTAAAATAACATTATTATTTTCTATTATTTAATCTTTTAATTTAATTCTCATATTTAAACTCATGCTTAGATCATGCGATCTAGAATTCTTAATAATTTAATATCTTTCAACTTTTAATTTATTTTAGAACTTAATTGATAACATATTTAATTAATTTAATTAACAATAATATTTAGCATTTATTTAAAAATGAACTCTAAATATATTATTATTAAATTAAATAAATATTATCCTATTCTAAATTTATCTTTGAACTTTAATCTCCAAATTTAGTTCTTTTATTTAATTAATTTCTCAATTAATTAAATATTAAAGATATCAAAATAATTCTCTATTAAATTAAATCATTTATTAATCTTTTTAATTAATTTCTTTTATTTTAAACTTATGCACGCATCATGCAATGTAGAATCTTTTTAATAATTTAATATCTTTTCCATTTCTTAATTCATTTTAGAAACTTAATTAATAAAATATTTAGCATTTATTTAAAAATGAACTCTAAATATTTTATTATTAAATTAAATAAATATTATCACGTTCTAAATTTAAACTTTTAACTTTTATCACCAAATTTAATTCTTTTTATTTAATTAATTTCTCAATTAGTTAAATATTAAAATGTCATAATAATTTTTCCATTAAATTAAATCATTAATTAATCTTTTAATTAGACTTAATTAATAGAAAACACATCAAGGACTCATATAACAACATACAAAAACCCATAATAGAAAAACACATACTAAATCAAACAAAAACGGTTATAATCCTGAAATTACATCATTTGATGCATTTAGAGGGTACTTAACTCAGATACTTGTCCTAATTATCAATTAGGACAATTGGCTAAAGGGTTTAGGATTTGGACTTAAGAGTTTATCTCCCCTCTCTTACCATTGAGACAATGCGATAGGGTACGCTCATCCTGGCAATTCAGGGAAGTCGATACCCGGTACCTGCAACCTGCATAAAATCCATGCATGTACAAACACAATATTCTAAGCTAAACAGACAATGGCAGGAAGTGGTGCATCGTGTAGATCCCGACTAGCAGGTGACTACGACTCCCTTCCTTAACCACATCAGAAACACCATACATAAATAAAACAAACACGCACACCATACACATGCAGTATGGGGTAAGTATCCATAAGAAAGCACATGTGATAGTAAACCATCTA
The DNA here is from genome assembly GCA_028749045.1 of Cupressus sempervirens. Taxonomy (NCBI): domain Eukaryota; kingdom Viridiplantae; phylum Streptophyta; class Pinopsida; order Cupressales; family Cupressaceae; genus Cupressus; species Cupressus sempervirens. The sequence goes on from CM053793.1 coordinate 117,192,275, forward strand.
ACTAATCATCATCGATAACTGAAATCATTGAATAATCATCATACATGCATGAAATATAGAGTACCAAGTAATCTCATCATATAATAAACTGAGTGTAAAACAACATCTGATGATCTCTAAAATAATAATACTAATCATCAAACATAAATTGCCCTAAAAGAGTTTGGCAAGGATGACAGAAATGCGACTTAGGGGCAGGCACTACATGAAACACATTCAAGACACTCTTGATTATGGTTTATGGTATCCTCACAACAATGATTTTACACTTTCTAGTTATACTGATGCAAATTGGGGTGGATCTGATGATAAAAAGAGCACCAGTCATGCAACCTTCTTTCTTGCTGAGTGTTTGGTTGCTTAACATAGTAAGAAATGGGATTGTGTCAATTTATCCACTTTTGAATCTAAATATGTTGGTGCTATAGCATGTTGTACTCAGTTAATTTGGATGGATTATCAATTATCTAATTTGGGAATTCAAATTTCAAAACCTATTTCTATAATGTGTGATAACATGAGTGCTATTTAGTTGAGCAAAAATCTAGTAATGCACTCATGCACAAAACATGTAGCCATTAAACCTCATTTCTTGAGAGATAAAGTTCTTAATAATGAGTTCAAATTGGTTTATGTGCCTACTCAAGGACAGGTGGCAGACATTTTAACAAAAGAAGTACCTAGAGAACTATTTGAACAATTAAGAACTCGATTGGGAGTCTTCTCTCAATCAATGCTGGCATAAAACACTTGCTAATAACCATTCTATGTTAGGTTTTTGCTCCTTTCATAGAATGAATTCATGAAAAGTAGATGGTCAAATTTTTCAACACACATTTTTTGGGGGAGTAATCATCATTCTCAAATTTGGTTTGGTTGGTTTAGATTTGGTTATGAGATTTGGTTGATTTAGATTTGTTTGTTCAGATTTGGCTCCTAATGATTGATGATTCTTGGTTCTTTGTGGTTCAATATATCATAGAATAGACAACATTTTTTTGGCTCATTATCTTGTATATATAAGTTGAAACTTGTCTCTTTCAAATTTTTATATTTCACCTTGTATATACGAGTTAGTGAAATTTTTTGCCTCAAACAATGGAGGAGATTGTTGACATGATGATATTCCAAATTTGGCAAAATGTGTTCAAATGAATATTAAAATGGTGAAAAAATAAAGGCATATATAAATATTTGAATCGTGGCAAATAAAGAGACATAAAACTTGTTTTTGGCAGCAACATATGAGACTGTAAAAACTGGCGAAAAGGATGTGACATTTAATAGTCACCTGAAAGTTCTTGCTAAGTGTTGAAATCTTGTGGTGGAATTGAAACAACATTGAAATTTAGTTTTCTTTGTGGGTGATTATTTATTTTTGTGAAAGGTTTCAGTGAAATGCATTGTCTAGAAATACATTCTTTGACAGCGAAATGTATTGTTTTACTTTCTTTCTCTGTAAAGTATACTGGACTTGTTTGAATGGATTCTTGGGTCTTTGACATGCAATTTTTAAGGTTCAGTTCTTCAGTGGAGGCAATGTGTTTAAACAGTGGCATGGAATAGGTTTGCAAATTTTTTTTTGTATTTGGCACTAAAAAAGAATAGGTTTTCATACTATGATATTTTCTTATTAGTTTTATACATACTCATTTGTCGTCTTATTTCCTATGCATGCTCAAGATGAATAATGGCATTTTCTCTTCAAATTGAATAAGGATTTCTGAGGCAAATGTATAAGGGTTTTAGGTAAATAAAGCAATGACAGTTTCAGGTATGTCATTTCAATACTGGTGCAATATATTCAAATGTTTTAAGGAAATAAAAATGTGAAATTTCTTCTTACAATTTTAGTTGTTTGAAAAATGAAAGTTGAAATTTGTTTTTCAAATCCAGTGTCATTCTTTTATAAAGAAGTTCTTCAGTCTCAGTATGGTGCACAAGTTTGAAATAAATGTCTAACAGAAAGCCCTAGATGATTGTTGAAAAGAAAACATGGTCAATTTTTGAAGGAATTGTTTCTCAAATGAAAATGCATGAAATTTTTTTAAACTGGGTCATATATAAATAAAGGAAATTCAGTCTTCAATATGGAAAAATGATTTCAGAATGAAAAAGGGAAAAGAACAGTCAAGCACTTTTTATAAAACAGTAATTTGATTTTAAACAGAAGTGAATAAGGGTTTCGAAGAATTTTTTTAATGAAATATTGCATTCATTTTTAAAATAAAAAGGAACTTCTTCAAATTTTTTGTGAAGACAATGACAGTTCTTTTGAGGCAAAGAAATTTTTTTTACTAGAATGATAAACGTTGTTTTTTCCAAAGGAAAGAATACTTTTGTCAACAACAGTTTCAGTTTTCTATAATGTGGTCACTTTTGAGCTTAAAATGGTACTCCTTAAAGATTTTGTTCCTTGAGGGTTTCAAACCTAGAATACTGCTTGCATATTTTTAAAAGGATATGGATGGCAGTTTTTTAAGACAAAGGCAAATTCCAAACTTAACTGATTTAAGTTGGTTTTTAAAAGTAGCATTTCAAAAGGGGTTTTTAAATAACCTTAACTAGTTCAGTTGGTTGTCTATAATTTATTATATTCAAATTTCATCTCTATTTATAGAGATCATTTTTAAATTTGAAAGGGATATGTGTGAAAAGGTATTGAAAGAGACACATATACATTTTGTGAAAGATTTGAAAAGAGTTGTATTTAAAAGCTATATTATAAGCTTGTATACATGTATCGATGCAACATATATATTTGTATGTGTATATGAGATTGTAAGAATAGAAAGAGATAGAAAGGGTTGAACACTTCTCATTGCTGATTGTAAAGGAATTGAAGGAATAAAGATTGTAGCTTCATGGATCCCTATGACGAATCCCATTTGAGGAATTTTGAGGATTTCCCACTCGGCAAAATTGGTGGCTCTATAATTTGTGAGTTGCTCTTTTTGTTCTAGGTGAATGCTTTTAATTTCCAACACTAATTTATACTTAGCTATGAATGGTTAAAGAATTGAAATCACTATTTTGAATTAAATCTATATAGTTCTAATTCACCCCCCTCTTAGAAATCTAACACTTCCAACACTAGGAGGGATTTTTCCACATTCAATTAGTTGTTTGCCAAATTTAGCAATGAAAGAGAAGCATGAGTGGTACCAAAATATGTTACATCATTCATTTCATAGTTGCAGGCTATGCCATCCTACATACAACAATTAGTTCCATTCACCCATGATTTGAATCTCCCAAAAGAATCATTCGAGGAATATTTGAATCAAAGAAGAGCTTCGGATTCATAATCAAGGCATTTGCAAAAGCATTGATTTGGCTTGTTAGACAACATCATGAATGTTAAAATGACAATAATGGATTTGAGTACTAGACGATTTTGAGGAACTTCAGAGTTTGCCATGGTTGGTTTTGAAGAAAGCATGTGGTAACCCATTTTTTAAGAAATTGTTTGAACACAATGTTCTTGCAGTAATAGCCATTTACAAAGGAGTCATTTATCAGACTAAAAAGCTAAAAATGGTTGAGCTATTGCTACATGTATTATCATTTGAAGGATTTTTTTTTCTTTGATGTTAGTAATTGTTGTCAACATGACAAAATGTAGTTTGAGAAGCTCAAAATTAATAAAATATTAATACATGTATTATCATTTTGAAGGCTTCGTGGTCATTTTTTATGAGGTTTTTTTCTTGATTGGAGACTTCTATATGCACAGTTAATGTTTCAGTTTATTTCAACTCATCTGACAGTTGGAAGTAGGACTAGTTTTTGAATTGCATAAGTCTCAATTGCTTTATAGATTAATTTATGTTACCAATGTACTTCTATTGGTATTTCCAAATTTTCCTAGATAATATTAAGTAGCAAATCATTGAAACATTTCATGTTGTGTATCTCAATGATAGTAGATGATTTTGTTATGGAATATAGAATTACCCTGAAACTAATTTTTTCTATAAAAAATTGCACTCTAGGGTATGACTTGAGTAATGCAGTGTAAAAATATTGGTTTCGCCTGAGGACTTGATTAATTTGACCTACATTACTTTTGTTCAATCAAGGAGATTCTATTTTGGGTATTATGGCTCATAGAGATAGTGTTTATTATTAGCAAATTTAATACTTGTGGGTGGGCTTTATTGTGAACTGCAAACATATGCTTAACATATATTTATTTAAGATTCCTAATTTCTTCTTTAATTATTGAATATTCTATTATATAACATATGTATTGGAACATTCCTACATTTAGAAAATTTAGCTATGAGGGTTATGAGGCATCATTATCTATAGCAAAAAATACAATAGAATAGTTAGGAGAGACATTCTAAAATTATTGTGCCTATTTCAATGGAGATTCAAGTAGCAGTTTATGTTAGAAATATTAATTTCTACTCCTAAAACTTATTTAATCATATCCGTCATTAGATCTTTCTAGCATTTTAGGTTTAGGTTTAAGTTTAGGTTGTGTCAGCTATAGTAGTTTCCAAAACTCTATAGATAATTGTATTGTTCACAAATGTCAAATCTTTCTAGAGTATTGTAAACTTTCCTATAAAAGGAACTGTTATGTATCCATTTAAACAATTAAAAATAAAGTAATCAAATGCAATTAATTTTTATTGTGTCACAACACACTAAATTCGTATTTTAATTTTGTGTGCCTCTACCCACCCATCAAAGTGGTATCAGAGCTTGGTTAAGAAGAAGAGTTTGAAGGATTGTGCATAAGGAGGATTGTAGTAGAAAAGGGAATAGAAAGTCCTATAAATGCCTTTATTGTGAGGGTGCTGTTGAGATCCATTAGTATCTTGTTACCTTATTTAAGGTTTGGTAGAGCTATGTACCTCTTTTTAAATTTATATAAGAATGGCTATCAGAAGTTTTTAAGCTTCAATTCTAATGTTTTTGGGAAAGAATTATGATGATTGGGCTTTCAGAATTAATCTTATATTTGATTCTTTTGAGATACCAGATGTAATTTTAAATGGTTGTATTGAGCTTGCAGACGAGTCTTCTTTAAATGCTAATAAAAGAAAAAGCTAGATGAAAATGGGAAAAAGAATAAAAAGGCTTTGCAACTTATTTGACAAGCATTAGATGAATTAATTCTTGGAAAAATTAAGCCAGCTATTACAACCAAGCAAGCTTGGGATAGTCTTGAGATTGCACATCAACATACAAGTAAGGTAAAGATTGTGAAATTGCAAGAAATTAGAAGAGAATTTGAGAATTTACAAATGAAGGATATATATTCTGGAGGGCAGTTTTCAAATTGTGTTATGAATGTTGTTAATCAAATAAGGAAGAATAGTGATGAACTTACTAATCAAAAGGTTATAGAGAATATTTTAAGAAGTCTTCCTATCAATTTGATAATCTTGTGGTTACAATTGAAGAATCTAAGGATCTAACAACATTGTCTATAGATGAGCTATTTGGATCTTTATATAATCATAAAGACAGGTTGAACAAGCGTAATAAGCCTTCACTAGAGAATGAATTTAAAACACAAATGACATTTGGCAGAGGCAGAGGAAGAGGAAATTTTGGATTTAGAGGAAGAGGAAGAGGCCAAAATAATTTTCAAAAAGAAAAAAGGAGTCTAGATTCAGGAGGAAGAAGAAATAAATATTCCTATTCAAGGGGATCCTATAACAACTATACATCACAAAGGTATGATAAATCAAATATTCAATCTTATTATTGCAAGAAGTTTGCAAATTTTGCAAATGAATGTTAGAAAAAAAAAGCTAATATGAGTAAGAAAAATGTATATTTTCCTAAGAGTAATTCTGAGACATTGTTTATTACTTGCAATGTAGCTCAAGAGAGCACAAATGATTTTTGGTTTTTAGATAGTGGTTGCAGAAATCATATGACATGTAATAAAGAATTTTTTGAAAGTTTGGATAGATCAATTAAATCAGAAGTGAAGTTGGGAAATAATGACATAGAGGAAGTGAGTGGAAAAGGAATAATCAATGTTATAAAAAAGCATGGTAAGAAATTTATTTCTGATGTATATTTTGTGCTTGGTTTGAAAAAAAATCTTATAAGAGTGGGGCAACTTAGTCAAAAAGGTTCTAGAGTTATTTTTGAGAAAAATTTGTGCACTATATTTGATATGCCTCCTAGTAACATGGTGATTGCCAGAGTAGAAATGACAAATAATAGAATGTTTCTACTTAGGATGAAGAGCAATATGATTGATGAAGTTGCAACAAGTCTGAAGGTAGCAAGTCAAGATCAAACATGGATATGGCACTTGAGGTATGGTCATCTAAATCTCAAAGGATTATCTTTATTGCAAAGAAAGGAAATGGTAAGAGGCTTACCCTCAATTGAAACATCATTAAGTCCATGTGAAGGTTGTATTTTGGCCAAACATCATAGAGAGAGTTTTCCAAAAGGGATGTCATATAGAGAAAGGGTACCTTTAGAAATTGTGCATTTAGATATACATGTTCCAATGAAAATGCCATGATTAGGGGGGAGCATTTATTTCTTAACATTTATTGATAACTTTAGTAGAAAGACATGATTTTACTTTCTTAAAAATAAATCTAAAAATTTTGGCAAATTTAAAGAATTTAGGGCCTTTGTTGAGAAACAAAGTGGTTTACCTATCAAGGTATTGAGATTTGATAGAGGATGAGAGTATAGGTCAAATGAGTTTTTAGACTATTGTAGGGATCATGGAATCAAAAAGAAATTTACTACTAGCCACACACCATAGAAAAATGGTGTTACAAAGAGAAAGAAAAGGACAATAATGGAGATGTCAAGGAGCATGTTGAAAGGTAGGAATAATCCTAATGAGTATTGGGCTGAGGCAATTTCTTGTGTTTCTTATATCTTGAACAGAAATCCAACAAAGATTGTGAGAGACATGGTTCCATAGAATGCATGGAGTGGTAAGATTCATAGTGTTTCTCATCTCAAAGTATTTAGTTGTATTGCATATGCACATGTTCCTAAAGAAACTAGAAGTAAGTAAGATGATAAGAGTGAAAAATGCAATTTTTTTGGCTATGATGACCAATCTAAGGCATATAGGTTGTTAAATCATATCACTAGAAAAGTCATTGTGAGTAGGGATGTTGTATTTAAAAAAGATTAATCCTAGGATAGAAATATAGATACAAATATTACAAGTTCTACAACAATACCATATGATGAGAAGGATAAAAAGGATCATGAAGATCAAGAGGACCAACCAAGTGACCAAGAAGGAACTCCATCATGAAGTCCACAAGGAGATCAGTTAGAAAATGAATTTGAGCATGGAGAATCTTGAAATTTACAAGTAATAATTCAAACCCTATACTTTCACAATTGAGATCAAGGATTACAAGAAAGAAAACTAAAAGCTTGAATGAGATTTATGTTCAAGGCAGAAAAAAAGATTTGCAATCAAATTTTGCTTTATTTTCTCAAGATCCTATATATTTTGAAGATGCAATCAAAGAAGAACATTGGATTAATGCAATGAATGATGAAATAGAATCAATTAAAAGAAATGATATATGGAAATTAGTTGATTTTCCTAAGAACAAAGATTGCATTGGTGCAAAATGGGTTTATAAGACTAAGTTTAAAGCTAATGGAGATGTAGACAAATATAAGGCAAGGTTAGTTGCTAAAGTATTTTCACAAGAATATGGGATTGACTATAATGAGACATTTGCACCTATAGAAAGACTTGATACTGTTAGAATAGTATTAGCTATTGTGGCTCAAAAAAATGGATAGTTCACCAAATGGATGTCAAATCAGCATTTTTTAATGAATATTTGGATGAAGAAATCTATGTGCAAAAAGCACCAGGATATGAAATAAGAGGATATGAAGACAAATTTTATAAGTTGAAGAAAGCACTCTATGGATTGAAGCAAGCTCCAAGAGCCTAGTACAGCAAAATAGATTCATACATGATGAAGAATGCATTCAAGAGAGGAACCAGTGAACCTACATTATATACCAAGATCAACGAACAAGGTCAAATTTTGATTTTTTTTTATATGTTGATGATTTGTTCTTCACAGGTAATATATCTATTGACATGATTTAAATCAGCAATGAAAAGGGAATTTGAAATGATAGATCTAGGATTGATCAAATATGTTTTTGGCATTGAAGTTACTCAAAATGATAAAGGAATTTTCATTTTCCAAAGTAAATATGCAAATGATATTTTGAAAAGATTTAGATTGATAAATTGTAGTCCATTTTTTACACTTGCGGTAGAAGGCACCAAACTGAACAGAGAAGATACTGACAAGGTTTTGACTCAACTATATATAGAAGATTGGTAGGTAGTTTGATGTATCTCACTACTACTAGACAAGATATTATGTATGGAGTGAGCTTAATATCTAGATTCATGGATTCACCTAAGAACTCACATTGACAGGTAGGAAAAAGGATTTTGAGATATATTGTAGGAACTATAAATCATGGAATTTTGTATTCTACTTTCGATGATTTTCAATTAATTGGATATATAGATAGTGATTTTGTAGGGAATACTGAGGAGAGAAGGAGCACATCTAGATATGCATTCCATATTGGGACAGGTGTTGTAGCCTAGGCATTAAAGAAGCAACCTGTATTAACTCTCTCATCAGCTGGAGTAGAGTATGTAGTAGGAACAATAGTACCATGTCAAGTAGTATGGATGAAAAGGATTTTGAAAGACTTAATGCAAGCTCAAGATAGACCTACTACAATCCATTGTGATAACAAGTCTTCTATTGCACTTTCAAAGAACCATGTGTTTCACAAGAGGACAAAGCACATTGATACAAGGTATCACTTCATTAGAGAGATGGTAAATAATAAAAAAATTAATCTACAGCACTGCAGATTAGAAGAGCAACTTGTAGATATCTTCACCACGGCTTTAGCGTAGGAACAATTTGAGATTTTGAGGGAGGCACTGGGAATTGTAGATATTCATAATGTAGATAGTAGAAATTAGGGGGGAATGTTAGAAATATTAATTTCTACTCCTAAAACTTATTTAATGATATATGTCATTAGATGTTTTTAGCATTTTAGGTTTAGATTTAGGTTTAGGTTGTGTCGGCTGTAGTAGCTTCCAAAACTCTATAGATAATTATCTTGTTGGCAAATGTTAGATTTTTCTAGAGTATTCTAAACTTTACTATAAAAGGGAGTGCTATGTATCCATTTAGAAAATAAAAAAGAAGTAATCAAATGCAATTAATTTTTATTGTGTCACGACATATGCATTCATATTTTATTTTTTTGTGCCTTTGCCCACCCATTAGTTTATAGCCGATGCTGCATCTTTTAGCAAAACTGCTAACTAAGGCATCAAAGTAAATAGTTTATTAGAAGAATACTTCCAAAACAACTTGAACTTGATTTTCATATCTTGATTTAGGTGGTTTGGGTTGCTATTTTTTTTTTTGGCTTTCAAGAGGGGTTTAGTTGAGGGCTGATGACAATCTAACAATGATGGTTACATTTCAACAAATTCGATTATTGGAAGTGAGATGGCATTTTTAATATGAAATTTAGTCTTTCATATTTCATCTTATCACCTAATCTATATTTTGGTACATCAAAATGCCCTTGAAGGACCTAAAAGCATCGTATCAATATCAAAAATTATCTTAAATTTAATAAAATATTGTAAGATAGTTTCTGAATGTTATTCTAGGTAATGTAATAGAAGAGCATATGCCTTCTATGAATTTGTTTTTTTTGGAAAATGCCTTTGACCTTACCCAAGTCTTCTATGGGATTATTTGTTTTCCATTTGTTAAGGTTTGATAGTACTTATGATATCTAGAACTTGACTTGGTCTAGAATTGGACAAATAGACGAGCTAATTATTTAGTAAATAAAATGTATAATACATTAGATCTCTTAATGTCATAAAAAAAAAATTCAATAGTTATCTTTTGAATTGTAGATGTGACTATTTTTGACATTATTTTCTCCAAATGTCTCTATCTTTAGCTATACATTAGTTTCTACAAAAATCATGATTGACCATTGCAATCAAGTGAAAATCATGTCAGGATTATCTTATCACAAGAAGCTGATACAAGTGAACATTTGTAACTGCTTAGATCCTCAGGAGTTAGGTGTTTCACATTTGAGCTATGTTGAAAAATCTTATACTTCACAATTATTACAATTTCAAAATCATGATAGGAATATATGACCTTATGAAGCTTGTATAATTTGACATTTTTGGTTATTACATATTTCAGCAGCGCCGGTTAGTGAACTTCCAAACAATTGAATACTAAAAAAAATTCATGCTTCTATATTGGCATTTAGCATCGTTTCCTACTCATAGTTTCTCATTAGAAAAAAAATGGATAAATTTTAGATGTAGATATAAAAATAAAATTTTCACATTAGAGATGCCAAATATTTTAAACTACATGTATTGTGTGTTTGGAGGGCATGTTGATACTATGACCCTTCACACATAATTCAATGATTTTTTCTTGAAATAAAAATTAAAATTAATAATAGACAATATAAAATATATATAGTGAAAAATAAGGACAAACCAGGAGAATAAATATCTTGAACAACTAAAAACTTAAGGTCTTTCTCATTTTCATTATATCCATTGTCACTTAATAATGAAAAAACATCACTATAGATCAAATTTAACATTTGACTAAACATCTTATTGGCATAATCAATATTAGGATTAAACAAGAAATACATATGGAGATGCCCCTAAAAGTGTATGAGATTCATCAAATTCATAAGATGAAAAAAATTACTGGACTTAGTTATACTAAGTTGTATCAAATATTGAGGATCTTTTAAATGTTCAGGGCAACAATTGAACAACTCCTTTCAACTTTTTAATTGGGCATTTAGATTTCCAACTACATTTATCAACTATTTCTAGGTAACTATTTGCTGCAATTTCTGTTTGTTGGCTTTATTTGTCATTTTTGTTAAAATATGTAATGCTACATATTGGTTGCCCCTTGAGCCAAACACCCACCTACCACACTGATAGTGTCATAGACTTGAATGCTTAGTAGGTGAGTTTTCAAATCTGAAAAAGAGAGGAAAAAGTTTTTGGAAGAAAGACAAAAGGAATGAATCTGATTCATTCATTGAGTTCAATAGATCAGAGTTGAAGAGACTTGCAGAGCAGAGCAGAAAAGGAAGAAAAATAAATCGATCAGCAAATCAGCGTGAAGTGTTCAAAAGGCAGAAGGGTTTCAACACATATTGGATCTTTTGTCATTCTAGAAGTTGTTATTGTTATTTTGACTTGTTGAAGTGGTGATTACTCCAGACATTATTGAATGCAGCCATTAGAACTATAATTTTAAAGTTGAAAGTTTTAGGTTTTATGAGTTTGAAGATTTTAGGGTTTTCTAGTTGAAGTTGAATGCTCTTAGATTTTATAATAGTTTTAATCAAAGTTGAATAGAAAGCAAGTAGGCATACTTCAATTCATTTTTCTTCTTCTATTCATTGCATTTGAGAAGTTTATTGTTGGAATCTTCACACTTTGACTCTCTCGTTTTAATGGTGAAAATATCCAGTTTGTGATTTAGCTTAGTCGACATCCTCTTCTACTGAGCATCACATGTAGTGGCTATTAAGCTCACTTGGCATTGCTTGAGTCAAGTTGCCCTAGTGCCAAGTTCACTCAACATCCTCTTGTGCTGAGCTCACTCAAAAACTACTACCTATCACTGGGCATCCATTGGTGCCGAGAAAAATTTCCACTTGACACCTTCACATGCCGAGAAAATTGGCACTCATAAATAGTTTTTGCTGATCAAAATTTTAGGGTTGTGATTTTAATGTTTTTCACATGGTATCAAAGCTTTGAGGCCCCACATCCATAGTGAGTTAGGAAATTTTTTTTCCTGGGATATTAGACATGGTATTAGAGTAGAGAATAGAGGAAAAGATATTTAGGAGTTTACCTCAAAAATATGACAATCTTGTCATGATCATAGAGGAAGCAAAGGACCTCACCACATTGACCATGGATGAGTTGATGGGAACTCTTCAAACCCATGAGCACTAGATAAACAGATCAGCAACTACTTCCCAAGAGTAATCTTTTAAGGCTCAAGAGAATTCAAGAGCTAGGGGGAGAGGTAGAAATGGCTCTGGTAGAGGCTCAAGAAGAAAAGGTCATGAAAGAAATGGTCAAAGGAATGCTAGTGCAGAAAGCTCAGGAAGGACAAGCAAGCAAGAGGGAGCAAGAACTTCACAAAATAACTCTAGATTCTAGAGGTAAGAAGAATTAAAACTCCAATAAGAGTAATGTTGAATGTTACTAATGTCATAAGTATGGGCATTATGCAAGTGAATGTTGGGAGAAACAGGGTGATTAGTCAAAGTAGAATGCCAATGTGGCTAATCTGAACATTGGACATGCAAACAATCCCACTACCTTCATCATGTGTAATATTGGTGAAGAAGGAAGCCCTAAGGTATGGTAGTTGGATAGTAGTTGTAGCAAACACATGAGTGGTACTGAAAGTTTATTTTTTCTCATTGATAGGCCTTTTAAGTCTAAAATTAAAATGGAAAACAATGGAACCATTCCCATAGTGGGCAAATGATCTATTATGATCTGCACTAAGCAAGGTGAGAAGAGGGAGATACAAAATGTGTATTTTTCCCTCAGTATGAAGCACAACTTGATGATTGTTGAAAAACTCATTTAAAATGGATACAAAGTGCTGATGGAAAATGACAAGTGTATCATTCATGAGAAGGATGGGAGTAATATATTACTTGCAGTAGTCCAAATGACAAAGAACCAAATGTTCTTGTTGAGGATAGAGACATGTTTCTCTTCTCAAGTCAGTGTTTCACCTCTCAAGCATGCATGTACAACAGTACACCAGCAATCAGCTTTTAGGAGCATGATTGAAGACCCCTCCAAGCTTTGGCATCTCAGGTATGGACATCTAGGCTTTGCTGGTTTAAATTTTTTGTCCAAGAAAAGAATGGTAGAAAGTTTTCCAAGCATTGTATAGTCATGTAACAAGTGTCAAGCTTTCATATTGGGTAAGCAACATAGGCTTCCCTTTAATTCTGAAAATTCTAGAAAGGATAGAGCGCCATTAGAATTGTTGCATTCTGATTTGGTAGACCCTATACAAACTACTTCTATAGGGGTGAGTACTTATTTTATGATATTCATAGATGATTTTAGTTGTAGGACATCGGTGCATATTTTAAAGAATAAATCTGAAGCATTTGATAAATTTGTTGAATTCAAAGCCTTGGCTGAAAAAGAATGTAGACATTATGTAAAGGTCCTCAGATTAGATAGAGGAGGGGAGTATACCTCCAACATGTTTGTAAATTTTTGTAGAAAAAATGGCATAAGAAAATAGCTAACATCCAGTTATACTATGCAGCAAAACGGAGTAGCTGAGAGAAAGAACAAGATCATTGTTGAAATGGCAAGAAACGTGATGAAAGCAAAAGGACTTCCAACTGAATATTGAGGAGAGGCTATAGCAACAATAGTATACTTGATCAACATGTTTCCTACAAAATCGGTTCATGACAAGATACCTTTTGAGGCTTGGTCAAGCAACAGATAGATAGTTGAACATTTGACCATGTTTGGATGTGTAGCATATGCACATGTGCCTAAGGAAAAAAGAGAAAAGCTAGATGACAAAGGTTTGAACTGCATCTTCATGGGGTACAACTCAGAATCAAAGGCTTATAGATTGTATGATCCGATTAATAAAAAAGTCATCATTTTAAGAGATGTGGAATTTCTTGAAAATCAATCGTGGGATGCCTTGGTTTATGAATCCTCAAGAACTTCAAGCAAAATGCCTACCATTCAAGAGGAAGAAGATGACATTAGTGATTAGCAAGAAGATGGAGTAGGAAACATAGATTGCAGACAAAGGAAAAAAGGCAAGCAACCCTTAAAATGCCAAGAAATAGCTCCAAGCACTTCAAGAGAACTCTGAGCTAGTATGCAAAATAGTAGCAGTAGCAATATTGAAAATTTAGATCCCTCTCTCACCCCCCTATTTTCAAGAAAAACTAAGAGTTTAAGGGAGATATACCAAGATGAAAGGTATGAAAAAGATTATCATGAGAGTGTAAATTTTGCACTATTTTCTCATAGTGATCCAATTTCTTTTGAGGAAGTTGTGAATGAGGAGAAATGGTGTAATGCCATGGATGAGGAAATAGTTGAAAGGAATGAGACATGGGAGTTAACTATATTGCCTCCCAAGAAACAAGTTATTGGAGCTAGTAAAATGGGTATACAAGACCAAGCGTAATGCTGAAGAAAAAATAGATAGGCATAAGGCATATTTAGTGGTTAAGGGGTAAAAGCAATAGTATGGCAGAGATTATGATGAGACATATGCCCCAATTGCAAAAATGGAAATTGTGCATGTTGTGATAGCAATTGCAGCCAAACACAAATGGAAGGTATATCAAATGGATGTGAAGTTTGTCTTCCTAAATGGTGTATTGAAAGAAGAAGTATATGTAGAGCAGCCACCTAGTTATGAAGTTGTAGGTGAAGAACACAAGGTGTATAGATTAAAGAGAGCTCTTTATGGACTTAAGCAAGCTCCAAGGATGTGGTATAGTAGGATTGACTCATATTTGATGAGCAATGGCTTTAGCAAAACAATGGTGAGCTCACTCTCTACATCAAGGTAGAAAATGGTAATGTGTTGATTGTTGTCTTGTATGTAGATGATTTAATTTCCACTAAAAATGATAATTTCTTAATCGGTGAGTTCAAAGAGGCCATGAAAATGAATTTAAAATGATAGACCTAGGTCTCTTGAAGTACTTTCTAGGCATAGAAGTAAATCAAATACATAATGATATTTTCATCTCTCAAAGAAAATATGCAAGGAAAATCTTGGAGAGATTAAAAATGAAAAAAAGTAAGGCAGCTCCAACACCAATATCAATTGGTCTAAAGTTGACCAAGGAAGATTGCAGAAAAAGTGTGAATCCAACACTATACAAGAGTACAGTTGGAAGTTTGATGACTACAACTTAGCCTGACATAATGCATGCAGTAAGTTTGATTTCTAGATTGATGAAAACACCAAAAGATTCCCATTGGCAAGTGGGAAAGAAGATCCTAAGATATGTGAATGGTACTAAGGGATTTGGAATTTTGTATACAATAGAAAATGATTTCTAGTTTTTGGGTTATACAGATTGATTGGGCTAGAAGCTTAGATGATAGGAAAAGTACTTTCAGATACATGTTCCATATGGGATTGGGTTCAGTTTCATGAGCATCCAAGAAGCAACCCATTGTTTCTCAATCTACAATAGAGGCTAAATACATCGTAGCAAATGCAGTAGCATGTCAAGCTATTTGGTTAAGGAGGATCTTGACAAATTTGAATGAAAAGCAAGAGGATGGAACCATAATTTATTGTGACAACATCTCATCAACTGCATTATCCAAGAATCCAGGCTTCCATGGGAGAAGTAAACACATAGAGATTAGATATCACTTCATCAGAGAGTTGGTGGAGAATGGAGACATCAAAATAGAATTTTGAAAGTCTAAGCAGCAACTAGCAAACATTTTCACAAAGCCTTTAGGTATTGGAACTTTTGTACACCTAAGAGAGTGTCTTGGTGTAGTTGATTTGGATCATAAGTGATCCTTGTTTATTTTTTTCGGGACAAAGGGGAAGTGTTCAAATAGTTAATGCTACGTAGTGGTTTTCCCTTGAGCCAAATGCCCACCTACCACCCTGACAGTGTTAGAGACTTGAATGCTCAGTAGGTGAGTTTTCAAATCTGAAAAAGAGGGGAAAAATATTTTTGGAAGAAAGAGAAAATGGATGAATCGGATTCATTCCTTGAGTTCAGTAGATTAGAGTTGAAGAGAGTTGCAGAGAAGAGCAAAAAAGGAAGAAAAAGAAATCAATCACTAGATCAGTGTGATGTATTTAGAAGGTAGAAGAGTTTCAGCACGTGTTGGATCTTTTGTCATTCTATAAGTTTTTATTGTTATTTTGACCTATTGAAGTAGTGATTTCTCTAGGCATTGTTGAATGTAGACATTAGAGCTGTAAGTTTAAAGTTTAAAGTTTTAGGTTTTACAAGTTTGAAGATTTTAGGGTTTTTTGGTTGAAGCCAAATGCTCCCAGATTTTGTAATTGTTTTAATCAAATTTGAATAGAAAAAAAGCAAGCGTACTTGAATCCAGTGTTCTTCCTGTATTCATTTCATCTGAGAAGTTTATTGTTGGAAGCTTCACACTTTGACTCTCTCATTTTAATGGTGAAAATATCCAATTCGTGGTTCAACTCACTTGGCATCCTCTTCTACCAAGCACCACATTGTAGTGGCTATCGAGCTCACTCAGCATTGCTTGAGCCGAGTTGCCCTAGTGCCAAGCTCACCAACACCTACTTCCTGTCACTCAGCATCCATGCATGCCGAGGAAAATTGCCACTCGACACCTTCGCGTGCCAAGAAAACTGGCACTCAACAATAGTTGTTGCCGAGCAAAATTTTAAGATTTTGATTTTAATTTTTTCACAATTTTTCCTTTACACATATTCGTATTCATATAGTAAGACTTTAAAAAATGTGAAATTAAGCATTTTTTATTCTCCTCCTGTTCCAATTTATGTAGGAGGTGCAAACCTCTGTATTATTATACTTGAGAGAAAAATTATAACAGTTGATTGAGTTTACACCTAGCAGGTGTTCCAGTTTGAGATCGAGAGCAGAACTATGGATATGGCCTTGCCTAGACTCATATCACCCTACTCTACTATTTTAGGAGTTTATATATTGTCAATCCAACCAAAGGTACTAGAAAGTTATGTTTCTAAAGATGACTGTAATCATAGAAAGAGCTCAACTTCAGCTCAATTATTTTATTCTATTTAATTTGAACTTTAGTGGAAAAATATCAATTGGTGTGAACATTGTTTCTATATTGTGTGTAAGATTTTATATTAACATTTTAATTTGTTTCTTCAACTCTTCTCATCTTTGTGATAGACCATAAAATATAATTGAAAATATTAAAATAAAACTTACAATCTAATTCAGAAATAATGTTTATTATAAACTTCTATATTGATATTCCTATTTATTTATTTATTTATTTTTATCCTCTTCGATCCATCATTCAAAGCCGTAAATTTGTTGATCACGATTTAAAACTAACTTGTACATTAATCAAGATAGGTTTGATCAAGCAATTGATTTCAAAGCTTTTGATTCTTTTGACGTGAAGTTTTTAGTTCTCCTTTCGTTCCATCTATTGGCCAGCTTCGATTATATAGATGAGTTGTGATGTCTAGACAAAGAAAGATCTACCCATTTTAATTCAAGATTCTCTCCTCTTGTGAATTTTTCTGGTTTTCGAAAGATCTACCAAGAATAATAGACTTATATAATTCATTAAAAAATACATAATTCACTGAAAAATTATACATGGAGAGATTAATTTTTTTCACATGCTTAATATGAAAAAACCTCTTTAATCAAATGATAATGTGAATTGAAAATACTAATTAAGATAGAAAAAATACTTATTACTAATTTTCTCCTATCACAAAAAGTCACAATTGTCTAAAGTTTAAACACACTTTAAAAGAATATTTATACAAGCATTCCCACCAACTCCATTTAAAAATCAACTGCTTGTATTGAAGATTAAACTGCTTGTATTGAAGATTAAAAGTTAACACTATCAATTTGAAGAGTCCTTTTATTGCATCAAACGCATTATAAAATTGGGTGAAGATAAAAATGAAGATAATCGACATGGACCAAATGAATATAGAAGAAGAAGTAATGATGAAATTAGACTCAAAGAAAATAAAGAAATGCTTACGCCTTGTGTGGAAATCTATATTTGAAATCCGCCAAAACTTTGGCAACTATTCAAAGAGATGTTAAAAGTGTTCGAAAAGGTGTGGAATTCGACAAAAAGAGGCCCTGCAGGTACAAGACATTGACAACATTTTTCAAAACTTTAGAGAATGATGGATGAATTTCAAGGCGTTGCATATTGACAAACCTATGTGAATATTGAGTTTAAAGTTAAGGTGAGTTTTTACAAGTTGTTTATGGACAAATATTGTCCTGATGAGATGTATGACATTGTGGGTCATTATGAGTTTTATTATTATGACAATGGAAGGGAACCCACAAGGAGATGCAACATGTTTGAGAGGCTTTTTGTATTTTGTATGAATGATATTGAAGTAGATTGCGTAGTAAAGAAAGAGTTCAAGGTTTGGGTTTGCCCTTTTAGTTAGTATCCTAGGCTACCACAGCAAAGGAAGGTATGTTACTATAATCTATGTTGAGTTTTCTTTGCAAGAATTGTTTAAAATTGATTTCTAAATGGTTGTTTGGAGAACTTGTTTCCTTTAAAGAGAGAGGCTGCAAGTTAAAAGTCTAATAGATGGTAAGGTATGTACGTCTTGCTTGTAGCATACTTAATTGTACATTCCCATGAGTAAAGTGGGTATCAATTAATTTTATTAACATTGCCATATATCAATTGATTTTAATGATTACAATGAATTTAATTTTTATTATTTTTAATAATATTATATTCTATTTACTCATCATAATAATATGAGTTACTTTGTTTCTATTGGTTTGACTTGACTATTTGTTGAACATTTTTGGTTCATTGTCACATTACCCCTTTCTTAATAATATGAGAGGTTTAGAGCTTGTTTTTTGAGTAGTCCATATGTTTACCATTTTGGAATATTACCACATCACCCCTTTATGTTGTTGAAATCAAATATATTTTATTAAATCACATAAGTTTACCTTTTTAATTCTTTACTTGAATTATTCATGTTAAATTATTTTAAATGTCATATTTTTAAAATAATATAGCAATAATTTGGACTACTATTATTTTGTATTCAAGGTAACCTATTTTATAAAATCTCACTCTACACATTGTTTACTAGAAATTATTGATAAAATGAATGGAGCTAATGGAATTGCTATTTATTTAAGCCTTACAATTGACAAGGTGGAACAAGTATTCTCCATAATCAATCCACATATGCTATACAACATATGCCATCCACATACAATTGTGAAAAGTATTAGTAGAAAATGATGTACCAAAAGATCATGTACAATAGATTGTTATTGGTTTTGGGATTCATATAATTGGGAGATAGCATTCATAGATGACATCCATCTCATATCAATGGATCCATTTGGATGTGAATATACAAATGCTCTTCTTTGCCTCAAGGGTAGCCATATTTATGTCTACGCTCATCTAGTCCAATACCAAAAATTCACCATATTTGCTAGGTAAGTAATTTGTAGACTTCCCAAATATAAAATTATTATAATTTTAAATTTATAAAAAATTCTTTTTAATTCATTATTAATAATGTGTTGGAATTATAATTCAATTTTTTTGTTTAATTCATTTCATATTTATATTTTAAAGATACTTAAGAAATTCTCATAAGAAAGTTGCATTTGAATCAAAATAGAACATCTATAAATTAAACTATGTTGGTTTAGTGTTTATGTTTCCTTGCATGGTTTAATGTTAATGTTTGTGTATAGATGATGAAAGATGCTTTTAATATAGAAGGTAGAGAGCCAGAACATCAAAAGGTTAGACAAGCCATACTTGGCTTTTATCCAAGAACCACAACAATCTTGTAATGAATGTGGAAAAAAACACTTAAAACATCGTTCCATTCACAAACTACTATGGATCTAGGAATTTTCCTTAATTTTTACCTAAACCTATGTGAATCTTCTTTTACAAGTTCTAGTAAGCCATTATTTCATTTTCATGATGTAGATACACTATTGGATATTGCAAAAGAACTAAGTAAATCTCCTCTAATTTATTAAGACTACCTTTAGAAGAATTATTAATAGAATGCTCTTTAGTTGAGAAATATATAGGGGAGAGTGAAGGCGCAACACTTTTGGTATCAAAGCATGCATAAATGCTATAAAAAAAATTATTTACAAGTGGTTATACAACTTTTTTTTTTGATGAATAGTCCTTTTCAATTAATAAAATTTACTAAGATTACAATTCACAGAAAAGGGCTGGGGGATACAGGATCACCCCATGAATGAGTTCAATCGGTCGAAGCCAGAGTAAACAACATGGCCACAGCCAGCAACTATAAACTATTCATCAAAAAATAAATTTAAAACAACCTCATGCAGCCAAGGCAGTCCCAGTAGAGGGAGGAGGATCATCTTTATCAGGAAATCCCCACTCATCAGTGGGATTGTGAGGCGAACTAGGAATAGTCCAGCCGTTAGTAGCATCTATAGGATCTGGGGTAGTTGTAGTCTCTGAATCCTTCTTGTCTTGCTATGGAGGAGAAATTGCAAAGGCCAGCCGAGGAAACTTGCCAGAGTGCGCCCGTCCAGGGGGAGGAGCTGGAGACCAGCCATAAGCCTGCCTAGGGGGGGAGCCGGGGACCAGCCAGAACCACCACGTGGTGGGGAAGTGAAGCGGTGCCTCCAACAACCATGACCACCACTGGAAGAGCGGTGGCGGGGACCCTGGGAACGTGACGTGTGTGACTGGTGACCAGAGGACTGGCATATGGAACGACGACCACGAGATGAGGAGGCATCAGCTGAGGCATCCGAAGGCACTCTAGAAATGGTACAAGAAGCATTACCCCAGTGGTTTAACAATTCTTGTAAGTGGGCAATCTCTAGGGAAACTTTATTAGCTTGCACCTGTATTTGCATAATGACATTTCTACAAATGCATGCCTTAGTGTACATTGCAATGTTAACATCCAAAAAACTGTGAGTGAATAAAATTGCATTCCTATCTTTCCATAGAGAAAACAAAATTTTCATCCTGAAAGTATGCCAAATCTGGGAAAACTTTTGAAGAAATCTAGGGGAATCACCTAGCAGGATCATGTGCCATGAAAAAGGTTCGGGCCTGAAAGGCTTGAAAAAATCATGGATCCAGTGCCAATAATTTTGAGCACATTTGCAAAACCAAAAAATATGCAAAAAGGACTCAGGTTGGCCATAGAAGGGGCATCTGAGATCAGGAACCCTAATGTGCTTGAGCTGAGGCCCCAGGGGAAGACCTTGGAAAGAAAGGTGCCAATCAAAGTGAGCAATCTTAGGTTCTGTAATGGCACTCCAAATGGTGTCGAACCGTTTTCTCCATTAAGAAAGTGAAGAATGCAAATGCCACTGTTGATTAAGCGTGTCCACCATCGGAAGGTGGGGCGAAAGCCATCTGTATCCCATATTGGGCTTATAATTGGTAAATGGAGTGGCAGGAAACCACTTCCAATCATACCACCAAGGTCGAACAGACTGAATCCCCAGTTTATGAAGTAAGTACACAGGGATGGAAGACAATAGAAGCTCATAAGTCTGGCGATCGGCATGTACAAGGCAGTATTAAACTTGCATATCCTCCCAAGACCTAAAATTCATTGTGACTCTTGAAAAAATGTATTTGGTAGTGTGAATGCCACATTTATAGAAACGTAGAGCACTAACACCTTGAGTCTTGGCAAGAGGAATACCTTGGAAGGCAAATAGGGGAGACCACGAAATGTTCTGCTGATTTAAGGATAGCCCATTGCGAAACTCATTACCAGCCCAACAAAGCCAAGGTTTGATAGCTTCCCAAGCTTTCTAGATGCTCTTAATAATGAAAGAGCCCTTTATGACCACTGGTTCATGCATAGTGAGAAGGATCTAAAAAAAAATTCCCTTCCACGCTGGTCTGTTAGCAGGGAAGCCTGAAGAGATGCAATGCCTGAGAAGAATTTTCCAGGCTTCATCTCTAGAAATAGCTTTGATAATCCATTTAGCATAGAGGGCAAGGCCCTAATTTCAAGTGGAAAGTAGGCCGAGATCCCCAGATTCCCTTGGGAGACAACAGAAATCCCAAGCAACTCTGTGAAAACCATGATGGTCAAAACCAAAGGCCCAAAGAAAATCTCTGAGAAAATGTTCTAATTTCAGATAGGAAGCTTTGGAGGGAGCCCAACAAGAAGAATAAAACACATGGGTGGCAGCCAAAATTTTAGAACAAATCTGGAATTTACCAACAAGAGAAAGTAGCTTAGTGATCCAATAATCAATCTTTTTGGTAATCTTTGTAAGCACATCATTCCAAAGTTCCACAAGGGAAGCCTGGAAAGCAAAGGGAACACCAAGAAAGCAGAAAATTTCTCCATGAGTAACCCATTTCCATTGGAATTGGCTGAGCCAAGGTGGAGCTAGCAAAAAGGACTATCGGTAACAGAGCATTTTATGCCATTGAATGGCAGAGCTAGAGGCTTGACAAAAAGTGTCAAGACAATTTAAAGCATTTTTTATGTTTTCTTCATCTTCAAGAAGAGTAAGAAAAGAATCATCAACAAAATGACTATTGACTAACTGGGAGGAAGAATCAGGCAAGGAAATGCCATGGACCAGCCCTAAAGACACAGAGTGAGCAAGTAAATAACCAAAACCTTTAGCAGCAAGGACATAAAGCGTTGGAGCTAACGAACAACCTTGTTTGATGGAACAAAAAATTCCAAAAGCTTTAGATTGTGAATTATTGATGGTGATGCAAGCATTAGTGTCACCAAAGAGCATCTCCATGGACTGAAGGAAATTGGGACCAAAACCCAAAGCCTAAAGCATAGCCAAAATGAAAGGCCATTCAATGCGATCATAGGCTTTAGCAAAATCTATCTTTAAAAAGATAGCCTGCTTCTTGGACTTACGGGCCCATTCCATACCTTCCCAGACAGCAATGATGTTGTCAAGAATATACCTAGATTTGATGAAGCCAGTTTGTTCAGGCCACACAATTAGAGGAAGCATATGGCAGATTTTGAGAGAGAGCACCTTAGCAATGATCTTATAAGACACATTCAGGAGGGTGATGGGCCTCCAATTGTAGATGTCCTCAGGATCACTAGCTTTAGGTATGAATTTAATATTGCCTTTATTTATGATCGCTCCTAAGCTTTTAGAATGGTATGCTTTAAGATAGACTTTGTGCAGATCAGGACCAATTTGCCCCCAAAGATGTTTCTAAAATTCATAGGGAAATCCATCACACCAAGGGGATTTGTCATCTGCCATGGAGTACGCTGCCTCTTTAAGGTCTCAGAGGGAAGGAAGTTGCTCATAGAAAGCGCGTTGCTCAAGCGCGAGGCAGTTTGGAGTAACAGTAATACACTTTCTGAGAGCCTCCTCCTAAGCATCTGAATTGCCCTGTGAAGCAAAAATGTTCTCATAGTGAAGAACAAAAGCTTACAGGATGTCTGGTAGACTGAAAAGAACATCAGTTCCCTATTTTATATTTTTAATCCCAATATTGGTATGACGGGCTCAGAGAGCCTGGAAGTACTCCTTCGAGGCTTTGTCGCCAACCTCCAACCAGTGGAGACGGGCTTTGATTTGAGCTCCTCAAACAGCATAGTTATTTGCAATTTTCTTTTCATGGCAAAGCTTGGCAAGCTAAAGTTGAAGATCCACATCAAAGGCATTGAAGGTGAGCACTTCAGAGGCTTTTTTGAGGTCAAGGGTGTTGGCTTCATAAGATCATTTTCTAAAAATTGCTAGCTAACGCCCGTAGATGTGCAAAAAATGAGCCGTTCTGATAATGGCATCATTCCACCATTGAATCCAACCTCGATGGGAATGTGGATGTGGTTCCAAATTCTAGACACATTGTATTTGGGAGATGGTGGAGGTATGTAATAGCACATACGTGTTGAGGAAGAATTGAGACTTAACCACTTTGGGGATAGCTGTTTGCCAAGAAATGCCAAAATAAATGGGATAGTGGTCTAACAACGTCACATCTGTCAGGGGAATGACAAGTAGATCATGATCTTCAGAAGAAAAAAAATTGCGCCAAGATCATAGCACGATCAATACATTTCAATATGCAGTCAGGATCGGCTCAAAAATTGGAAAAATTGTGCCAAGCCCCATTATCATGATGGTAGCTAGTATTGGGATCAAAGAGGCCCAATTTATGATGCACGTAAAACTAGGCTTCTCTTTTCCAAGCTATCCAATAGAAAGGCAGAATGCCATCTTTGTTAGAGGCCACTTCAACCATATTGAAGTCCCCACACAGGGCCCAAGTAGCTGGCGGCAGGTTGTCAGCAAGCCAAACCCACATTTGCGCCCTTTCCACAACATCATTGGAGGCATAAAAATTAATGAATCCAAAAGAATGATTGTTAATGGAAAGAAAAAGCCAAATAATACTGCGTGTGGGGTCAGAACCATGTGAAATAATAGCAGAATTAAGGTGAGGTGACAGGAGAGTAACTACACCACCTCGGCCTGCTTCATGCTAAGAAGAAAACATGATACTATCCTGCCAAATGATGCGGGATGCAGCAGAAAGCATGAAACCAAAAATCTTAACTTCTTGCAGGCAAAGAAAATCTAATTTCCCAAGTCTATGATGGGTATCCCGAAAATAGAATTTTGTGGGGAGGTCTGTAAGACCTCGAACATTCCAAGAGAGGAAGTTCATGAAAACTCTTCCATATCATCCTCATCCTCGAGAGAGGAGTAACTATTCTATAAAAAGGTAGAAATTGGGTGAAAGTCAGACAGGAAATCCTCTGGACTTATAGCCTACCATTTGACCCCTGATATCTTTGCATGTCCAGGAGGACTGCGGGAACGCCTTGTTGCTGGTGGTACTATGGAAGAGACTGCAAGAGGAGAATGAGCCCCAGCCAAGGACGAGGTCCTGGCGGCTACCTTAATCCCTTGTGAGCCAGTAAGGTTTGAAATCTATGAAACTGAAACCAGTGCAATAGAAGCCGCTGGTGTCTCCATGCTAGCAGGCACTGACACTTCGATGGAAGCAGGAGGAATTGCGGTAATGACTGCATAGGATGGCTTGGGTGCCAAAGGATTCAAGGCAGGCTTGCCTTTGCGCCCAATAGTAACCCATTCTTCTTTTTTTCCTTCGACCTGCTTGACAGGCGTCGCTTTAGACTGGGGTTTGACCCTAGGCATGGCCAAAGGGTAATCCCTAATCTTGTGTTCCACAGACTGGCACCTATAATAGGTGTTAGGTAGGTTCAAGTAAAGCACCTTCTGTGCGAAGGTTTGAGGGCCAATCTGGATTTCCACAAAATCTTTGAGATCTTTAGAAAGATCAACATCAATGAAAACATGCCGTTGAGGGCGAACATTAAAAAAATTCTCCGGCTCCTTGGTAACAACTTTTCCAAGGGCTTGGGCAATAGACTCAATAAAGGCCCAGCAGGGCAAGGGTAGACCTGGGAATTCTACCCAAACAGGAACCCTAAGCTTTTTATCGTCCAAGACAAAAATGTCTCGGGACCATTTCTGAAAAACAAGCAGAGAGGAACGCACAGACCAAGGGCCATTGGCAAAAACCACATTAGCTTGTGACGAGTTAGCAAAGCAAAATAAATAAAGCCTTTGATAAGGTTTTGCATAGCGTCAAGGTGGACACCATGAGGAGTCCAGCTTTTGTTGACCCATTCTCTGAGCATAGCTTCAGGGGGAGTCCTACCAAAAAAATACCCTATCAAGGTATGTAGTTCTAACCAGTCACATGCAACATCAAATTCTTGCAAAGGAAGGACAATATCAAGATTACCTTGTGGAAAACCTTCGAGACAAACTTGTGCGGGCGTTTGTTCGGTAACGGCACCATGGCAATCCGAAGCAGCAACATGAACACCAGAAACAACTAGTTTGCCACTGGCTGAAGCCATTATATCCTAACCTAAAGCTCCTAGAGTAAATGTGGTATGACAAGTGCCGACAGAAGGGGAGTGCAAGCGAAAGGCCATACGCAAAAAAAATTGAAAGTTCGCATGAAGCAAGAAAACCCTAGCAGAGCAAGAAAAAATGCGAGGAATCTACAACTTATTTTCAACTAACGATAAACCTTGCAAATATATAGAGGATGTAAGTATCTTGAAGAACAAAGAAGGTTTACTCATGGTAGAATATGTCTATATATATATATATCTCTCTCTTTGAATACTTAAACAGAAATAGTTTTTGAAATTCCAAAATGATTCATTGTAAAAAACTATTATAAATTTTTAAATATTTATCCAAAGTAGATTGATACTAAAAGATGTGAGCCATCTAGTATGGGTTTTCCCTTTTACATGAACCAAGTATCATAAATGGTTAAAGATTTAGCCAATCCAATAAAGTATGATGCGTTTATACACACTTCATTTAATTTTTTGAATAAATTGTAACCTTTTCTATTTAACCATAATTTGAAAAATAAATTTTAATTACATAATATGAACTTTATATTTATAAAAAAGGATTAAGGGTGAATATTTTTCTTTTATATAGTCTATTGAATTTTTTTTTTTTTTTAATATTACTAAATTTATATTTCTTAATTTTTACACTAATTTCTTTTTTGAATGATAAATGTGAATCAAATATTGTTTCTATATATTGTCAAAAATTAAAGATTATAAAAAACTGGTTTATAATAAGAAAAGTAACTGATGCTCTCACTTTATTCACAACTCTTGTCAATTATATAATGTTTCTTTTGACAACATCACCTTACCATTGTATAAATAATTTAAACACCTAATAAGAATTAAGCTCAACAAACAAAGAATACAAATAAATGTTAACTTAAAGACCAATCAAACTTTCAGTAACTAAGCATTGTAATTTTTACTCTTGAGTTTGTTGTGACAATCTATTGTATCATTGTAATTAGTAAATACCTATTGGTTTAATATGAAATTACAATTTACAATAAAATAAAAAATAAAAAATAAATCCCTCAAAATTAATGAATTCATTTCCAGAACATATATAATTTGGTCGCTTGCCAATTATGACTATACATCATAAACAAATAAAAGAAATTTTTGCATTTTATTAGATGTCTTCACATAAAAATAATGTATATAAAGTAATTAGTACTCAAATTTTCTATGGGAATATTGAATTGATTTAAATAAAAGGTACAATTAGATTAAATGTATTAAGAAATTTCCATCGTTCAATACAAATCTTGCAAGTTCAATAAAGTGAGTATATATCTACTTGAGCACATATGCTTAATAATTTTAATAACAAAAATGGTGCAAGATCACCTTGAAGGTAAAAAATAATTGTGGGATGTCATTAGTCTAAATGGTGTACTTAGGTGTCAATAGGATATTTAAGGTAACATGGAGCAAATAATATGTAATTATGATCCAATATATAAGACCATTGGTCTAAGTAGAATAATATAAGCCCTCATGGTCACAACTTGGTACAATGATTCATCTAAGAGTAAGATTTTTTATTTTTGCAGATTTTGAGTCCTTTTGATTTATAAGTAACCTATTTGATATGTTTTCAAAAGGTTTTGAGTAAATACGTCAAAAGTTGCGAATATTGTCAAGATTGACAAAAGTTGCTCAACAGCATATTGTTATTTATGTAGAGCTATTTAAATTAACAACTAATCATTTTCAGAGGATGAGTTGAGCTCATAGTCACTTTCCCCAATGTGATCTTGAGAGAGAAACCTTTCCAAGCTACATCACTCTAGGGGTCATGAAATATGCATGATAGATAGTAATAATCACCAATTGAGTCAAATAGAAGCAATCCACTCATTGAATGA
Organism: Cupressus sempervirens; assembly: GCA_028749045.1. Taxonomy (NCBI): domain Eukaryota; kingdom Viridiplantae; phylum Streptophyta; class Pinopsida; order Cupressales; family Cupressaceae; genus Cupressus; species Cupressus sempervirens. The sequence goes on from CM053793.1 coordinate 117,219,948, forward strand.
GCCATTGCACAATTCTTGATAATGAGAATGGGGCTGGGGCTGACATACACTAGTCTATCAATGACCCCAAAATAATTTCTTTTGGGGATACATAGATTGTCATCTATACTATCTAGAATTTCCCTAGTTTCAACCACCAGTGGGGCTTTAAAGAGACTATGACACAATTCTAGGATAAATATTTTTTCATCACTCGCATGGAGGATTGTGGTTGCAAATATGGCTATTATTTTAGTCTTAGAATTTGACTTATCTTGAAGAAGTGAAGATTCATAGCACACAATCTTCCTCACACTTTTATTACCAAATTGTGAGGAACACTTAACATAAGCATTAGCCTTGTATTGGAGATACAACTCCAGAACTGTTATATCCTATTGCCTATCTTCATCCTGGTGTTTGTATCCATTTCCAAAGTGCAATGCCAAATTGTAACCGAGTTATCAAAATTGTCTCAATTGATCTTGTTACTCCTATGGTTATTTTTGAAATATGCTTCATTTTAACCATTGAAATGGTTATTTCATCTCTGAGTTTTTTTAGATTTTTTTCCCTCCAATATCTTTGGCTCATTCGAAACTCTACCCAGCACTTTGAATTTTTAAAATCTAGCTTCTGAGCCTAGAGTTATCATAGGTTAATGGAGAGACCCAAAAATACATATTTTCAATTTTATCATTAACCATTAACCTCTCAAAAGGTTAAGCATAAGTTTCAAATTACGTATTTTAGAGGAGGTTAATTAACTTCTCCAAAACTATGTATTCCCTCTCTCACCATTAACCTCTCAAAAGGTTAAGGATAAGTTTCAAATTATGTATTTTGGAAGAGGTTAATCAACCTCTCCAAAATTATGTATTCTCTCTCTCACCATTAACCTCTTAATGAAAGGTTAATATTTGAGTCCCAAATAAACATTTTTGAGATGGTTATTAACCTCTTGAATTTCTTGATGAAGGATTGGATATGTCAATGGCTCAAAATCAATGATCATAAGAATTCATGTTTCTAGTATCATGTTTGCTAAGATGTGGAGAGAGTTATAGGTGGTCTGAAACAACAAGAATACCAACACCCATGGACCATATGATAGAGTGCCTCTTGACATCATGTGGCACTCTAAGTTCATAGTGTAATTGCAAAGGAATGTTGTGGAATCATAGACAAGCATGTGAACCATTTGACTGAATGCTTAATCCTCCAACCCATGGTTTTGCATAGGAATCATAAATAATAATGTCACACCAACAAAGTTGGAGTTTTCTTGTTTGGGAATTGAAGCCTTAGGAGAGTGAGCATTATTACCTGATACTTCACTACCAGCCTGCAAAAGAACATAGCAGTTAAATGACAATTAACTCACATAGAAAGGAGTGTAGATTCATAGAATGCATGTGAGTTTTTTGACATAATCACTGACTAACTGGTTATTGAAGGAAGCCAAATGCATCCACAGAGAGAGGAAACCAATAACAATAAAAGGAAAGAAGAAACTATGCTGCTAGAGCCATATTATGGATTTAAGTTTTGTCTCGGAGTTTGCTAAGGTTTTCAACAGAGGGCAGTCAATCTTGAAACCTTTGAATGCTCCTTGCCATTAAAATACATGCCATGAACAAAGACAGCATACAAACAGAAGTAATGACTATTGGTTATGGTATTCGAGTTTTTTTAAAAGAAGAAAGTCAATTAGAATGTGGGTGTAAACATAATGAAGGAACCTAATAAGATGCAAGATGGCTAAATTTTTATGGAGTAGAGGAGAGGCATAAAGGAAGAGAATTAGATTTGTAAGCAGGGCACTACATACGAACTATTTGGAAATCTCGTAACTCCAATTAAAATAAGAGATTTTACAAGCTTTTCTCCACAAAGTTTTAAGTTTTTAAATGCCCAAACACCTACACCTCAAGCTTGGACTAATGTAAAGAGGTGAAGCAACTAGCACGTCAACTATTTGGAGAAAAGTCTTCACTCTCACCCATGGTCTTCCTGCATTTTCCTGAACTTGGTTTGTTTGATGAAATACACTATAGGAATGTCACCAAATAATTTGATCAAATGATAGTCAATGATTAATTAAGATACTATAGAATAATGTTAACAAATCTATTTGATAGAATGTTTGTTTTATCACTTTGAAGGTGGAAATAAAGAGGCAGTGCAGGCTTGAAGACACTTGGTGTAGTTGAGAAAATGATCAATAATCAAACCATGAAATACAAATATCAAAGACTGGATTATACTCCCATTTTAAAAATTACACTTCCAGATATTGGTGATACCATTTTAGGAAGTGTTTTTGTTCAAGATTTTTTGTCATCTCTTGAGAATGAGGAGAGGAACCCAATAGCCAAAAAGATACTTGAAAGTTGCCTAGCTCAAGCAGGAGGGCATCCCATTTTGGCATAGTGTCTAGATCTAGTATTGGAATGCATGAAAAGCTATCATCCGAATACCAAGGAAGTCATTTCATCAAATAATAAAGCAATTGTCCATCTGCATCCTATTTCTATTGACATTGCCTTCTGATTGCCTACCAGAGTGTAGTATGCCAACATCAATTTAAGAACTACCAAGGAGTACTATATGGTGAATCAAACTCAATTTTTAAACATTATTTCCAAGTCATGGCTCTTGCAACCAAGGAAAGGGAAATCTTAATTAGCCAAATCCATCAATAGATCATTGTTAAAGGAAGATTTAACGAACATGGTAACTCTATTAAGCAGGATAATAGGACTCAAGGATTCACATGAATTTGAAGGTTGAATGTTCCTATTTATTAACATGGTCTACGAAAGGAAGCAACACATTAATTGGGCTGAAATTATCAGTGACTCACTACATATGCAACATATGGAACTTCTAGAAAATGTTTTTTTCTACATTACTTCATATCTTTTCTACACTATTGTAAGTACCAAAAGTTCACCAGGGCTTAACTGGCAAGGTATATATGATGATACTACTATTTATAATCATTTTCCTCAGATGCAATATGACAATATGTTGCACCATTTTAAAAGAGTGAATGATGCATTCATAATGTTGACTGTAAGAGAAATTAAGGGAGACACGGGACTCAAAATTTCACCAGAAGCAGCTATGAAAGTACAAAAATAAGGAAGTGCTTTTATATAGTTCCCAAAGTTCACTTATATCAGGTCAGCTACCTATGATGGGTGTCTCCTAATGCTACCTAGATTTGTTGATGATAAATTGGTCTTGATTGAAATGTGCAGGTAAATTCATCAAATCAATAAAATTTGCAAGAGAAAGAGGATAGATGAAATACCTTTTCCTATTGGCATCAGATATTATAGCTATGATACTACATTAGATGCAAGGAATACAAAGAGATCCATTGCGATAGTAAATTTTCATCCTTATACTATGTGTTTCCCTTATGATAGTAAAGGCTATGCAGTTAATGAGTTAAAGCTAAACCCCAACCTCAGTCACTTTTTGGCTCTAGACGACTTTTGGGAGGATTGTGAAACTGATTTCAAAGCCAAGAAGAGAGATTGGATGCAGCCTATAGTAAGGTCAATAATAGACTTCAAGGTGGATATTGATGTGATAGGTGTAGATGATGATGAATTTTCCTTGGTCAATCCATTCTACTATGAGAAAATTGAATTACTAGATCTCCCTCCTATTGATTGGTTAGTCTAGGAGTTAAAAATCCTGAAAGAATGGATTGCTTATGTTCTTAAAAGAACAAGAGATTGAGTTAGTAAAATCAGAGCAAAAAAAGTGACAGGTGAATTTCAACGTAAAGAGAGGAGAGATAATCGAGGAGAATCATCTCGAATAGCATTAGAGGAAACTTATGATGAGAAAATACAATTGGATATGAGTGCTCTAGATTTAGATGAAGATATAAATCAGCTTGCTAAGTTTACAGTCAAAAGAAGGACAAAAATGAAAGGTAAACTTACTAGAATGAATCAGGAAGGAAATGAATCTAATGAGAAGGATCAAAGAACTCTTCAAACTATTGAACCACACATTCCCCTTACATCCTCTCATTATGTAGTAATTCCTCATTCAAGTCTCTCTCCTCCTGAGATATCATTAATAGACATCCCATAGTTGGATAATCAATTATCTAAATCAAAATATTTAATTATGATTGCTGAAAATATAACAGGTGATGTGCAAGTTTCAAATACTACACATTCATGGTTCCAGACTAGTCTTCAGAAGAAGAAGAAAGTTTGTATATATTCTTCTTGATTTGATTCTATTATGATTTTTACCATCAATGTTTCAAATCACACTACATGATCCATCATCAAGATGAAGAGCAAGAGAAGCACAAAAGTGCTTCTCTTGCTCTTCATCCTGATGATGGATCATGCTTTTGCTTCTCTTTCTCTTCATCCTAATGATGGATCATGTAGTGTGATATGAAACTTTTATGGTAAAAATCCTAACACAATCAAATCTAGAAGAATATATACAATATAATGGATTGTGGAAATTTGATCTCTTTAAGAAGAAATTTGTTCAAATGATCTTGCCTCCATTTGACATGATCTCTATTTTCCTTTAGAAGCCTCCTAAAATGAAAAAGACTAAAGTTATGTCTAGATTAGCTATTGATAAATCTTTAGGCAAGCTATGTGTAGAAATAGCCAAGTCCATAATTGAAAAGAATGTTGATGAAGCATTTGAGATCAATTTCATTTTGGATAAGGTTGATCTTGGTCCATCTACTGTAGAGAGAGACTTTCAAAATTTTGAAGTGACAACTGCCCAAATGTTACAAGGAGAAAAAAAGGAGAAAAGAACCAAGGAGCAACTCAAGGAGCAAGTTTGGATGCTAGTTTCTTACATCAATTTGATTAGCAATCCCTCTAATGTGAAGATAGTAGTTACATCACTAGACTTAGCAGGTTCTGATGGCATTCTTGATCATGTTTTTTTTGAAAGAGTAAATGAACAAAATTCACATAGTATGATGATCGAAGCTTGGATAAATAGAATGATAGAAGATGCTTCAAAACTCATAACTGAAGTGAAGAAAATATAAGGAAAATCCATCAAATAGATATAGAAAATTTTGAAAGAGCTAGAAAGCAACAAAGAATAGAAAGTCACTTGGCAAAAAGTACCTTATGAATTACAAGAAATAGCCAAGTTAGATACAAGAACCCTAGTTCTTGAGAAGATTATTGCTGATCCAAGTGAGAATCAAACATGTATCTGGAGTAAAAGTATTAGTTAGAAAATGATACATTTCAACAAAGGGATCACTGAGTTTGAAAAACCAGTAGCTTCTTGGGAGCAGTTAAAAATAAAAATTATGTATGAATTAGTCTCTACTATCACATGTGGAGTGGCAGTAAGTGATCTTCAACTTATCAATTGCTAATTTTTTCTTGATTCTTTTAGTATCCAAATTCATTCAAAAATAGAGAATCGAGTATCAGATGTTGAAACTATGATGAAGCTCAGTCTGGTTGCAGTCACTCTAGAAGATTGAAACATTTCAGCCTGTTGACAAGAGTCAGAAGAGATTTAGGATAAATACTTCACAGCCAAACTCAGGATGGAAAATGTGTTCATTATGGATTATGAATCAATGATGATCATCCTTGATGCTTACAGGGCTTTCTAGGATAAGTCAGTTATATCTAGATAGATAGAGTTCATAGCTAGAATACTGGTGATTGGATATGTATACATCCTTAGAAATTCTAGCTAAAGTTTATTTTTGAAAATTTTCCTTGTATAGGTTAATTTTATTGAGGTTAATTAAACTCTTCAAAATTACGTATTTCGAAGGTGGTTATTAACCATGAAGAGGTAGTTATTAACCTTTGTGTCTATATAAGTGCTTTTTTTGGCTTTGTAAAGGGACTTTTTGGCTTTAAAATAAGGAAACACTATGTTGAAATTTTGATTAGGAGAATTTTTTTTGAAAGTATGTATAGATTTTGTCTCTAAAATTGAAAAGTCTCTATTATGTTCTTGGTGCAAGAAAATGAAGTGAGATACGCTTTGGTTTCTTGTTCTAAAATCAAGATTGTTGCAGTATAACCTACTAATTCTTTTGTAGTGAGTGTTCTCATGGTATTGTGCGAATGTTTATGAATCATGAATCAACATGGTAATAATGGTCATTTTCAAGCATAGCTCTTGATTTTTGTTGTTATCATTCTATGTTGACTCAAGAAACTTGTAAGGTCACGTGGTTCATTCTTCTTGAATAGCTTTCTCTTGATCTTTAAAATTTTAGATTCTTTATTTGAAAATATTTTAAAAATATATATCATATGAGGGAGCTGCCCCTCTAAACACAAAGGAAGGACACATACCAAGGGCCTATCCAAATGTCATGAATAGTTTTCCACATACACTCCATTGGGAAATTATTTTATAGTCACAAATCTATTTGCCAACAAATTTTTGTCAACTCTGCTAGGGAGACTAAGTGAGAAAACATTGATAGTCGCCTATAATAAAGCACCATGGTGCTACCACATGAGAACATTTTTCTAGTTCTCCAACCAAACCTTGGCTTCTAAGACACTCAAGAGGATATCATTTCAGACTTGAATACTCTGTCCTAGAGGTATAGACGAGGTGCATAACAATATCATCAAGTAAATCAAGTTCTTGAAAAAGAAGAAGAATTTGGGGAAATCTTTTGGAGAGCTCCTATTGGTTAGAATGTTGTAGTCATTGAAAGAATAGTAGTTATCCCAAGAAGAACATGTAGAATCTTAGTCACATTTAAGGGAAAATAAATAATAACCACTAAGTTGGCTGACAAACCATACACCCGGGTAGATAGAGAAAAGGGTCTTTTAGATGAGGATTTTGAAGCCCTTCAAAAGTTATATTTCAAGCCAGTTAATCCTAAAAAGAAGAAGGTTAAGTCTATCAATAGGTCATCTTCACCAACCAAGGCTACTATTTCTCCTATTGCCTTTCAAGTTGTAATTCTGTCAGGTACTCTTGTACCTCTACCTATTAATTTGCAGCCTTTGAACATTATTCTTCTAGCTATGGCACATCAAGCACCACAACCACTAGTCCCATGGGGAGCTGCTATTGGTCCATTAGCTTTAGGGAACCAATTACACGACATGCACATTGGCTCCCAAAAAATTCTTCCTAAGTTTTGTAGTGATGGAAAATTCACTTCTAATCAACACATAAGTGCATTTTTTATGGCAAGCGGGATTCTTGCAATTCAACATGAAGATGTTTCTATTCATTTTTTTGTTGAAACACTCATAGAAGCCATGATTCAATAGTTTGGTCAGTTGCCAACTAGATCAGTAACTTCATGGGAAACCTTGGTTCAAGCTTTCAAGAGGAGATTTAAAACTGCCCAAGATGAACACTTGCTCCTTTCCTGGTTGACTCAAATTAAGAAAAAAATTTGTGAGCCCATGCAAGAATTGATTTCTCATTTTAACCAAACAATCAACCAAATTGCCACTAACCAAAGACACACTGAAGAAAATCAAATGACTTCCTTCATTAGTGCTCAACCCTTTGATGTAAGATTTCAGATATGAAGGGTGAGACCTCCTAATTTGGAAGATGCATAAACTTTTTCTATAGAGGTGGAGGATGACTTGCTTAGTTCAGGAAAATGGAGTCATGATCTACAAAAGGGGAAAGGTTAGCAAGCTTCTATCACTACCACTGACCCTTTATATCAAAAATTGGCTAATGATGTATTACAAATCAAAAAGAAGTTGCCCTATAATCCTCTGCCTCTATATCAAGATATTCCAAGGAGGAATTATATGCCATATCAGAAAAATAGACAACCTAAATGGCTACTCTAACTAACACCAAGATTAGCTATCTAGCATCTTGCATCATCTAGTAAATAGATTGCTATGTGTGATTTTCACCTAACAATAGATCATGATGGTGCAAGCTATCTTGAGATGGCTAGATTCGGGCAAATGCATTTGACGACGAAGAAAATAGAAGAATATGTGGCTCCTAAAGATGTAATAGAACCTACTATTGGGACCTCTTCCATAAAATTTCTAGAATATTTATCTATTGATGAGAAATTGAAGATATTAACAATCATTCTTGCAATGTAGATACACCAAATTAGAGATAGAGATTAGAAGAGAAGTGGAGTAAAGAAGCAGAGGAGAAAGCTTCTAATGAGACTCCTAAGCAAGTTCTATCTCGTAAGCATAACTTGGAAGAGCATTCACAAGTGAAGGAGATAGATAATGGTAAAACCTCTCCCATTTTTGAAGACTCTTTTGATTTTATTGATCATTGTAAGAAGACCAAAGTACAAATTTTTTAGTTGGACTACCTAAAAGAAAACCCTCATCAATTAGAAAGGTGGATTCAATGTGTTGGTAAAGGAAAAGGTTCACCTAAGATCACTATCCACCATGAGTTAGCAGTTTCTCTAGAAGGGGAAGATAATTTGGAAGGGCCCATGACTGAGAAAGAATCATTTTTTGCAGCTTCTTTGTTAGATAAACTTGATCCATTCTATGTTTCTCTTTATATAGCTGGATGCAAGTTAAGTAATTGTATCATTAATTTTGGTGCATTTGATAATGTTATGTCTTCAAAGGTGGGCCATGCCCTAGGACTCTCTCTAAATAAACCACCTAGAAAATTATATTCCATGGAGGTGAAATATGTCCCAATAGCTGGCTAGTTAAAAGATGCTCAAGTAGCACATCCTGAAAAGAAGTTAAAATTGAATAGCTTGGTTGCTGATATTCTAGCCAGTTATGGGATGCTATTGAGAAGAATTTTTTGCAAAGATCTCGGTGGTGAAATCAAGATGGACATCTCTCATGCCCTTATCCCGATTGGAGATAAAAAGGTTAAACTCAATCCTAAACCTAAACTATATATACAGTCTTGAAATCAGATGATCCAAGAGCTGAAATATTGTATGTTGATACTAGACATGGGACATATATGATGACATCTCCTAAAGATGATGTAACTAAGATTCTTATGCATGATATAACTAATGAATTATGATCAATGGAGTTTGATGGAAGTTCTTCTTCTACTTCAGGTGCTAGGATAGTGTTGATATCACCAAAAGGAGAGAAATTCTCGGAAGCTTATAAGTTCGCTTTTGAAACTACTAATAATACAGCAAAATATGAAGCTCTTCTACTTAGCCTCAAGTATGTAAGAGAGAAAGGAATCAAGAAACTCAAGGTATTAGGAGATGTAGAATTAGTTGTCAATCAGGTACAAAGACAATATGAAGCAAAGAATGTAAAATTGAAGGCATATAGAAATCGAGTGAGGGATGAGATTGAGCATTTTGATGCTTTTTCTTTATTTTCTATTCCTTGTGAACAAAATTCCAAAGTATATTGTCTTGCACTCTCTGCTTCTCTCCTTATTCCCCACCTTAAGTTCAACAAAGATGTTTATATAGTAGAGATGATTCATAGACCTAGTGTGCCTGATAATGATCGACACTAGCAATTTTTTTATGATGATGGGAAATACATTGCATTTCTTGAGGGAAGACCTCCATTTTTAGACCTAAATTTTGAGGGATTGCATGATAATAATGGAACACCATGAGATGACCCTGCGATTATTCAAATGCAAGGAATTGTTATACTAAGATGATTAGTCACAATAGAGAGTCTTTTTGATAAAGAAAATAAAAGGAAAAAGAAATTTACAGATATCAAATCTTCTAATTCTTTGGGTTAGGAGAAAGTAAATATTGGTTTTGAAGAAATTCCAAAGATGGTCCTAATAGGGAAATATTTGTCATCAAAAGAGAAAGTTCAAAATTTATGAAGTTGTTGAAAGCTTACCAAGATGTTTTTGCTTGGGGTTATGAAGATCTGAAGGAATTCATGAATGGAAAATTTAAACATCAAATTCCTTTGAAACCTTATTCAACTCCATTTCAAAAAAAATAAAGGCAATTCAATCCCAAGGTATTTGACACTATATTCAATGAAGTTTATAAAATTCTTAAAGCAAGGATTATCTATCCTATCCACCATTCAACATGGGTAGCCAATATCATCCCAGTCAGGAAGAAGAATGGTGAGATAAGAATATGCGTCGACTTCCAAAATTTGAATCAGGCATCTCTTAAGAATAATTATGGGCTCCCTATCATGGATCATATTTTGTAGTTGGTATCTGGTTAAAAGCTCATGTTGATGTTGTATGGTTTCACTAGTTATAATTAGATTAGTGTTGCACTGGAAGATCAATATAAAATAGCTTTTACCACTCCATGGGGTATGTTTGCCTACAATTGTTTGCCTTTTGGTTTGATAAATGTTAGAGCTACATTTAAATGGGCAATGTATCATTCATTTAAAAATCTCAAGAATAAGATGATTGTCATGTACCTTGATGATCTTACAATGTTTTCAAAAGATAGAAGAGATCATGTGCACCATCTAGAATCTATCTTGCATCGATATCAAACCCATGGCATCTCATTGAATCCTTAGAAGTCTATATTTGGAGTGGTAGAAGGAAAACTACTTGGACATATTGTCTCTAAAGAGGGTATTTGAATAGACCCTAAAAGGGTGAAAGCTATCCAACAGCTATCACTTCCCATGAGTAAACTAGGAGTCAGGTCTTTCTTCTAGAAGATAAACTTCATAAGATGGTTTTAACCAAATTTCTTTGAAATTATGAATTCAATTATGGATATGATGAAAGGAAAAAAAAACTTAAATGGAAAAAGGAAGTTAAGGCTTCTTTTCAACAAATAAAGACTACAATTTCTAATGCCCCTACCCTTTCTTATCCATATTTTTCTAAAGATTTTTATTTTTATTGTTACGCTTCTAAGAATATTTTATTTGCTATACTTACCCCACCTAAAAAAGACAATACTGAGGCCCCAATAGAATTCATGAGTATCCATCTTAAGAAACATGAATTGAAATATTCTTTGATTGAGAAGAATACATATGCTCTAGTCAGAGTAGTGAAATAATTTAGGTTTTACATCCTAAACTCTCACTCCAAGCATTTGTTCCTGACTTAGTGGTGAAATCTCTTGTAACACAACATGAGATTAGTGTCAAAAAAAGAGCCTCCTGGATAGCTAAAGTACAAGAATATGATCTCGATATCAAACCTATAAAGCTTGTCAAAGGAAAAGGTTTTATAAAGCTATAATGGAAGGATCTTCCTCAACTGAAGAAGTAGAAAAATAAATTCCATTAGTCTTATTCATTAGTAATATCGATGATTAGTTTTTCAATATTGCTTATTTTCTCACTTATGGAGAATGCCTAGCTCATCTGTTACGCAAGGGGAAGAGGAACTTAAAATTGAAATCTGTAAAGTATGTTATCTGGGGTGACACTTTTTACAAGAAAGGAATAGATGGTACCTTCCTGAGATGTGTAGATTCTAAACAAAGAAAAGAGTTGCTTCAATTGTTTCATAATGAAGCATGTCGGGATAATTACTCAGCATCAATAACAGCTTATAAAATTTTGAGAAACTATGATTACTAGTCGAGATGTTCAAAGATGTAGAGGAATGGGTCAAGAAGTGTGACTCTTGTCAATATTTCTAAGGGAGAGTCCAATTAGCAACACTGCCCTTGAAGCTAGTAGTGATTGAAGAACACTTTCAACAATGGGGTTTGGATTTCATCTATCCTATCCATCCCTCATCCACTTTTGGGCATACTCACATTTTAATGTCAACTAATTATTTTACCAAGTGGGTAGAGGTTGTCCTAGTCAAATAAACAACTTTAGAAGTGGTGTGTAGTTTCATCAAGCAAAATATTTTGGTTAGGTTTGGTGTTCCTAACAAGATTGTTACTGATAATGCTACAAACTTCTCCTGCCAAGAAATATCAGCCTTTTGCTATCAATATGGGATCATTCTCTCTCATTCTTTAGATTAATTTGCACAAGGAGATGGTCAAGCAGAACTAAGCAATAAAAATATTATGTCCATTGTGTGAAAATTGATAGATGTTAATCAGAGGTCTTGGCACAAGTACTTATATGATGCACTATGGGTAGATTGTACTACTAATAAGAGAGAAATAGAACTATCCCCCTTTGAGATCCTATATGGCATTGAACCAAATCTCCCTCTTCCTCTAGAATTATCTACTTTGAAGTTATAGAATGTTATTGAAAACTACGAATTCAAAGATGTTCTTCAAAAGAGAATATTATATTTGACGAAACTAGAAGAGGAAAGAGAAATGGTTGTAGATAGGATATGGGAACATTAGTTCTGAGCTAAAAAGTTCTTTGATAAGAAAGCTAAATAGATGGTCTTCCAGGAAGGTGATCTTGTCTTACTTTTGGATAAGCATAGAGATCCAAAGGTTTTACATGGAAAATTTGACTCCTTATTGAGAGGCCCTTTACAGATTAAAGAGGTATGTGGAAAGAATTCCTTTATTTTTTCATACCTAAGTGGTACCCAGTTTCCCTTACCTTACAATGGGCAACACTTGAAGCATTATCATCAATAGAAGGTGTAGTAAACCTTTTTGTATATAAATTTTCTCATTTTTGGTGTGCTCCTATCAGTTTGTGTTGGTTTTAGCTTTTCTTTCTATTGTCCTATTTTCAGTGTTCGTTCCCTCTTTTGGAAAGTGGTCCCTCACGGGACTCTACTCTACAACCCAATGGATAAGGCACTATTTTAGTGATTCTAGATTCAAACTTCATCCTTGTCAGCCCTTGTCCCTAGATAGAGCTAGCTGTTACCCGATTATTGTTAATCCAATATCTTTGGCTTCATCCCAGCTCCGCCCAACATTTTGAATTTTCAAAATCTAGCTTTTGAGCCCAATTTTTTTGCAAGTTAATGGAGCGACCCAAAAATAAATATTTTCAATTTTATCATTAACCTTTAACCTTTCAAAAGGTTGAGGATAATTTTCAAATTACATAATTTTGAGGAGGTTAATTAACCTCACCAAAATTATGTATTCTCTCTCTCCCCATTAACCTCTCCAAAGGTTAAAGATAAGTTTCAAATTACATATTTTGGAAGAGGTTAATTAACCTCTCCAAAATTATGTATTCTCTCTCTCACCATTAACCTTTTAAAGAGAGGTTAATGTTTGAGTCCCAAATATGCATTTTTGAGACATTTATTAACCTCTCGAATTTCTTGATGAAGGATTAGGTATGTGAATAACTCAAAATCAATGATCATAAGAATTCTTGTTTCCAGTAACACGTTTGCGAAGATGTGGAGAGAGTTACAAGTGGTCTGAAACAACAAGAATACCAATGCCCATGGATTGTATGATAGAGTGCCTCTTGACATCATGTGGGACTGCAAGTTTATAGTGTAATTGTAGAGGAATGGTGTGGAATCATAGACAAGCATGTGAACCATTTGATTGAATGCTTCATTCTCCAACCAGTGGTTTTGCATAGAAATCACAAATAATGATGGCACACCAACGAAGTTGGAGGTTTCTTGTTTGGGAATTGAAGCCTTAGGAGAGTGAGCACTATTAGCTGATACCTCACTACCAACCCGCAAAACAACACAGTAGTTAATGAACTGATAACTCACATAGCAAGGAGTGTGGAATCATAGAATGCATGTGAGTTATTTTACATAATTGCTGACTGGTTGGTTATTAAAGGAAGCCAAATGCATCCAGAGAGAGAGAGAGAGAAATGTTAGATTGTGGTGACTGATCAGGAAAGTATTGTACATACTTCATACATATTATGGCCGACATATGGCCAACATGTTATAACCCTAAAGCAGTTTAATACTTGTATAAAAGGGCTTAGGTTTGGGTATTTTTCATAATTTTGTGATACAAAATTGGTTCCTGCGGCGGTATTGAGCTGTAAGGGATTACAGATTGTAATCAGGTTGTAATCACTGGATTGTAATAAGATCGAACTTGCTGTTTGGTGGACGTAACCTAGGGATTGGGTGAACCACGTTAAATCTTGGTTCCTTGTGTTCATTTCTATGTGTTCTATTATTTTTTGTTATTGGTTATATTTGCATGTAGTTTTTATTTCTGTCTGTGGTTTATCCAAACAAGTGGTATCAAAGCAAGGTTGTCTTTCAGTTATCCTCTATAGGAAAGTCTCACAGTTAAGTGGGAGTCTCACAGTTGAGTGGGAGCGATGGCAGATGAGGGTAAGTTGAGGGTTGACAGGTTTAATGGGCAGAACTTCCAATTATGGAAGATGCAAATGGAAGACTATTTATATCTGAAGGATTTGTGGAAGCCGTTGGAAGGAAAAGCCAAGAATCAGGGAACTATGTCAGAGGCTGAATAGGATCTTTTGGATAGAAAGGCACTCGGAAGCATTTGATTATGCTTGGCACCATCGGTGGCATTTAATATTACAAAAGAAAAGATGACAGAAGATTTGATGAAAACCCTAGCGACACTGTATGAAAAGCCCTCCGCTTCAAACAAGGTATTCCTCATGAAGTGTTTATTTAATATGAAAATGGAAGAAGGTGAATCTATTGCAGATCATTTAAATGAGTTTAATACTATTACTAGTCAATTATCTTCTGTGGGTATCAATTTTGATGAAGAAATTAGGGCTCTCTTGATTTTGTGTTCTTTGCCTGAAAGCTGGAATGGCTTGGTAATGGCGGTGAGTAATTCGGTTCCTGGATCTAGTACCCTAAAATATGATGATGTGATCGATGTTATTTTAAGTGAGGAAACTTGTAGAAAATCCTCAGGTGGATCTACATCAGGAAGTGCTTTAAATGCACAAAGCAGGGGTAGAATGACTAAAAGAGGAACTAACTCTGGAAATTGTGGGAAATCAAGAGGAAAGTCAAAGGGGAGGAGGTCTCAATCGAGAGGACCAAATGATTGCTGGTACTGTGGGAAACCAGGGCACAAAAAGAAAGATTGCTGGAATTGAAAGAAAAATGAAGGAGATAAATTAGATGGAGACAAGGAGGCAAATGTGGTAAGTAAAAAATCCGAAGAGGATGCTTTGCTTCTGTCTTTAGAGAGTGTTGATGATTCATAGGTTTTAGATTCTGGTGCTTCATTTCATGCTACACCTCATAGAGGTTATTTCATTGATTATGTCCAAGGGGATTTTGGGCTTGTTTATTTGGGGGATAATGAACCCTGTCATATTGTTGGAAAGGGAAAAATTAAGATTAAGTTCCAGAATGGGAATCATTGGCTACTACATGAGGTAAGACATGTTCCAAAACTAAGTAGAAATTTAATTTTAGCAGGGCAACTCGGTGATGAGGGTTGTGTAGTTACTTTTAATGATAAAAATTGGAAGGTTTCAAAAGGTTCCCTTGTAGTAGCAGAAGGTGTGAAAGTAGGCACCTTATATCTTTGTACAGGTCATATTGTTCCTTCTACTTTGATTGTTTCAGAGAAAAATGAATATTCAGGAACAATTACTGCAGTTGAGAAGCGAGAACAAATAGTTGCTGTAGATTCTGATACAGCGCTGTGGCACAATAGACTTGGGCACATGAGTGAGAAAGGTATGAAAGTACTTCATTCAAGGAAAGTTTTACTAGGTCTAAAATGTGTGAATATGGATTTTTGTGAAAGTTGTGTGTATGGAAAACAAAAGAGAGTGAGTTTTGTAAAGACAGGGAAGGAAAACAAAAAGGAGAAATTAGAGCTTGTGCATACAGATGTATGGGGACCAGCTCAAGTATCTTCCCTTGGTGGCTCTCATTATTATGTTACATTTATTGATGATGCAACTAGAAAAGTATGGGTTTATTTCCTTAGACAGAAATCTAATGTATTTCAAACTTTTAAGAAATGGAAATGCTTGGTTGAAAATGAGACTGGTAAGAAATTAAAATTTCTTAGATCTGATAATGGTGGTGAGTATTGCAGTCATGAATTTGAAGATTATTGCTCCACTAATGGTATTTGTAGACAGAAAACTGTTCCAAGGACTCCACAGGAAAATGGAGTGGCTGAACGCATGAATAGGACTATAATGGAGTGCACAAGGAGCATGAGGTTGCATGTTGGGTTGCCCTTACACATGTGGGAGGAGGCTGTCAATACTATAGTATATTTGATTAATAGATGTTCCTCTACTCCTTTGGGCTATGGCATTCCAGAGGAAGCATGGACTGGTAAGAAGGTGAGTTATTCTTTTCTCAAGAACTTCGTTTGTGAAGCTTTTGCTCATATAGACTCTGAAAATAGAACCAAGCTAGAAGCTAAATCAAAGAAATGTGTCTTTGTTGGATATGGCATTAATGAATTTGGGTATAGGCTTTGGGATTTTGAAAATCTTAAAATTATTAGAAGTCGGGATGTCATATTCAATGAGAAAGTGTTGTACAAAGATCTGTTGCAGCAACAAGAGAAGAAAGAAGATGATTATGTAGTGCTGGATGATACTCCAAAAGCTGATGTTCCAGCCATTCCTCATGATGTGCAACAACTACAAAAACAAATACCACACACACCAGTGAATGTTAGATAGTCAACAAGGCAAATTAGACCTCCACAAAGGTTTTCTCCCTCTTTGTATTCTATTTTACTTACTGATGTTGGTGAACCTGAAAGTTATGATGAAGCTATGCAGGTGGATACTAAGATTCAGTGGGAGTCTGCCATGAAAGATGAAATGGACTCTTTGCTGAAAAATAAGACATGGGATTTGTGCAAGTTGCCTGCAGGTAAAAAGGCTTTACAGAATAAATGGGTTTATAGGTTGAAAGAAGAGGACAAAGGTAAGAAAAGATTTAAGGCCAGGTTAGTTGTAAAAGGATTTGCACAGAAAAAGGGAATTGATTTTGATGAGATATTTTCTCCTGTTGTTAAAATGACTTCTATTCGTACTGCTTTAAGTCTTGTGGCTACTGAAGATTTACATTTAGAGCAGATGGATGTTAAAATAGCCTTTCTTCATGGTGATTTGGATGAAGAAATATATATGGCGCAGCCACAGGGTTTTGAGGTCAAAGGTAAGGAGAACTTAATGTGCAAATTGAAGAAAAGTTTATATGGCTTGAAGCAAGCACCTCGGCAATGCTATCTGAAATTTGACAGTTTTATGCATGAGCATGGATATAATAGGTGTCATTCAGATTACTGTGTTTATTTTAAGAGGTTGGATGATGATAGCTACGTTATTTTATGTTTATATGTTGATGATATGCTTGTAGCTGGGTCTAACATGGATCATATTAAGGGGCTAAAATGCCAATTAGCACATGCATTTGCTATGAAGGATTTGGGGGCAGGAAAACAAATCCTTGGTATGAAGATTTGCAGAGATAGGAAGAACAAAAAATTGACGCTATCTCAAGCTGATTATGTTGAGAAGGTGTCACAACGTTTCTCTATGGAGAATGCTAAAGCTGTCAGCACACCTTTACCTGGTCATTTGAAATTAACTAAGGAGATGTGTCCCACGACACAAGAAGAGGAGGATAAGATGTCCAAGGTACCCTATGCTTCAGCTGTAGGAAGTTTGATGTATGCTATGGTATGCACTAGGCCAGATATTGCACATGCAGTGGGAGTCGTTAGCAGGTATATGAGTCATCCAAGATTTGACCATTGGAATGTTGTCAAGTGGATTCTCAGATATTTGAGAGGAACATCCAATAACTGTTTACACTTTGGGGGCTCTACTACTGATTTACAGGGCTATGTTGACTCAGATTTGGCTAGGGATATTGATACCAAGCAGAGTACTACAGGTTATATCTTTACTGTTGGTGGGGTAGTCGTGAGCTGGGTTTCTAGGTTACAGAAGATTAATGCTCTCTCCACTACAGAGGCAGAGTATGTTGCTGCTATAGAGGCAGCCAAAGAGATGATATGTCTTCAGTTCTTCTTGGAAGAATTGGCACATCCTCAGAAGGATAATTATTTATTCACAGATAATCAGAGTGCCATTCATCTTGTTAAGAATTCAGCTCTGCATTCTATGACCAAACACATACAGTTGCGGTACCATTTCATTCGGTCAGTTTTGGAGGATGGACAGTTAAAGCTGGAGAAGATACATACCAATGACAATCCAACAGATATGTTGACAAAGGTTGTAACAAGGGAGAAGTTGAACTCCTCTTCAGCTTCGGTTGGTCTTTTTAGACTGAACATGAATAAAAGAACAGTAGATTCCAGGATGGTTTGATCCAATAGAAGCCCCATGTGGTAGTGGTATTGCTACAGGATCAGTCTCCAAGTGGGAGATTGTTGTTTAGTGTGGAGCCTGATCAGTCCCCAAGTGGGAGATTGTTAGATTGTGGTGACTGATCAGGAAAGTACTGTACATACTTCATACATTTTTTTGGTAGTAGCCGACATGGTAGCTGACATATTATGGCCAACATATGGCCGACATGTTATAACCCTAAAGCGGTTTAATACTTGTATAAAAGGGCTTAGGGTTGGGTATTTTTCATAATGTTGTGATACGAAATTGGTTCTTGCAGCGGTATTGAGCTGTAAGGGATTACGGATTGTAATCAGGTTGTAATCACTGGATTGTAATAAGAATGGACTTGTTGTTTGGTGGACGTAACCCAAGGATTGGGTGAACCACATTAAATCTTGGTGCCCTGTGTTCATTTTTGTGTGTTCTATTATTTTCTGTTATTGGTTATATTTGCATGTAGTTTTTATTTCTGTCCGTGGTTTATCCTAACAAGAAAGCCAGTAATGATAAAAGGAAAGAATAAAGTATGATGTTGGAGCCATATTATGGACTAAATTTTTGTGTCAGAGCTTTCTTAGGTTTTGAAGAGAAGGCAGCCGATCTTCAAACCTTGGAATGCTGCTTGCCATTAAAATACATGCCATGAACAAAGAAAACATACAAACAAAAGTAATGGCTATAGCTTAAGATATTCAAATTTTTGAAGAGAAGAAATTCAATTAGAATATGGGTATAAACATAATGAAGCAACCTGATAAGATGCAATATGGCTCAAGTTTCATGGAGTAGAGGAGCAACATAAAGGAAGAGAATCAAATTTGTAAGTAGGGCACTACATATGAATTGTTTGGAAAGCTCATAAGTCCAGTAAAAATCAAATATATTACAAGGTTTTCTCCACCAAGTTTCAAATAACTAAACCTCAAGCTTGGATTGATGTAAAGAGGTCAAGGAACTAGCACATCAACTATTTAGAGGAAAATCGTCACTCTTACCCATGGTCCTCCTGCATTTTCCTAAACTTGATTTGTTTTATGAAATGCATTGTAGGAATGTCACCAAATCATTTGATCAAATGACAGTCAAAGATTAATTAAGATACTATAGAATAATGTTGATAAATCTATTTGATAAAATGTCTAGTTCATCACTTTGAATATGGGAAATAAAGAGGTAGTGTGGGGTTGAAGACACTAGGTGTAGTTGAGAAAAAGCTCAATAATAAAACCATGAAATACAAATACCAAAGGCTAGATTATGACCCCATTTTAAAAAGTAAACTTCCAAACATTGGTGATGCCATTTTAGGAAGTGTTTTCCTTCAAGATTTTTTGTCATCTCTTGAGAATGAGAAGAAGACCCCTTTAGACAAAAAGATACTACAAAGCGACACTACTCGAGTAGGAGGGAATCCCATTTTGGCACAATGCCTAGATATAGTATTAGAATGCATGAAATCCTATCATCTAAATACTAGGGAAGTCATTTCATCAAATAATAAAGTGATTGTTTGTTTGGGTCCTATTTCTATTGCCATTGCCTTCTGATTGCCTCCCAGAGTGCAATAGGCCAACATCAATTTAAGAACTACCAAGTAGTACTATATGGTGAATCAAACTTAATGTTTAAACATTGTTTCTAGGTCATGGCTCTTGTATCCAAGGAAAGGGAAATCTCAATTAGCCAAATCCATCCACAGATCATTGTTAAAGGAAGATGTAGTGAACATGGCAACTCTATTAAGAAAGATAATAAGACTTTGGGATTCACATGAATTTGAAGGTTGCATGTTCCTATTTATTAACATGGTCTACAAAGGGAAGCAACACATTAATTGGGCTGAAATTATTAGTGACTCACTGCATAGTCAACTTATGGAACTTTAGGAAAATGATTGTTTCTACATGACTGCATATCTTTTCTACACTAAATTACAAGTACCAAAAGTTGGCTAGGGCTTAACTGAGAACATATTTATGATGATACAACTATTATTTACATTCATCTTCCTTAGATACAATATGATAATAGACTGCACCATTTTAGAAGAGTGAATGATGTGTTTACAATGCTGACCATAAGATAAATTTAGGGAAACATGGGACTCAGAATTTTGCTAGAAACATCGATGAAAGTAAAAAAATATGGAAGTGTTTTCATACAATTCCTAAAGTTCACTTATATTAGGCTAGCTACCTATGATGGGTGTCCCCTAATGCTACCTAGATTTTTTGGTGATGAATTGGTCTTGATTGAAATGTGTAAGTAGATTAGTCAAATCAATAAAGTTTGTAAGAATAGGAGGATAGATGAAATACATTTTCCTATTGGTATTAGATATTATAGATGTGATACTACGTCAAATGCAAGAAATATAGAGAGATCCATTGCCACAAAAAATTTGCATCCTTATACTATGTGTTTCCCTTACAGTAGTAAATTTTATGCAGTTAATAAGTTAAAGCTAAACCCCAGCCTTGGTCACTGTCTTGCTCTAGAGGACTTTTGGGAGGATTGTGAAAATGATTTCGAAGTAAGGAAGAGGGATTTGATGCAGCTTATAGTAAGGTAGGTCGATGTTGAAGTGGCAAGTGTATATGATGATGGAGTTTCCTTGATTGATCCCTTCTACTATGAGAAAATTGAATTACTAAATCTCCCTCCTATTGATTGGTCATTCTAGGAATTAAGAAGCCTAAAAGAAAGGAGTACCTATGTTCTTAAAAGAACAAGAGATTGAGCTAGTAAAATTAGAGAATAAAAAGTGACTGGTGAATTTCAAAGTAAAGAGAGGAGAGATAATCAAGGAGAATCATCTTGAATGGCATTAAAGGAAACTTTTGGTGAGAAAATACAACAACTGGATATGAGTACTCTAGATTGAGATGAAGATCTAAATCAGGTGGCTAAGTTTACAGTCAAAAGAAGAAGGATAAAAATGAAAGATAAACTTACTAGAATGAATTGGCAAGGAATGAATCTAATGAGAAGGATCAAAGAACTCTCCAAACTGTTGAACCACACATTCTCATTACATCCTCTGATGATGTAGTCATTCCTCATTCGTGTGTCTCTCCTCTTGAGATATCATTAATAAAAATCATGCAGTTGGATAATCAGTTATCTAATTCAAAAGATTTAATGATGATTGCTGAAAATATAATAGGTGATGTGCAAGTTTCAAATACTATGCATTCATGGTTTTAGACTAGTCTTCAGAAGAAGAAGAAAGTTGTTCAAATGATCCCACCTCCATTTGATGTGATCTCTAGTTTCCTTCATAAGTCTTCTAAAGTGAAAAAGACTAAATTGATGTCCAGATTAGATGTTCATAAACCTTCAGGCAATATATGTGTAGAAATAGCCAAGCCCATAATTGAAAAGAATGTGTATGAAGCATTTGAGTTAGATTTCAATTTGGATAAGATTGATCTTGGTCAATCTACTATAGAGAGACACTTTCAAAAATTTGAAGTGAGTGCTGCCCAAATGTTACAAAGAGAAAAGAAGGAGAAAAGAACCAAGGAGCAACTTAAGGAGCAAGTTTAGATGCTAGTGTCTTACATCAATTCAATTAGCAATCCCTGTAATGCAAAGACAATAGTTACTTCACTAGCCTTATTAGGTACTGATGGCATTCTTGATCATGTTGTTGTTGAAAGAGTAAATAAACAAAAGTCATACAATATGATGATAAAAGCTTGGATAAACAAAATGATAGAAGATGCTTCAAAACTCATAACTGGAATCTCTAAAATTGAAAAGTCTCTATTATGTTATTGGTGCAAGAAAATGAAATGAGATACGCTTTTGGTTTGTTTTCTTAAATGAAGATTGTTGCAATATAAACTACTAATTCTTTTGTAGTGAGCGTTCTTATGGTATTGTGGGAATGTTTATGAATCATGAATCAGCATGGTAATAATGGTCATTTTCAAGCGCAGTTCTTGATTTTCTTTTTTATCATTCTATGTTGACTCGAGAAAGTTGTAAGGTTGCATGGTGCATTCATCCTAAACAGCTTTCTCTTGATCTTTAAAGTTTTAGATTCTTTAGAAAAATCTATTTTCCAACATAAATTAGAAATATTTGTGCTCTTTATAAGATTCAAAATTTCCCATAAATTGTTTGAGGCTGACACATAATTAATGTTGGATGTGTGGAAGGGTGGAGTTAAACAAGCAATGATGACATAGGTGTCTCTCTTAGGTAATTAAAAACTTCGATATACCAAAAAATTAGAACTAGAGGCATCTCACAAGTATTTGAAATATTGATACATTATGGGTGCTTTAATCAAAAGGGGGACCCCTTAATAGCTTAGTCAAATCATAAATTAGGAATGATGGAATTTAGGTGATGCAACATTGTGAAAAATTGAAGGGTGAAATTAAGTTGAGCTAGGAAATTAATATGAAAAAATCCTTAGGGGGGTTGATATATTTGAATTCAATTTTCACCCTTGTTTGAAAGAGATTCTTCTAGGGTGCTACCTTCCCTACATATATGAGTAATTTTATACAGAGGCAAGTGATTGATAAAAGACACAACTATATCTAATCCAAAATTTAAAATCCAATTTGGGGATAGTCTTCTTCTAAGGGAATTATAAATAATATCGGAATCCCCCTCAATGATAAGATTACCAATATCAAGTTTCTTACATAGTAATAATCCTTCTACCAATACCTCTATTTATTTTATGTTATTAGAAGCCACATTAATAGGCTTGGTTATTTGCCCAAAAGGCTTCCTATTCTAGCAATGGATTGTGCAACAAATTCCGCCTTGACTAGGGTTACCTTTTAATGCTCTGTAAATGTTGAGCTTGTGCCTCACACGGGGAGTCCATACACAATCTTCCTACCATTTTGTCCTACAAATTGAAGAGTAATCAGGCCAAACCATTCTTTATTCATACATGAATCTTGATTAGTGAAGAAACCTTTACAATAGGTGTTAAAGGACAACTTGCTATTAATGTTCTCCACAATTCTAGCTTCTACTTTGTTCTGTAAAGAGTCATGAGGGATTTCAAAATTATTGAAGATTGCATGGTCACTTTCCTTTTATAATTTTGATATGAGAATAGTTGGGGCTCAATTCCAAAGGGATTTGAATGTGATCTTAGCTCTTCTTAATTGATATCCTTAAACATGGCCATAGAGAGAGATTGGAAAGGTTGAAGAAAAGTGAGTCACTTTCTCCAACATGGTCATAAGAGAGAAACCTATCCAAGCTACACCACTCTAGGGGTCAGAAAATATGCATGACAGATAGTAATAATTACCAATTGAGTCAAATAGAAGAAATTCACTCATTGAATGGGCCACTACACTATTTTTGATAATGAGAATGGGCCTAACTTCCACTAGTCTACTAGTGACACCAATTTAATTTATTTTGGGTATATTTATACTATCCATAATTTCCCCAAGTTTAACCATTGATGGGGCTTTAAAGTAACTATGACACAATTCTAAGATAAATCTTTTGTCATCATTGGCATGGAGAATCATGGTTGCAAATTTGGGTATTATTTTAGTGTTAGAATTTGACTTATCTTAAAGAAGTGAATATTCATGGCACACAATCTTCATCACGACTCTTATTACCAAACTGTGAGGAAAATTTAACATAATTAGTAGCCTTCTATTAGAGATATGGCCCCAACACTATAAGATCCTATTGCCCATCTTCATCCTAACGTTTGTATCCATTTCAAAAGGGAAATGCCAAATTATAAACATTTATCCTCTTCATAAGAGTCAAAATTTCCCATAAATTGTGTGAGGTGGAGCTGGAATTAATGTTGGATTGTGAAAGGGGAGAGTTGAACAAACAATGATGAAATTGGTATCCTTAGGTAATTACAAACTTTAATCTACTAAAAAAATTAAACCATAAGAATCTCACAAGTGTTTAAAATATTGATAAATTATGAGTGCTTTATTCAAAAGGGGGACCCATTAATAGCTTGATCAAATTGTAAATTAGGAATGATGGAAACTTAGGTGATGTAACATTGTGAAAAATCTAAGGGTTGAATTTAGTTGGGCTAGGAAATTAATGAATTTTTGTCCTTAGTGGGGTTGATATATTTGGATTCCATTTGCACCCTTGTTAGCAAGAGAATATTCTAGGACCATGCTACCTTCTCTATGTATATGAGTAATTTTATATAGAGACAAGTGATTGATAAAAGACACTACTATATCCAATCCAAAACTTAAAATCCAATTTGGGGAGAGTTTTCTTCTAAAGGAATTCTAAATAATATGGGAATCCCCCTCAATGATAATATTACCAAGATTAACCTTCTTACATATTAATAATCCTTCTGAAAATGCCTATATTTCCTCTATGTTATTAGAAGCCACATCAATAGGCTTAGTGTGGTGCCTGCTCCTAGTTTGCATTTTATTATTATTGTCAAACTCTTTTAGGCCAACTTTATGCTTGATGATTAGTAGCATTATTTTTGAGATTATTAGATATTGTTTCATATTTAGTTGATTTTATAATGAGATTACTTGGTACTCTATACTTCATGTATGCATGATGATTATTACAATGTTTTTAGTTATTGATGATGATTATTTAGATGGATTATCATATGTTTTTTCTTATGGATACTTACCCCATACTGCATGTGTATGGTGTGCGTGTATGTTTTCTTTATATAGGGTATTATTGATGTGGTTAAGGAAGGAAGTAGACTCACCTACTAGTCAGGATGTACATGATGCACGACTTCCTTCCATAGCCTATTTAGATTAGTATATATGTGTTTGTACATGTCTGAATTTTTATGCAGATTGTAGGTACCATGTATTGACTTCTCTAAATTGCCAAGATGAGTGTACCCTATTTCATTATCTCAATGGTAAGAGAGGGGAGATAAATTCTTGAGTCCAAATCCTAAACCTTTAAGCAAATTGTCTTAGAAAAATTAGGACAAGTATCCGAGTTGATTACCTTTTGAATGTATTTTATGATGTTAATTTGTGATTATAACCCTTTAGTTTGATCTTGTATGTATATTTCTATGATGGGTTGTCATATTTTGTTTTATAAGTCTTTGGTGATTTTTTCTATTAATTAAGTCCAATTAAATTCTTAAATTAATAAATTAATTTAATGGAAATTTATTATTGTATTTTTCAATATTTAATCATATTTAATTAATTGTGAAATTAATTAAATAAAAGATTAAATTTCAAGATAAAAATTATAAGTTTAATTTTAAAACATGATGATATTTATTTTATTTAATAATAATATATTTAGAGTTCATTTTTAAATAAATGCTAAATAATATTATTATTTAATTTAATAAATATTTTATCAATTAACGTTTCGAAAATAAATTAAAGAGTGGAAAAAGATATTAATTTATTAAAAGTTTTAAGAATGCATAAAGTGTGCATGAGATTGAAATTAAATAAAGTTATTTTATAATTCAATAAACCTATATGAAAAAGATAAAGGTATAGTTCTTATTTTGGCATTTTATATTTATTTAAAAATTTTATTTTCATAATGAACTCTAAATAATATTATTATTTGAATTGATAAATATAATATTAAAGCGTCAAATGATTTAACAAGAGATAGAATACATAATTTAATAAAGTTTATTTTAATTAAATTGCATAAAGGTTATGCATGAAATTAAAATATAATAAATTAATTAAAGAGAGAGTAAGCAATTATTTCATAAAGTTTATTTTAATTAAATTGCATAAAGTGTATGCATGACATTAAAATATAATAAATTGAATAAAGTGAGAAAGCTAATTAATTTAATAAAGATATTTTAATATCTAAAAGTTTGTGAAAAAAGAGGTAAAAGATAACAAGTAACAAACAACAATTGATCAGTGAGTTCTCTCGGATGATTGCACAATTAGAGCCCCAAATTTAGGGGATAACTTTTTATAGAGAGCATGTGATTGCACAATCAAAGCCCCAAATTAAGGGAGAACTCTTTATGAGAGATCTAGAGCTCATTTTGCAATAATTTTAATAAGTATTGTTAAAATTTGAAATTTAATTATTTGAAAATTTGATTTATTAATTCATTATTTAAATATAATTCTAATGTAAATAAAAAATCAAAGAAATTAATTGGTAGAATTAATGTTTTCTTTTATTAACTTGGATGTGTTAATATGTTTTAGATATATGAAAATGGTTTGTAATACTAGGGAAATTTTATTATTCAAAAACCTTAATAATTATAATACTTTTACAAATAAAAATTGAAACCTTTCTATTAACTCAACAAGGTGTTTTCAAATCAAACCAAACTATGAAACCTACACTTTCTTAAATGTATCTTGTTTATGTTTTGGGTTTGGGTTGACTGGAGTGTTGACCAATCTTAGGATGTTACTAGAGGCTTGGGAGTTGTACATTTGTGAAGTTATGATGATTTGATTTTGATAATTTATACTCAACCATGGTAATATTTCTGGTATGCTCTATGATCTATGTTGATCTATTTATTGTTATTTCTTTCTAGTGTTCTCTTGTGAAACTGAGGTGAATGGTGTGACCTATATGATATAACCATTTTGAGTCTTTGATTCATTGTATTTGGATTGTTTTCTAGACACTTTTATAGGAGTGAGGTGTTTGGTATAATTTGTTCTTGGTGATGTCATGTTATGACATATTTGACTTAACCATTTTGATTCTTCGATCAGTTATTTTTTAGATGCTTTTTAGTTGCTTGTAGAGAATTGATGTGTTATTATAAATTATCTTTTGATGCTTTCTAGTCACTTGTATAAGACTGAGGTAATTTTATATGATTATTTGATTTTTTTTTTTATGAGCTTATGGTAGGTTATCTATATGCAATGTTGGGAAGTGGCTTGCAATGGAGGCTCGGGCCCTAAGTGGTTGCCAAGGTAACCCATTGTAAGTTGTTTAATAAGTGAAAACACTACACTAAATACGAGTAAATTAAACCTAATAAGAGTCTTTGTATATTCTCACCCATTCCTTGAGTGCTAGTATAGACTAGGATGGGAGTAGAGAGAATGCTTGGTTGCAAAAATGTATTGTTAGTATGCCTTGTCAGTACGAGAGGATACTATTGCCACATAGGGATCACTAGGAGGCTAGGGTCCTTAGGAAATGCCAGGAAAACTCTAGTGTCATTCATACGATGACACTTGCCTAATTACATAAGAGATTTCCTATGTTTGTTTCTGTGCCTCTAGGTATAGATATCGATGTATCTTGGAACCTTTGAGTTAGATTAATTTTAAGATTTTCTAGACTTAGAGAGTACTTTTCATATGTGGATTGATATCTTGTTTGGGACTTGAGAGTATCTCCTTAGTGCAGTGGGAGTGGGCCATTTAGGTTCCATGCAGTCAGATGGTAGTACTTTATACTCTTACCACTAAGATCTATTTATTGATGCCATGGCTAGAGTTCCTTGTCTGCATTTGCTTTCATTCTATTTTTGTGCATTATGATGGATGGTTGTATCTTTATGATGGATAGTTATGTTTTTATGATGGATGGTTTCACTTATTGTATGGTTCTTTGTTTCATGGATCAAAAAGGGATGATGTAACCTACTTTTATAAATGTATATTCTTTTAACCTTTCATACCCTGTGACATGTACAGTGGATGATTGAGCATTCTAAATTTTATTGCCAAGTGGCATTCAGAATAAATGTATATTATTTAAAGGGACATTGGACTTATAATTATTCTTTCATATGGATGTGGTATTTTTAAGATTAGTATTAATTGATTTGAAATGTAATTCAATGTCTTGGGATCTTTAAAGAATATAACCTATTATGTATGCTTATAGATGATTATATGTTATTGTTTCCGCTACTTTATGTTTGATGTGTATGTTATCTTTCTTGTTTAAAAATAAATAAAAAATGTTTGGCAAACTCACCAAAAATTTATGTTAATTCTTTTGGATCCCTTGGTGGTCCATTACATCTGGTATCAAAGCTCAAGTTCTACATTGGGAGCTCTGGGTATACTGGAACGCCATTAGTTGTTAACTAGCTGAACTAAAAACTAAATTTTAACTATTCTATGTTTCTTTTTTCAAACTAAAATTTTAACTAATTGAATTGAAACAAACATAAACTTTTAGATGTATGTTTTCAAACTTGAAAACTTAAACTTCAAAACTGAATTATTACGTAAACCTAAAATTAGGCAAAACTAAAAATTGAACTTATACTATTTTCAAAATATGTGTCTTTTATATATGCTTGATAGTGGTATGTTTATGGTTAGTACATCATCTTTTTATCTTGGATATTATTGTTGGAGTGTTCTAAGTGGAGTCAGATCCTCCTATGGGGGAAAAGGGTCCAATGGGATCTACATAGTGAGTTGTTTAGTTTTACCTTTCTTGTAGGCTTTCAGGAGTAAGCATAAGTCTAAGGGGGTGGATGTAGTGCCTACCCCTAGTTTTCATTTTATTATTATTTATAAAATATTTTAGGCCAATTTTATGCTTGATTATTAGTAGCATTATTTTTTAGATTATAAGATATTGTTTCATATTCAGTTGATTTTATAATGAGATTACTTGGTACTCTATCCTTCATGTATGCATGATGATTATTACAATGTTTTTAGTTATTGATGATAATTAGTTAGATGGATTATTATATGTATTTTCTTATGGATACTTACCCCATACTGTATGTGTATGGTGTGCCTGTATGTTTTCTTTATGTATGGCATTTCTGATGTGGTTAAGGAGGTGAGTTGTAGTCACCTACTAATTGGGATCTACATGATGTACCATTGCTTCTATTGTCTATTCAGCTTAGTATATATATGTTTGTACATGCATGGATATTTATGCAGATTGCAGTACTAGGTATCGACTTTCTTTAATTTCCAGGATGAGTGTACCCTATTGCATTATCTCAATGGTAAGAGAGGGGAGATAAATTCTTGAGTCCAAATCTTAAACTTTTAAGCCATTTTTTCTAGAACAATTAGGACAAGTATCTAAGTTGATTACATTTCAAATGCATTGTATGACATTAATTCATGATTACAACCCTTTAGTTTGATCTTGTATGTGTTTTTCTAAGCTGGGTTTTTGTATTTTGTTTTATTAGTCTTTGGTTATTTTTTCTATTAATTAAGTCAAATTAATGAATTAATTTAAAAGAAATTTACTATGGTATTTTTAAAAATTTAATTATATTTAATTAATTAGAAAATTAATTAAATAAAAAAGGATTGAATTTAAAGATAAAAATTTTAATTTTAATTTTAAAACATGATAATATTTATTTAATTTAACAATAATATATTTAGAGTTCATTTTTAAATAAATGCTAACTACTATTATTATTTAAGTGAATAAATATTTTATCTTTGAAAATAAAATAAAATGTGGAAAAAGATATTAATTTATTAAAAGTTCTAAAATTGTGTAAAGTGTACATAGATTAAAATTTAATAAATTAATTAAAAATAGAAGTCAAGTGAAATTAAATAAAGATGCATGAAAAAGATGAAGTTATAGTTCTAATTTTGGTATTTTAAATTTATTTAATTTAATAATAATTTATTCAAGAGTTTTACTTTAATAAAGTTTATTTTAACTAAATTGCATAAAGCTTATGCATGAAATTAAAATATAATAAATTAATTAAAGAGAGTAAGAAATTATTTCATAAAGTTTATATTAATTAAATTGCATAAAGTGTATGCATGAAATTAAAATATAATAAATCAAATAAAGTGAGAAAGCTAATTAATTTAATAAAGATACTTTCATATCTAAAAGTTTGTGCATGAAGAGGTAAAAGATAACAATTAATAAACAATAATTGATTAGCGAGTTCCCTTGGATGATTGCAAAATCAAAGCCCCAATTTGAAGGGAGAACTCTTTATTAGAGATCATGTGATTGCACAATTGGAGCCCCAAATTAAAGGAACTCTTCATCAGAGATCTAGAACTCATTTTGCAATTACAAAGGTTTTGGAAGATGAATTTAAAAGAAGCAAGTTTTCAAAGAAAGGGGATTGTTTTGCATGCTTTGTGTAATTGTTGTTTTAGCATTAGATCTAGGTAGGATCTCATGGTTTATTTGTACTATGATTTTCCATCCTTTGAATTCATGTCTTCTTCATGTGTGTTGTGTTTCGATTTTTAGATTTCTTCTAAGTTGAGCCCCTTGTTTTGCATATTTATTGCTCTTCATTTTCAAAACTTTTGTAAGCAATTCAATGATTGAAAACCTTGTGTGTGGATCTCATTATTCATCATTCTTAAGAGACATCTGTATACAAAATGGAAACTAGAAAACCCTAGTGTTAAGATTTACCATTCTCCGTTGTTGAATACATATGTGAAAGAGTTAAATTGAAACGCTTATTGTTAAGTTGAGGTTTTGTATATCGAATTGTTAAATCAGGTTTTGGATTCTGAGAAGAAAAGAAATTTTATTTTATAGAATTTGACTAGTTGGTTTGAATTTCTATATCAAGGCTATTTTCGAAAGTTTATGTTTTTAGTAGTTTTCGATTTTTACAAAGTCTATATTTTTTAACAAGTTTCTATTTTTAGAAAGTCTCTATTGTTAGTAGGTTTCTACTTTAAGAAAGTCTCTATTTTTTGTAGGCTTTTATTTTTAGAAAGCCTTTATTTTCAGTAGGTTTCTATTTTTAGAAAGTCTCTGCTTTTAGCAAGTTTCTATTTCGAGAAAGTTTCTATTTTTAGTAGGTTTCTATTTATAGAAAGTTTCTAATTTTAGTAGGTTTCTATTTTTAAAAATTTTATGTTTTTAGTAGGTTTCCATTTTGGAAAGTTTATATTCTTAGCAGGTTTCTATTTTTGGAAGTTTCTATTTTTAGCAGGTTTCCTTTTTGGGAAAGTTTTTCCTAAGTTTAATTAAATTAAAATTACTATGGTAATAATTGATAATTATTATTATTAATAATTTTAATATGTATCGTTAAATTTTGAAATTTAATTATTTGAAAATTTGATTTATTACTTTATTATTTAAATATAATTCTAAAGTAAATAAAAAATCAAAGAAATTAATTAGGAGAAATAATGTTTTCTTTTATAAACTTGGATTTTTTTATATGGTTTAGATATATGAAAATGGTTTGTAATACTAGGGAAATTTTATTATTCAAAAACTTTAGTAATTATGATACTTTGAGAAAATAAAAATTGAAACCTTACTATTAACTCAACAATGTGTTTTCAAATCAAACCAAACTATGAAACCTACACTTTGTTATCTGTATGTTGTTTATGTTTTGGGTTAGGATTGACTAGAGTGTTGACCAGTCTTAGGATGTTATTAGAGGCTTGGGACTTTTTCATTTGTGAGGTTATGATGATTTGATTTTGATCTTTTACGCTAAACCATGGTAATGTGTCCACTATTCTCTATGATGTGTGTTGATCTATTGATTGTTATTGCTTTCTAGTGTTCTCTTGTGAAACTAAGGTGAAAGGTGTAAGTCTTCAATTAGTTGTATTTGGATTGTTTATGTTTTGGGTTTGGGTTGACTAGAGTGTTGACCAATCTTAGAATGTTACTAGAGGCTTGGGAGTTGTACATTTGTGAAGTTATGATGATTTGATTTTGATAATTTATACTCAACCATGGTAATGTTTCTGGTATGCTCTATGATCTATGTTGATCTATTTATTGTTATTTCTTTCTACTGTTCTCTTGTGAAACTGAGGTGAATGGTGTGACCTATATGATATAACCATTTTGAGTCTTTGATTCATTGTATTTGGATTGTTTTCTAGACACTTTTATAGGACTGAGGTGTTTGGTATGATTTTTTCTTGGTGATGTCATGTTATGACACATTTGACATAACCATTTTGAGTCTTTGATCAGTTATTTTTTATATTCTTTATAGTTGCTCATAGAGAATTGGTTTTTTATTGTGAATTATCATTTGATGCTTTCTAGTCAGTTTTAAAGGACTGAGGTGATTTTATATGATTATTTTATTTGTACTTTTATGAGCTTAGGGTAGGTTATTTATATGTAATATTGGGAAGTGGCTTGCAATGGAGGTCAAGGCCCTAAGTGGCTGCTAGAGTAACGCATTGTAAGTTGTTTAATAAATGAAAAAACTACACTAAATGAGAGTAAAATGAACCTAATAAGAGTCTTTTTATGTTCTCATCCATGCCTTGAGTGTTGGTACAGACTAGGATGAGAGTAGAGATAATGCTTGGTTACAACCATGCATCGTTCGTATGCCTTGTTAGTACAAAATGATACTAGTGCTACATAGGGATCAATAGGGAGTCAAGATCCTGAGAGACTATGAGGGTAACTCTAGCATGATTTGTGTGATGACACTTTCCTACTTACATAAGATATTTTCTATGTGACTTTGTGTGCCTCTGGGTATAGATGTCGATGTACCTTGAAAACTTTATGTTAGATTACTTTTAGGATTTTCTAAACTTAGAGAGTACTTTTGATATTTGGATTGATATCATGTTTGGGATTTGTGACTATCTCCTCCGCATGGTGGGAGTGGGCCATTTATGTTCCACACAATCGAGTGGTAGTGATTTTTACTCTTACCATTTAGATCAATTTATTGATTCCATGGCTGGAGTTCCTTGTCTACATTTCCTTTCATTCTATCTTTGTGTATTATAATGGATGGTTGTATCTTTATGGTTGATAGTTTTGTCTTTATGATGGATGGCTTCACTTATTGTATTGTACTTTTTTTCATGGATTTTTAAGGGATGATGTAACCTACTTTTATAAATGTATATTCTTTTAGCCTTTCATACCCTTTTACATGTAGAGTAGATGACTGAGCATTCCAAATTGTTTTGCCAAGTGGCATTCAGAATAAATGTATATTACTTAAAGGGACTCTGGACTTTTAATCACTCTTTCATATGGATGTGGTATTTGTTAAATTAGTATTAATTAATTTTAAATGTAATTCAACATCTTCAAATCCTTAAGGAATGTAACCTATTATGTATGCTTATAGGTGATTGTATGTTAATGCTTCTACTACTTTATGTTTGATGTGTATGTTATCTTTCTTGTTTTAAAAAAAAAAAAATTTAAAAATTTAGTAAAACTTTAGATTAATTCTTTTTTATCCCCATGTAGGGTGTTACACTTCATTATTTTCACAAAAGGATTCCTATTCTATTAATGGATTATGCAACATATTCCATCTTGACCTAGGTTACCTCTTAATGCTCTGTAAATGTTGAGCTTGTGCCATGCAAGGGCAGTCCATACACAATCTTCCTACCTTTGTTTAGATTTAGCTCCTTGTTGTCCTAAAAATTGAAGAATAATCAGGCCAAACCATTCCTTCTTGATACATGAATCCCAATCAGTCAAGAAACCTTTAGGATGGGTGTTAGAGAAAAACATAATATTAATGTTCTCCACAATTCTAACTTTTACTTTTTTGCACACATAGTCATGAGGGATTTCAAATTTTTTGAAGATTTCATTGTCATGTTCTATTTATAAATCCCATGTGAGAATAGATGGGTCTCAATTCCAAAGGGAGTTGAATGCGATCTTAACATTTTTTAATGGTCATCCTTCAACACGGCTAGTGAGAGAGTTTGGAAAGGCTAAAAAAAAGTGAAGTTTATTATAGTACAAAACTAAAAATCATGGGAATAGGTGCAAGAAAGGATACAGTGGTCCATAATTTCCTCTTTCTCTTTAGAGAAATAGTACTAAGATAGGCCAGAGAACCCAATCCTTCTAGGTCATTATACTATAGAGTTTTATTTTGGGTGGCTATCAAAAGGAACATTCTTTCTTTGTGGAGATGCAATTTACTCTAGCAAAGGCCTAAGGTTAGAAAGGAGGATATCCATTTTCTTTGTAGCACTAGAGAGTTATATCCTTCATGGACACTGTATTTTCTTGACTTATCCTTTGTCTAAAAGAAGGAGTTCTCTTTAAGCTTTAGAAATAATTGTTGATCTTTCAGTCTATACTTCTTAGTTTAACATTTTCATTTGTAGATAATGGAAAATTTTCTATGAATCTCCATTCCTATCCTAAATGGGGATCACTATTAGTAAAGGATATATAATTAATAAGGGAGTCAAGATAGTAGGCCCTAAAAGAAATAAAAATATTAGGAGAGGAAATATTTGCTAATGAGGGTAGCAATGCTAAGAATATTCCTCGAATAGTGTCAATTGTTGATTCCCTAGATCCCAAGAAAGATGATTCAAAACTAGGGGTCTCTTGTGTAACATAAAGTTCCATACTCTAGAGCCCATGGAAGAAGAGTCTGCTCCAAAAATACAGTGGGGATCATCTTGGGAGAGATATTTGTTGAACAAAACTTTGGCCCATTTCCTAAAGAACAAGACATCTAATAAGTTGACAAAGGAGAAATAATCGACTTGATCATAATTAACCAACCTATATAAGATAGCCACTTGGTTTTATTATTTTTAGAGTCCACTTTTTGTGGGATGTGTTCCTAGATATTTTTTGATATAGTTACCTGGTCTAGATGAATTCCTAGGTAAAATTTCTATTCTTAAAGTTCATACTATTGCAAATCCTATCCTTGAGGATTGGTTATGAATCAATGAAAAAGGTTTTTTATTTATCTATATTGACAATTTGACATGAGGATTCCATATATAAGTCAATATTTCCTTTTATCTCTTTGGCTTTATTAACTAAGCATTGACAAGACACGATAGCATCATCTAATTTTTTTTGATAGGTAGTGTTAGGAGTAACCTATGTTACCTTGATCCCTTCAATGATGCCCTAATCTTGAGGGGCCTTAGTAAGCCCCTCAAAGGCTTCTTCCATGATGAAAAAGAGAAAATGGGATATAGGTGTTAGAAATAGGAAATACTTAGAGGGCAACGGGGAGTGCTGAATCAATAATTTGAAAACTTTAACTAAAAATTGTATAGTATTAACAATCTTATAACTTTCATATGAAATCAACTAAATATACTAAAAATTAAAATTAATCGTACAATAAGAGAACTCATAAAACTATATTTTTTTAAACTAGCTCAATCATGCACAAGGGAAAACCCTAGTGGGGATGGTATCCACAAAATGATCAACTAATAAAAAATATCTTGTGAAAGATATTGATCCTGTTAGGAGTCTATTGCATCCATATAGTGTCTTGGTCCTTGTTAAAAGCCTCAACCATGTTAAGAGTTTGTATATACAGTCACAAGATGTATGCAAGATGAACCCACTAACCAAACATGTAATATATAATGTAATTCCTCCAATACAAAGAGATATATATGAAACCTCTTTACACTTTTGTTGATATCTTGAATATCTGATACTTTCTTTTTTTTCTCACAAGATGCACACTTCTCTAATCATACATTAGATTTTTCATAGCATATAATACATACATACTTCACCAAGACTTCACATGTATCAATCTTTCCTTTATACATTGTTAATTACAAATTACTACCTAGTTGACCTACATGACTTTATACACTTTACGAAATACAAAATTATTTTTTTCTGAATTAGGGTTAATATTGAAATGTCATCTCTAATTAGTTTAGTAATTATTTTGTAAATAAAATAATTTCTTCACCCAAAATACCCATTTCTCTATTATACTTTGTTCTATTTGTATATTGTCGTAATTGGTAATTTGTCATTAATGTTGTCCATAAAATCTATACAATCTTGTGCTCTCACATACAACATCATCATGATGTCAGGTATCTGTACCTAACTTTTCAAGTGTCTAAGTTCCTTTGTAAATAGTGCTAATCAAAACTTTATTTGTTCTACTAGATAAGCTATGTGACACTTAGACAATTTTTGAAGTACAAGTTCCATAATTGATTCTACATAGTCTTCCCTCTACACATAGAAGATATATTTCCATAAATGACAGCATCTAATGTTCACCTTAGCCAAGTTTCCAACAATCTCCCCCTTTAGCATGATGGCAACATATGAGAAAATTGGCTAAATCCCAAAATGACAAACTTCAAATTTGGCCTTTAGAAAACTTCAAAACTTCTTATCTATCCCTTATATATATAATTTTCCTTATCATCCCCCCTTTGACATCAATGAATAAGTAAGTAACCATGTATTTGGTATGTATTTTCCAAATTTTACTGTCCTTGTATTTATATGAGGAATAAACCTAGAGAAGAGACATGTTCTTTAATAGGACATGTCTATTCAATAATATTATCAATATAATTATATAATTGTGTGTGTGCGTGTGTGTGTGTGTGTGTGTGTGTGTGTGTGTGTGTGTGTGTAATATCTCTTTGGTCCCATAGGTTTATCCTACTAAAGCTACTAAAACATCAACACTCCCTCTTAGCTAAGGAGAATAAACACGTGACATATACCACACCATTGGTAATATTAGGTGTGGAAAATTTTATGATATCTTTGATCAAAAGATATCCACCATTTTGATACTACATTTGAAGTCATGAGTCTTGGTCTTCCAAAATATTGACTTTGAATATTCACCAAGTACCCAAAAGGTTTTGATATCACATTTAATATCAAGAGTATTGGTCTCCTAGAATGTATGATATTCACCAAATACTCAAAAAATGTTTGATATCAGATCTGATATCAAAAGTATTGGCGTCCCAGAATATAAATGATATTCACCAAGTACTCATTGGTTGATCTCATAATATAAGTTATTGTAAGATCATCACCTTACAACAACTTCTCCAATACAAGTGACATCATTTGGAAGTTGTCACTTCCTCATGATATACACAGGGGCTAGGCCCATTAAAATCATGTAGTCAAGAGATATATTCATGAATCATTGTCCTCTTATCTGCTAAAATTTATTGATCACGAAGAATGATCACAACATGATTTACTCCCTCTTAATTAATATTACATAGATTACCGAAGGTTGATTGAATCATATCATCTATCTACTCACTCTCTTTCAAGGTTATCTAAAATATCAACCTCGCTTTGAGTCTCAATCTTCCTCTTTTTCCTATAACAACATTCTCTCAAAAAGATCAAGGCAAATAGCTCTTATAATGGAAATAAAAATAACAATTAGATAAATAAAATACTTAAGAACAATAATTATTTATCTACACATAGATATTCTTTTATTCAATCATTCATTCTATTTACATTATAATTGTAATTGAAAAAAAATATTTATTAAATTAATTATTTTATAGGGAAATCTTAACATCTGTCATTCCCCACATAAGGGATTTACTTAATCTTCATGCTATCCATAAATCAACACAAAAGAATTTGAGTGATAACATATAATTATAATAATAAATTTATTCATTATTTAGTTTAATCATATATATAACAATTATATATATATATATATATATATATATATATATATATATATATATATATTGATATTGACATTGACAAACATTTTACCACCTACATACTGAAGGTTTGTTCCTTCTCGCTGACCCTTAATATGCTTGCAATTCTTTATATTGAATTTCAATTCATGTTGGGGTACCAACTTGTCCAGTTGTCTATTGTCGCTGGCGTTTTCGTCGAGAAATTTGTTCCTTCATAGTCCTCTCTATACTCTAATCTTGTTCTGAAATCCCATGCTACAGGTTACAATGGTAGGGGGAATTAGAAATCCCAAGATAGTAGATAATTATCAAGATCTCCGATCAGTTTGTTAACAACTCCAGATGTTTGACATGTATATAATAAAACAAAGCGAAGTGTCGATCTAATCTCAGTCTCAATTCTACCGAATCTCGGCATTGAATGAAACTAGAGGGACCATCGTATTGAAGAGGTGTTTGATACCAACTCAGGAACTTCCTGTTATTCTTGTACATCGTGACTAATTTCCACCAGTCAGATACGTTATTATTAACAACAAAACTCATATTTCTCATTGTATAGATTCAAACCGAACATATGAGAGCCTGTTTTCAATAGTCTGAGTAAGAAAATGAGAAAATCCCCCTTACTGTATTAATTTTCAGCAGAATAATTTTTCAGGCACTTGACACTAATGGCTTGTAATAGGAAATATCTGCCCAAAGCTTCTAATCAAATCAAGAGGACACATAACTTTCATCTGCCATCTATCGTTTTGTATTTAAGCATTCGATTGATACTAAGAATAAGACATTCATTCCAAGTTTCGTCTTGGCCGAATAATAGGAGTTTGACTGAGAACAACTTTAGAAAACTAGTGTTGTAGCCACAGATTCTCAATCACGACAACCTTTTAAAAGTTCTAGATTCTTCCCTCGATAAAAGAATGAGTTATAATAAATGTCACATATAACAAATGATTTTGTTGAGACACGATGGTTTGAATAGGTTTCAAAAATCTCTATTTGTAGGGACTTGTCTCATTCAGCAAGACCTCCCAATATTTTTAGCTTGTTTCCTGCGATTATATTTTCGAATTTCTTCACACGGAAAAGGCTAGATGAGTCCATTCATTAGAGATACATCATTATTCAAGAATACAATCTAAACTTTTGGTGATGACATATGTTATGCCAATGATACTAAAACCATGTTTTTGTGTTATTTTTTTGAAAAGCTAATAGCTATCAATGTATGTTGTCATTCATGAGTACTTCCAATGCATAAGCATCGAAATTATAATGTTACAATAATAACACCATTTTTGGGCCGTTTTATATGGTCTCATCATCATGAAACTAATGATTGAGCCCTTCTCGGCTTCCCTTCCATTTCTCTGCATTTTCTCAAAACTGCAATGGTATCAAAACTACTTTCTATTTGAACTGGAAATTGCTTGCAGAGATAATCTTGCTTTAACCAATGATGATTCTTCCATTATACATGAAGATGATTCATTTAGTGGTCTCTATTTATACATTTGTATTTGTAATTTGGCTTTGATATCAATGTGATTTTTCAAGATGGTTGCAGATGTACAAAGCACTGCCATGTATTTGGTATATATTTTCCAAATTTCAGCATCATTGTATTTATACAAAGAATAAACCAAGAAAAGAGACAAGTCCTTTAGTAGGACATGTCTATTCAATAATATGATCAATATAATTAAAAAGTTTAATTATATATATATATATATATATATATATATATATATATCTTTGATCTCACAGGTTTATCCTACTAAAGCTATCGAAACATCAATAGTATGGTATTAGTATTTTAAGGCCCTAATCTAGTTTCATTGTATTTTTGGTAAGGTATTCATTGTAGTATAGGTACTATGATTGCACATGTTGGTGCCCTATGTTTTCTTATCTCTCCTCTTTTATGTGCTCTTGGTGGTATTCCTGTATCTTTAACATGAAACTTCTATGGAGGTTGAGCATCCACTTTTTGTGTTGATATTTTTTCTTCTCATTTTAATATAGGTTCAGATCATGTTGTTACTTTCTTCATTTCTGTTAACTCCTATTTAGGTGGTACCATCCCCATGGAGGTGGGAGTGTGTGGTTTGGGAGAGGTTAAAGGTTTCTCTAGGTTGTATGCTTGTATTGTTGGATATTTCAATGTAGGATTGTTCCAAAAGAATTTCATTTGGTTGATTCTTCTTTATCTATTCCTATGGAGGTAGGATCCATTTCTATCAAGGTCAATGAGAGTCATGCAATTGAACTGATTTTGGTATATTGGAAAGACATTGTAGTGTGCTATTACACGGTTCCATGTTCTACTTAAAAATCAAAAAGGTTTTGAGAACCATAAAAGAACCCATATTTTAAGTTAGGAGAGTCTGCTAAAACCTATATCTCTCATTTGAAGATTTATGAAGCTTCCCAAAAAACCTTGTTGTTACTTCAGGCATTGTGGATAATCTTTCTTTTACTTTCTTTGGTTTTTTGTGGAGATGTTGATGGTTTTTTGTTTGGAAGGTTCTTGATTGTTTATGATGTACTATATATCTAGCTAATCATTTGGGGGTTTTAAATGGTAAAAAAAAATCTTTCTATCAAGATTTTAAGGGCAACAAAAACATATTTATCCTTAATAGTAAAATAAATAATATTATATTAACTAACTTTACTTAATTTCATCTATGAAGTAACAAATAAATAGTTTATTATATATGACTAATAAAACACAATTAACATAATATTTTTCTATTTATATACAAATCAAATGTCTATTTTTTTTTGTATCAAATGTCTATTTTATACCAAGTCGTAAGAGCTTGTTTCAAACTATAAAGCACCTTATTTAGTTCATATACCTTGTTTTCATGCCCACAAACCTCATAACCAGGTGGTTGTTTAACATATACCTCTTCATCAAGAAAACCATTCAAAAAAGCTGATTTTACATCGATTTGATACACTTACCAATAATTTTGTGCAGCTATTGTTAAAATAGTTTGAACTGTGTCAAGTCTAGCAATTGGAGAAAATGTTTCATTATAATCAACTACATATTATTGTGAAAAACCTTTAGCAACTAGTCTTGCCTTATGCTTAACGATTTCACCTTTTGCATCAAATTTAGTTTTGTAGACCTATTTGACTCCTATACATCCTTTTCCTTTAGGTAAATCAATTAATTCCCATTTTTTATTTCTTTCAATAGAGTTAATTTCTTTATTCAATGCCTTGATCCATTTATCTTCTTTAATCACTTCATCAAAATACAATGGATCACAAGAAAATAAAGCAAAATTTGAATAAATGTCTACATTCTCTTCTTCTTGATCATGTATCTCTTTGAAGCTTCTTGTCTTCTTACCTTTGTAACTTAGTGTTGAGAATGTAAAATTGGATTTATCACTTACATTTGAACTTGGAGGTGAGGCTACTTGAACAAAGTTCCTTGGTAAAGTATTGGGTGCTGATTAAGTCCCTTGGTCCTTTAATTCATCATCACTTTGTAATATTGGTGCTCCTCTTGTGACTTGTTTGTTATCATTTTCATGTCATGAATCTTCTTCTTCAAATTTAACATCCCTGCTAATGATCAATTTCTTTGAAACAGGGTTATACAATCTATAAGTCTTTGATTCTTCACTATAACCAATAAAGATGCATTTTTCACTTTTATCATCCAATTTCTTTCTCAATTCAGATGGCACTAATGAATAAGCAACACATCCACAAACTCTAAAATGAAATACATTATGTTTCTTACCATTCCATGCTTCTTGTGGAATTGTGTTCTTAACACTCTTTGTAGGACTCCTGTTCAAGATGTATATAGCACATGCTACTGCTACTGCCCAAAACTCATTGGATAGATTTTTTCCCTTCAACATACTCCTTGCCATTTCCATTATGGTTTTTTTCTTCCTCTCTGCTACACCATTTTTTTGTGGTGTGTAACTTGTGGTAAACTACTTCTTAATTCTGTGAAATCTAAAAAAATTCTAGAAGCTTGTTAGAACTAAATTCACCATCTCCATCAGATTGCAATACCTTGATGTAGAGACCACTTTTTTTTTTTCAACCAAAGTTTTAGACTCCTTTAATTTTTCAAAAGCTTCACTCTTTTGTTTGAGAAATCATATCCAAGTTTTCTTGCTAAAATCATCAATAAATGTTAGGGAATATATACTTCATCCTAAAGATGGAGTTTGCATAGGTTCACATATATCAATATGAACTAATTCCAATGGTGCTCTTGCTCTATATGAATCTCCTACTAGGAAGCTTTCTCTATGTTGTTTTGCAAAAATACAACATTCACATGAGCTTGGTGGTTTCAATATCTGATGCAATCCTTTCACAATATTCTTCTTTTATAGAAAGCTCAAAGCATCAAAATGAAGATGATCATACCTCAAATGCCATAGCCATGACTAATATGAGTATATTGTTTTAAAACTAACTTCTTTTCCTCCTTGAATGCAATGAATCTGGAGGGGGGACATTCAATTTTGTGTCATGTTGACCCTTGCAATTAACTTGCCACCAGGATTTCCATCCAAGATTGTGCAAACATCATTATCAAAAGTAACTTTGTAACCTTTTCGTACTAGTTGATCAACACTCATGATATTGTGTTTTAATCCAGGCACAAAATACACATTAGAAATATGTCTTTACATTTATAACACCTTTTCCCATTACAAAGACTTTACTGTCATTTCCTAGCTTTACTTCTGATTTTACAGAATCATCCAAGCTAGCAAAAAAATCTTTATTTCCAGTCATATGGTTACTACATCCACTATCTAGGAACCATATATCACTAGAACTTTCTTGAGAAAAATTATAAGTTATAAATAAACTTCCTAAATTGTTATTAGATACATTAGAGTAATTAGCACCATTCTTTTCAATCTCTTCTTGTTTCTTTCTACATTCACTTGCAATATGACCAAATCTCTTACAATAATGACACTGAATTCCAGATTTATCAAACCTTGACAATGGGTGTTGGAATGAACTTCTACTACATCCTCTATTTGAACTCTGAATGGATTGATTTGTTCTTTCTTCTTGATTTGGACTTCCACGTCCATCTATGCTTCTATCTCTTCCTCTTCCTCTATAGTTTGATCTTCCTCTTCCTCTACCAAAAGATACCTATGATTTAAAAGTAGTCTCCAAAGAAGAATTGTTATTTCTGTTCATTTTTTTTTTCATGAGATAAAAGTGAACCCATTAACTCATCAATAGATAGTATTGTCAAATCCTTAGATTCTTCAATGGCATCAAATTTTCTAGTCAAACTACGAAGTATCATTTCAAAAAAAAATTGATCTATCAAATCATCATCATATTCATTACTTGATTTAGAAATTGAACTACGTCTGAATCCTTCATACACAAAATTTTAAAATCACACCTTAAGGTTTGCAATTTAGCAATCTTAACTTTTGATGTCCGTTAATATGTTGTTTCTAAAATATCTCATGCAATTTTAGACTTTTTAGCTGCACAAACCTTAAGAAAAATTGATTCATCTAAAGATTGTTGAATTAGAAACAACGCTCTAGCATCCTTTTTCCTCTTATCTTGTAATTTATCCTTTTCATCTTGTGTTAATGCAGACTCAACTTGTGATTTGTTAAAACCCCTTTCAATAAGATCCCATATGCCTTGAGAACAAAATAAGGTTTTCATTTTTATAGCCCAAAATTCACAATTTTTACCAAAAAAAATTGGAATTTGTGGTTGAGCTAGACTACTTCATGAAGCCATATTAATACTCACAAACAAGTCTAAGCCAATGACATAGAGCTGAAACAAATAACAATAAAATATTATTTTCCCCTTTTAAGAATTTTTTGCTCATTAGACTTCACTCCATGAAATCAACTCATACCTTCTCTCAAACATTGAATTGACATCTTTTCTTCTCTAGATCTTTGCAGCCATTAATCTCCAACTTTAGAAGTTGATAATCTGCAAGAAAGAGAATATTAGAAGCTCCGTTTATTGCTACAGCAGTTATACATATCAACAAATAATCATTTTCCTCTTAGGCCCAGCTCTTCATGCTCTGATACCAATTTGAAGGCAAAGAGAGACAAATACACAGAAATAAAACTTATTTTATTGCCTTAATGCGTTGCTAAAATACATTGCATAAAGCCTCTATTTATAGAAGTTTCAGAACATTCTTGAATACCAAATACATTTATTACATATATTAAAATATATTATAATATTGCATAGAATTAAATACGGGCAGCTAAGTAAAGTGGCTGGAACGGCTGGGACGGCTCGTTGTCTGTTATGAACGGCTAGAGTGCGGGCTGGATGGTGGGCGGTAAACAGAAATTATTGCCGCCAACAACGTTAATGTTATGAAATATATGTTGCATGAGTCAACAGTCTCAATGGGAAGATTCAGATCCTTTGCACACATCTTGGGTATCTGTTGAGCCTCTGGGTCATTGAAAACTTCATTTTCAACCTGCATGTTATTGGGTATATTTTCACACAATCACTCCTTATGGGTAGATTATTGCAGCTATTCTTTGATACTGGTCAACGCTTGTTTTGAAAGCTTTAAATTTTTTGATTTAAAATGAAAAGGGGTTTCTGTGGGATGAAAGTTTTCCACATCCATTCTGCCTGGTAATGGTGCCTAAACCTACTCATCATTCTGGCTAGCTACTCAGAAATGCTATAGACTGGTCTTTATACAGTTAAAAAGGATTCTTGCATGGAAGATATGTTAATAACGGTTCGGTTGTACAGTGACAAGGAATTAATTTGGATTATCACCAATTAAATTAGATCATGGACCCTTCCCAAAAGGTACAGATTTAATTTCAAAGTTACGATATTCAAATGACTTCCTTATACATCTCCACGCTTTCTAGCTGCCTCTGTGATATAGCGTGTAGCTTTCCTTATTGCTTATTTTCACTTCATGTTGGGGCCATTTCTTTTCCCCAACTATTTCGTTTTTTTAAAGTTCTTGTCATACTGGGCATGTCTTTGGGTCTGTGCTTGCCATTTTAGATTATATATATATATATATGCTTTTCCATTGCTGTAATAAATTATTGGAGAGGCTGCATTATTAAATTAAATTTGATTGAATATTAGGGTAACTACTTTTCACCACATGGGTATACTTTAAAAATGCAGTAGGTTTATTTGTTTAAGGTCTTGGACTTTCCATATTTCTAATTAGTCCTTAAGAATCAATTCTACTCTTATTTACAATTCTTAATTGTTTGGTATTTATTCCTAGTTTTAGCCTTTTTAATTTACTATTTTTGTTTTAATGGAAATGGGAACATAATTAAATAATTCAATGTCCCATTTATATAGATTTCAAGAAGAT
Organism: Cupressus sempervirens; assembly: GCA_028749045.1. Classification (NCBI taxonomy): domain Eukaryota; kingdom Viridiplantae; phylum Streptophyta; class Pinopsida; order Cupressales; family Cupressaceae; genus Cupressus; species Cupressus sempervirens. Next base: position 117,264,845 of record CM053793.1, read on the forward strand.
TGTCTTTCTTTACTAATTTTAAGGATCTTTTAGTATTTTATTATTATCTTTTAAGATTTCAACCTTTTCTTATAAATTAGTTATATTTTATTATAAATTATGAGCATAATTCAAGAGAATATTGATAGATTTAGTTAAGAATATCTATTGTATGTTTAATTTGTAAGAAAGCAAATGTGCATGAAATCGCTTCCTACACTAATCTTTGTGAGGACGATTATGAAAATTCAATGAACTATTGCAGAGATCTCAAGAAATGTATAATAACTTAATCAAAATAACAATGAATTCATAATACAATTAATACCTAGGGGAAACCCTGCCGGGAGAAAAACCCCACCCTCCAAAAGCCCACATAATGTATTCTCAAAAATGAAAATGCAAGTTCTTACAGGAATGCATCACCACAACTTGAACTTGGACTCAAACTCAAACTTAGAGAGACTCCTTCTAGCACCAGTCTTGCAAATTGAACTTGATGATTCAAACACCTCTCCAAGCTCTTCTCTTATAGTGATTTGCCACTTAACCATTTGTGGTTTTACAAAATCAGGGCCATAAACCATGGCTAAAACAACCATGCCATACGTTACCCACTTGTAATTTGTAACTCCAAGAATACAATTTTCATCCATAATTTTTCCTATAGTTTAGACCCCATAAAAGTCATATAATGAGTTGTTTACACTCTAAAAATAACCCTTCTACATTGTTCTAGAGACTAGACACATTTTTAAAAACTCATACACCTTTTTCCAACTCATAAATATGTAGAAAACTACCAAAAAAAATTTCTAGAATTTTCTTTAAAAAAATTAGAGTTTTCTAGCTAAAATTTTCTAGAGTTTTTTCAAAAAAAGCTTGCAAGGTTGAGACACAATTCCCAAAACTCTCCTACTTGTTGAACAACTTGCAAGAGTCAAGGAATCCATAGTTTCATGAACTTAATTGCTAGGCATTGAGAGGCCCATAGACTCCAAACACCATCTGAACTTCTCTATGCTCATGGGCTTAGTTAATGCATCAACAAAATTCACCAAAGTCTCTACCTTCTCCAGCTTCACCTTGCTTTCCTCGACTACATCTCTCACAAAATGATATTGTACATCAATGTGCTTGGTCCTAGCATGAAATGTTAGATTCTTCACTAAGTAGATTGCACTTGGATTGTCACTATAAATTGTCACTGCACCCTATTTGAATTCTATATTTGAACACAATCTCTTTAGCTAGATAGCTTCCTTGCAGGCATCAATAGCTTCCATATACTTTTCCTCTTTAGTGGACAAAGTGACCACAACTTGTCACTTTCTGATCCAACTAATTGCAACACCAAATAATGTAAACACATATGCACTAGTGGATCTTCTACCATCAACACTACCAGCCAAGTATAAATCCACACAGCCTCGAATATCAAAGGAATGCTCATTTCCTATTCCATGAAAATATATCAAGCACTCTGAGGTAGCCTACAAGTATTTGAAAACTCTTTTTATAGCATCCTAATGTGCTCTTCCTAGATTAGACATATAATGGGAAAGTACTTCCACTACTTGGGCAATGTCTGGACTTGTACAAACCATAACATCTATCAAACTTTCAATAGCACTCTAATATGGTACTCGACTCATCTCTTCCATCTCTAATGGGGGTGAATGATAGTGTGAGCTAGAAATCTTTGTTCCCATAATAATAGGAACACTCAATGGTCTAGAATCTTGCATAGTTAATCTTCTTAGAATATTACTAATATACTTACTCTGGCATAACCAAATCTTTCTATTTTTTTTATCTCTTATAATCTCCATTCCTAGAATGTACATTACTGCACCAAGATCTTTCATTTCAAACTTTGTTGAGAGCTGAGATTTTAATTCTATAATCAAACCCTTTCCTTTTCCAATAAACAACATGTCATCAACATATAAGGCAATGACCGAGAAATAATCACCACCAGACTTGTAGTATATACGATGATTATATTTGGATCAAACAAATTCAAACCTCAATACATATCTATCAAACTTTTCGTACCACAGCCTAGGACATTGTTTTAGACCATACAAAGATGTCTTCAATTTATAGATCAAATGCCTTTTACCTTTCACCAAAAATTTCTCTAGCTGTGTCATATAAAATTCTTCCTCCAAATTGCCATGAATGAAAGCTATCTTCACATCCATCTGCTCAACTTCTAGATCATAAGCTATTGTAATTGAAAGTAAAACACAGAATGGTTGTCATTTTTTCTATAGGAGACAAAATTTCACCATAATCAATTCCTACAACTTGGGATGCAACCAATCATGATTTATACTTCTCAATCCCTCCATCAAATCTCATAGAGCTCTCTTCAACAACTTGTCTTTCTAATGGCCTCAATTCAAATTTCTTAGTTGTAGTAGGAACTTGAATCACATCTTTCTTTTCTTTTTATCTGTTCTAGCTACACTATAGTAGAAGGCTCAGTTTCTCTAAAAGTAATAATTCTAGAGTAAAATACCTTTTGTGCAACAAGATCCCAAAGGTTGTATCCTTTCATACCATAACTATATCTAATGAAGATACATTTGATAGCTCTATTTTCCAATTTTGTCCACTTTTCCTTTGGCACATGAGCATATGCCTCACAACCAAGAACTCTTAGATGTCTAAGTGAAGGCTCGTGACCTGACCATGCTTCTAGTCTTATCAACAAGAGATGATGTAGGAGACATGTTTATCAGGTAACAAGAGATGGCTATAGCTTCAGTCTAATTTTTTTTTTCTAGTCTAGCTAGACTCAACATAATCCTACCCTTCTCATTCAAGGTCCTATTCATTTTTTCTACAACTTCATTATGCTATGGAGAATACATATTTGTCTTCTCTCTTTTAATTCTGCAATCTTTATAAATTGTGTCAAATCATTGGTTCAATATTCATCACCATTATCAGTTCTCAAATGCTTTATCTTCATTCTAGTTTCTAACTCAACCATTGCTCTAAATTCTTTGAAAAGACTAAAAACTTCATCTTTACTTCTAAGAAAATAAACCCATGTTCTTCTACTAAAATCATCAATGAAAGAAACATAAAAAATTGATCTACCAATAAAAGGAACATCAACTAGACCAAATACATCCGAATGGATTAGACCCAAAATACATGAGGTTTTATGAGAACTTGAGTAAAACTGAATGTGGTTTTATTTACCATAGATACAATGCTCACAAAAATCAAAATCAATATTTCAGGCATTCAATCCATCAATTTTTTTTATTCTTTAAGGTTCATAGACCTTTCTTACCTATGTGGTCAAGTCTTTGATGCCATAACATAGTCTTCTCTATAGGTAACTTTGATTTAGTAGATAGATCACCATTGGGTACATAGAAACCACAACCATCTATTGAAAGAGAAATCCTCTCCTTATCCAAATAAGTAGTCCTCTTTACAGTCTTATCAGAAGTACTATTGCACTCAACTATGCATCCATCAAGCCACTACAATGTACCCATTCTTCTTCCTCTTGCTATTACCATAGCACCTATCACCATTTTCACACCTACTTTATAAAATTGTATAGGCAAACCTGCATCTATTAGTTTGCTAATAGATAAAAAATTATTTTACTAGTCCCAGGATATACAAGACACATTCAAATCTTCTAATTATTCCATCTGAAAATTTTGTGTGAAAACTTCCATGACCAACAATATCAAGAACTGATTTATCACCCAAATACACCTTACCACCATCAAACTTTTCATATTTACTAAACCAATTTCTATTAGGATTCATGTACAAAGATGCACCTAAATTTATCAACCATGCAATTATCACCTACATTAGTGTCCAAGGCTGCAATAGAAGCATCTCAATCTTCCTTGTAAAGCTCAAAATCAGAATCTTGTTTCTTCTTCTTTTTATTTTCCTCTTTGCAATCCTTTTGGAAGTATCCAAGTTTTTCACAATTCCAATGAATCGTCTTGTACTTACCACAAGATTTTGATCTCCCCTTATTATCAAACTTAGAATGGCCATGTTGCTTCTCATTCTTTCCTCTTTCCTTTGACCTTCCTTGAACACTCCAAGCCTCATTGGCATTCAGAAAAACCTTCTTCCTCATCTCTTGAGAAAGTAGAGAACCAACAATGTCCTCCATCTTCAAGATGACTGAAGTGTTCCCTATGGCCATGATAAGGCTATCCCATGAGTTTGGTAATGAACATAACAATATTTGACACCTTTCTTCTTCATCCACCCACACCCCAACCGAAGTCAACTAAGTCACCAATATATCAAAACTTTCAAGATGCTTAGAAATCTGTCTACCTTCTTCCATTCTCAAGGAATACAACTTCTTACTCAAGAAAATATTGTTCACAAATGATTTCTCTTGATAGATCTCACTTAGCTTCTTCCAAAGCTTATTTGTGATAGATTCTTCATGGACATTAATTAGTATATAGCCTACAAGACACAATTTGATGAGACTTTTAGCTTTTCTATCTCTCACTCATAGTCTGCAACTAAAGTTGGATCTGTGGGCCTCAGCTACTTTTCATTGACTACCTCCCATAGATCCTGATCAATCAATAGATCTTCCATATTTAGCTTCCACATTTCAAAGTTTGTGCTAGAAAACTTCTCTACATCAATCCTCCTTGATGTGCTTGCCATCTTTGCAATCCTGCAACACAAAAATAAAAAACCTCTATACAAGCTTCGACTCAAACTTTGAGTAGCTCAAGAAACCCTATACTCAACAAATAGAACTAAAACTAGGCAGGCTTTGATACCACTTTTAAGGAAGAAAATGTGCACAAAATTGCTTCCTACACTAATCTTTGAGAGGATGGTTATGCAAATTCAACTAACTATTGCAGAGATCTTAAGAAATGCATAATAACTTAATCAAAATAACAATGAACTCATAATACAATGATTATTGTGGGGAAACCCTTTCATGAGAAAAAAATCCACCCTCCAAAAAGCCGCATAATGCATTCTCAAATCTGGAAGATTACAATACACATGCAATGCAAGTTCTTATAGGACCACATCACCATAACTCGAACTCATGCATAGACTCAAAAAGACTCCTTCTAGCACTAGTCTTGCAAACTAAAGTTGATGATTAAAACACCTCCCCAAGCCCTCCTTTTATAATGATTTTCCACTTGTAAATCATTTGTGGTTTTACAAAACTATGGTCCAAAACTATGTGCAAAATAACCATGCCACATGTTACCTAATTGTAATTTGTAACTCCAAGAATGCCATTTTCGTCCATAGTTTGTCCTCTAGTTTAGACCACCATAAAAGTCATATAATGTGTTGTTTACACTCTAAAAATAGCCCTTCTACATTTTTCTAGAGATTAGAAACATTTTTAACAGCTCATACTCTTTTTCCCAACTCATAAACATGTGAAAAAATACCACAAAAAAAATTCTAGAGTTTTATGGCTAAAATTTTCTAGAGATTTTCAGAAAAAGCTTGCAAGGTTGAGATAGAATTCTCAACATAATCTGAACAATAAATATAGATAATGACTAGAAACTTTAGTAAAATAATTGTTAAAACATTCAATAGTAATAATTTTATCTCAAATGAATTTTATTAAGATGAAATAGATTTCCTTTCACTTGAAATGAATTATATTAAGATCAAATAATGTTCCTTTATATACTCTATTTAGACAATATTTACTTGTCAATTATAAATCTACATTTTATAGTGGAATTCTCGAAGTTCAACTTTTTTTAGAGTATTCAAATATAATATGGCTCAGAATACCATTTCAAAAAAAATTAATGGTATTCAGATATAATATGGCTCAGAAGTTTGTTTTAGAATTTTTCAATGGATTGTGATACTTATTGTGTTATTTCAATTACTTTTATCTATCTATAACTTAATTGGCATACTTGTGTTTGATCTTTAAAAATTAATCAATATGCTCTATCTAATCAACCTTCCCCATGTAATTTTGGCAAGAATTATGCCCCATATACTTTTGGCAAGAACTAGGTAGCTCCACAAGTCTTGGAAAATCAAACTCCTTGATTGACATCTATCCCAATCTTGGAATGGGTTACTTTAGCACCTATACATGTTTTTTTTTAATGAAGGCTGATAATTACTTGACTTTTTTAAAGAATCATTTATTTTATTTGGCATGCTATTAAAATATAACCGTCAGTGAATCCTTAGATTTAGAGAGAAAAACTTAATCTTCCCTTTTATAATGACCAAACTCCTACTAAAAATTTCAGGTTGTGAGATACATTAGGAACAAATTTAAATAGTGTCCACATTCTTATCATATGTATGCAAGGCATCCAATATTTTACCAATAAGAGATGCAAATTATAAGATTTGAATACTATGATATTACTATTTGTTGAAGTGAAAATTGTTAAATGATACAAATAATTTATTGTAAATGGTTGAAGCCTAGATTCATTATTTTTATTATTTATTTTATATGTTAAGAGAATTCTAACCCAAGATGTCCCACATGAGAGGCTCACAAGTAGCATTGTGTTGTGGGCTCTTACTTTGATTGATTGTTTTTTTTTGTATATATTATCTCAATCAAATTAATTTATGAACTTATTCTTATGGACATTAGAAGATGGGAATTTGAGTCATAAGTCACAAATTTTTTACTTGATTGAGATGTGGTGTAACTTTGAATTCTACATTTTTATTATTTGAGTAGGAAAATTGAATTGGGCTATATGATCATTAAATGAAATTGATGGATAGGACATGTCCTATCAAACATCAGATGTGTATATCTTCATTAAAAGAAAAAATTAAATTTTTCCTTTCCAATGCTTAGTCTATGAAAATACCACAACCCTCCTAGTGTATTGTTAAAATAGATGATTGTTTAAATTTATTAATGAAAGTGTATTGCACCAAACACTGAGGAATCAGTCTTGTTGAGAAATAATAATATGGGATAAATACATTAGTAGTGTTGATCTTTTCTTTAAGGTTGGAAATTTTGGGTAACTTTTGGGTACTAAGAATAAACCTCTATCAAGTAACAACATGTTTCCATATTTTAAAGGACATTTTGGCTAAGACCATACCAATAATTATATAAGATAACAATTTTCCTTTAGGAAACAAAAATTTGGGGATTTCTTGATCAAAAAGTTATAAAATAAACTTATGTATTTTTGTAAGTAAAGCTTACAACCTAGTCTTGATGTTAATTAATAAAAGTATGTTACGTAGTTAATCAATAAATTGGGAATTTGTATATCATGAATAGCTAAGAAGAACTCTATTCAAAACCAATAATTTGTTCTCTAGTTGAGTGAATTGCAATAATTGTGTTGTGAATTCTAATCTATTTAAATACCTTGAAATAGTGTAGATGTCTTATATGTATTTTCTTGTGATTTGTAATACAAATATAGGAAGGAAGTTTTTTTCTTTCTTTTGAAAAGATATGTTTTCCATGTCCTTTAGTGACAAGGATATTTAGAAGGGTGTAGAACTAAAAAATGATGTACTTTTCATTCTACCTATCAATTTAAAATTTTGGAATTGTGATTAACCAAAGTAATTCTATAATTTAATTCTTTACTTTTTAAATTTATTTATCTTTGCTAGAATATAGTTTTGAATAATGTCTTTGAACAACATAGCGAATGTATTTCTATGGTGGCACTTGTGATAGTGCATCTTATTATTTCCCCTTTGTTTTGGAATGAAGTGATGTTTTATGTTTATTTTTATAGTGCAAAACAACTAAGTTCATTTTAATCCAATAAAAAATATTTGAGGAATCATGAAATATTGTAAAATTAAGGTGCACTAGATATTATAATAAAGGGGTCAATTTATCAAGGAAGGCATTATAATCATGGATATAATTAATGTGTGATTCTTGTTGTAAGTTTTAAAATATTTTATATTAATTCATTTAAAATTAAATACAATTCTTAATTATTTTCATTAAATTAAAAGAATGATGTTTTATGTTGATTTCAAATGCATCTTGTGTAAAAAAGACTTTCATGAAGATCTCTTGATATGCTTAGGTTCTCAAAATACCTTTGATTAAGGGTATGTGCAGGATCATGGTCAACCAAACTATGCCCTTAGGTGTTAATAAAAAATCAAAAAATCAAGGTTATGTCAACTTGATGTGCAATTTTCTACTTGTTATTAACTTTATATCAAAAATTTGAGAGAAGAGAATCTCTAGAAAATTGAATCTAGTTTCTAAACTACTAGAACTTGTCTGAAAAAAAAAATGATTGGTCAAAATTTTGATTTTTAATGCAATATTATGAAAATTTTAGAACAAAAAAGAGAAGTAGACGTATGTCTGACTACCTTAATCAAAATCAAATAATAATATTTATTAATAATATTCTAGATATAAGTTGTAGACTCATGCATGGATGTGACAAATATTTTTAGGTATTTTTTATTCTAAATAAATAATAATTAATTAATTTTTGACTTTAATATTTTTGGTATAAAAAAAATCTCGTGTCTGACCACCTTAACTAATTCAAAACTCTATAAAATCCAGTTTATCATTTTTTTTCATTACAGTAGAAGAAACATAGAATGTGATGCATCTTTTGGATTTAAAAAATGTTGTACCATTTGAATGTTATAGTTTTTTTCAAGTAGTGTGTCAGTCAGCACTTTATACATAACTCCATTAGAAAACAAGTAATAATTACTTACTAAACTCATAATTTGACAAACCTTACATTTTTGGAAAGATAAGAACATTCTTAAGAAACTCTTTTCATTTCATCAAATTTTGGTGAAGAAAAAGTCATTAGCTACATGTTTGAATAAAAAAATCACATAAAAACAAGCCAAAAGCACATTTTCAGGATATTTTTAAAGCTGGCCATATAGGTTTGGTATCAAAAAATATAGTAGACCTTATAAAGATATTAATTTTTTTCATTTAGTATCAAGGTGTGTGGGAAAAATTTGGAATAGATTTTGAAATGGTTTGAGATATTTCAGAACTATAGATTTTTTAGATTGTCACTTTTTGGCACACCATGATCCTATATATACCCTTAAGAGAAAGATAAATCTATGATGTGAAATCATTACATTATTGGAGAGCATGTTATTTTTTTCCTTTATTATTCCATTATTTCTCTTATTTTTACCTTTTTAGGCTTCCTAAATGCCAAGCTCGGTATCTTTCATCTGAGGAAATATTTTAGGGAAGCTTTTTCACAAAGTAAATTATGCCAATATAATTGGGGGATAAATGAGTTATGTCTTAAAAAGATTAAGTTAACTTTATACAATATAAAACATATAGGTAATAGATACAACAATCATAAGATAATAACCATGTACAATGACACAAGAGAAACCCTTGATCGTAGGGAAAAGCTTGGTGGGAATGATGCCCACAAGATCATGTAGTAACATATAAAAATATATATCCTTAAAAATTGATGCGACCTTGTTAGGATTCAAATAAATACAATTAGTGCATATGAGTCCCTATTATGAGACTTTGAATCCTTACTAGATGATTACAAACCTAATAAGAGCTGATAAGAATTTGACTGAAACCATTGTGCAAATTATGTTAGAACTATTTTCACTAAATAATTCTTAGGATTAAAAATCCAAGGGTGAACTAACTAATACAAGATATTATCTTTCCAATAGATTTCCTTTGAAGTTCTCAACCTATCATCCTTAACATTCTCTACTCTAATCTCATCAAAGTTGCATCCAAAGTTTGCATACAATCACTATTTCACAATGAGAGAAATAAAACCAAGGAAAAAATATTTTATTTATACCAAGCCCTAAAAATACTTATTGAGTTATCCTTGAAGCTTTCTCAATGTATAATGAGTAATATAGGACTTGTTGGAAATATAAGAGGAGTAACTGAGAGGGGAGGGCGAATCAGTTACTACAAAAATAAATTCCAGTTCCCTTAGATGTCAATACAGGTCAAAAATCTATGAAAACTAAACTCTCCTATAACTCAGTAAATACATAGGCACTCAGTTTACACTAACTAATGTTGTAATTTGGTAAACACTGAAATAACTGAACAAATGCTTAATGTAAAAATCTTAAGATATTATTTGTGGTTAATTTTACTTTAACTTACTTGCATACATAAAAGAAATAACATGAACAAAATTGACACTACGATTTAATGTGGAAACTTGATTTGGGAAAAATCACCAATTGCAACTAGTTACTAATTTTCACTCTTCTGAAGTGAGCTTTATTAGGAGTCAACCTTGTTAAATGTTACAAAACACTCTATTAGGTGTGTCCCTATTAGAGGATTTAATAACCTTTTAGGAGTGGCCTTGTTAGAGGTATTTAGAAACTTCAATAGAAATTCCACCATGTTAGAGAATTTACCAATACCTATTAAGACAACTCGGTCAAGAGATTTGGATCACTACTACAATGGTTAGAAGGTAACATCAGATGACCTTATTTCTAATGCAACTAAATTGTTGATTACAGATCTTAATTTTGGCTTGTATACTTGATCCTTCCTGATCAAATGTATCTTTTTAGCTTAACAAATATATTCTTCTTATCCTTCTAATTCAATTCCTATAAGAATCATCAAATTTTAAATTGTGTTCCATACATTCAGTCCTCAACTTGAAATTATATTTATATCATTACAAATTTTTCAATTTGGCTTCAATACAACTTAGAATAATTAATATTCATCTTCTTTGTCCACTAGAACCAACAAAAAAATTAATTGAACTCAATATTCCAAAATAAGTAAATCATTTGTTAGCTGAAACTACTCGGTAGATACTAACTCAAAGAAATTTTCATATTTTAACCAAGTGATATTGATTAACACTGCATATTCACAAAGATCCTTTGGTAATTGAGTGAGCTTGGTTAACACTAGTTTCATCCAACATTTTCTTTATTAACCAAGTGAGCTCAGTTAATACTCAACTTCTGCAAACTTTCCTTTATCACTCAAGTGAACTCAGTAGACACTATCTTCTGAACTAGAAAAAATTAGGAATGTATGACAAACACAGGAAATTGTGTAATATCAAAGACAATACATAATTAATTAATTATTTTCAATAATCTCCCTCTTTGGAATTGATGGAAACACAACATGTTATAATGAAATGAAATTTTAGAGCAAGAATAAAATACAGAACATATCCTTAGTTTCATTCTAATTCTCATCCATGAGAACTCCTTCTATTAGTGTATACTCCATCCCTCTATCATCAAAACTCTGTCTTCAACATATTTTGATAGAAAACTTCCCTTCTTTGACATCTATTTCTCTTTATGTCTATAAAATTTCTATGAGATATGATAATAAACTTCTCCCTCTTTGATATGTCATGCCAAGACAATATTTAGTGAATTTAAATGTACCTTATATACTAATTCATTTACAATGTGACCTTATCAATATCGCATCAACTGACTGATCTTCAACATGCTTTGATCGATACATCACTAAAATTCATTTTGTGAGTTTCAAATAGGGGAATGACCCCTGACTTACCTCTTAGATAAAGAAATGCATCCATAGGTAATGGCTTAGTGAATATATCTACAATTTTTTCTTTAGTATTCACATATTCCAATCTTACCTCTTTATCTTGTACCAATTCTTTCAAAACATGATATTTTATAGAAATGCGTTTTTTTTATTTTGTATGCATCACAAGATTATTTGATATATTTATTTCACTGGTGTTATCATATAAGATAACTCCTATATCCTTGATTTCTATCTTCATACCTGCCAATAGTTGTTTGAACCAAACATTTGACCAATTAACTGTTGTTGCCACATATTTTGCCTCTGTCATGGATTGAGAAATACAATTTTCTTTCTTGCATGTCCAAGACACTAGTCTTTTACTAAGAAAGAATTCTCCACCACTGGTGCTCTTTCTATCATCAACATTTTTTCTCAATCTAAATCTATGAATAATTTCAAATCGAAATTGCCTCTTTTTTTGTACCATAATCCATAATTTTCAATGCCTTTTAGATATCTCATGATTGTTTTGATTTGCACCATGTAATTTTTTTGGGATTTTATGAGAATCTTGCCACCATACCAAAAATGTTACTAAAATATTACGCCTCTTTTGCACTACATACTACAATTTTGCAATCATTGGTCTACATGTGGTTTGATGTACCTCCTTGGAATCATCATTTTTGGAGAACTTATGTCTAGTAGATATAGGAGCTCTAACTAGTCTTGACTCTTCCATTCCAAACTTCTTTAGTATATCTTGATATATTTAGGTTGAGTAATGTAGATACCATCTTTCTTCTACTAGATTTGCAATCCAACAAAGAATTTTATCTCTCCAAACATAGACATCTCAAATTATTTACTCATTTCTTCTAAAAATGCTTTGCACAAGTCATCGTTTCCTATAAATAAAGTGTCATCCACAAATATTTCTTCCAAAACAATTTTCTTGTCTAGTCCTTCTTTGATATATAGACTATTGTTATCATTTATTCTTTGAAAACCAATATTTATCAAGTAGTTATGAAGTCTTTCATACCAAGCTCTAGGAGCTTTCCTGAGACCAAACAATTCTTTGTGTAATTTGCAGACCATATTTTTTTATAGGATCAACAAATCTTCACGTTGTTCTATATAGAATTCCTCATCAAGAATTTCATTCAAGAACGCAAATTTTACATCCATTTGATAAACTTTAAATCCTCTATAAGCTACATATGCTAATAAAGTTTAACACCTTCTAGTCTTGCAATAGGAGAAAATTTTTCACCATAACCAATTTACCCTCTTCTTAAAAATAACCTTTACATACTAACCTTTCTTTTTTCTGGAAACTTCTCCATCTTCATTTAGCTTATTTCTAAATATCCACTTTGTGCTAATTATGTGCTAATTATATTTTTATCCCTATGTCTAGGAACAAGAGTCCAACTCTTATTCTTCTCTATGTGTTCTATTTCTTCATTCATAGCTTAAATACAACTTTCATTATCCAAAGAATCCTTAATGCATTTCTAGGTTCCAATTCAGCAGGAAAAAATGTACCTTTCAATTTGTTTCCTATCATTATTCCATCTGACTTGTCTCTACTGATATGATCAGGTGCATGATTTCTTCTGACATATCTTCCTAACATAAGTACTTTGGATTTGGAGTTTGTTCCTCAGACCTCTTCATAATCTCCTATATTAAGCTCAGGTCCCACTATCTATGACTTGGGTTCATCAGACTCAGTTTGATCTAGCAACATCTTGGTAGATTCTAACTATGACTTAGGTCCTTTAGACTATGACCCATGTTGCACTAGTTGCAACTTGGTAGATTTTGAAGATTTTAGGGACTCGCAGGGTGAAGCTTCTTGACTACCAAATAGATTTGGCATTATATCAAGTTCAAAGTAAAAAAATCTTCTATAATCCTCAGGTTCTTTATTTCTCTGTTCTTCATTATTTTCTACAAACTCACCAATTCTCACATGTGCACTTTCTATGATTTTATGAGTAGTCAAATTCAAACATTTGTTCCTTTACTTCTGTAGGAGTATCCTATGAATATAACTTCATCACCTTTGACATCAAATTTACATTTCTTGGATTCTTTCAAGATATAACATTTGCTACAAAATACTTTCAATTAACTTACGTTAAGTTTGTAGCCATACCATAGTTCACAAGGAATTTTATTTTGTCGAAATTTACAAGTGGGAAGTATACTTTTGACAGGGCGGGTCAATCAAAAGTATAAATTTTTTAATATCAATCAATACATGTGTGAAACAAATTGAAATAACATGAAAGTAAAAACATGCATGTAAACACTTAACACCAGATATGATCACCTAGAAACCCTCCAAAATGAGAAGTTAAAACTAGGGTGGGGATGACACCCACAACTTACTACTGTAGCAATAATGTTACTTGTCAAGGTTACAAAGTTTGACCATGAACCATGGTTTTTCTGTGAAAGGTCTTCCCTATTAAAGGCTTACAAAGAATGGTTAGATCCTGCCCTTTTAAATGATTCTACACCTTGCTAGAAGTACCTTTTTAAAGGATTTAAAAAAAATTCTCTTGGAATGTCATCCTATTAAAGGATTTCAGAATGGTTATTAAACCAACCTAAGTCCATAGGATTTTCATTCTACTGATACAATCGTTAGAGAGTACAGTAGAATATTTGATCTGACTACTTACAATCTAATATTGCCTTTAGATCCCTGTTCTATCTGATCTAATCCCAACTGATCTTATATGCAACTAGTGTAATGCTGATCATGTGTTCTATTAACTAGTTCTGCAATTTTTTCCTTCTTCTAAGTCACCTTCTTTGATCTCTGATCAATTCACCCCTTTTCTCCTTCTATTCTTTGCTCACATGCATCAAATTCAATATTTCTATCCTATGAATTATGGGGCTTTGATCTCCTTATAAGGATTTCATGAATTAGAGTTAGGTATGAATCTATGGTTGGGATTCATCCTTTTTGCCTCTTTACCATTCCACTTTTCTGATTGGTTGCATGTTGATTGCATAGGGAATGAAATAGATTTGATCTTATTAAGCTTTGAGATCTATCCATGAGTTAGCATGTAAATGGTTTAAAACTTTCTTTGTGCCTTCGCAAACTTCTATGTCAATTTTGTGTTTCTTGGCACTTGCTAATACTAATGGTTGACACTTGCTAATATTCTTTCTAGCTCGAGAGCTGAACATGCTCAGCATATACTGTTCACTTGGTACTTACTATATTTATAGCTCAACACTTATTGCAACTTGGAAGTTGTACATATTATACTTAGCATATGTTACTATCTTGGCATGAACTTAGTAAATAGCTTAATTGTGTTGACACTCAATTGTCAAAACCATTCTAAGATCAAAAATCTCCCCCTTTGACATGAGTGTCAAAAACACTTAACTATACATGATGAATTTAATCTCCTCAACTATAATGTATTTATAGTATGACATATATAAAAAAAATTAAAATTTTGTGAAAGATTATATACCACAAAAACTTTGCATCTCCCCTTGAGTTGACATGCCTTTTTCTATATCCAAGATCTTCTACTCCTTTGAGTAGATTTCCCTCATGTTGATATTTTGATATGCCATGTTTCTACTTTTTTATTGTTTACTCCCCCTTTTTTTTCTCTTCTCCTTTGCACATGTTTCCCCTTGTGGATCATGTCTCCCACTTTTTACAATTTCTCCCCATTTTATGACACTCATGGAAAAGAGTTTATACACTATATTTGGCCAAAAAAATTTTTTTTACTTCCATGACAATTTTCATAGTAGTATCCCAGTTTTGTATGGAAACTTCTAGATATTTGATTTGAATTTTTGTCTCTGTTACAAGGTGAACTAAGCCATCCAACGTTGAAAGATTTGGATCCTTTTTCAATATTGTTTATGCATAAGCTAGTTCCTTTGAGAGAATATCCATGTGAGGGGTCAAGGCAGCTTGTATTTGAACTAACGTGGCTCTTGTATTAGCCTCTTTTGCTATCAATAAAACTATTTCTTTTTGTGTGTGAAGCACTATATTGATGGTCTTTTCACTCTGAGTTGTTTTTTGTGGCAATTGCATGCCTAATATCTTCAAATTTATCTCTAAACTTAGTATCATTTGGCTTGTCTCTTGTATGAAGATTTTTGGGTCACACAATTTAGTGTATAGTGAGAATATATTCTCAAGTACCTTCTTCACTTTTTCAATCTGTGTAGCCAACTCTACTTGGGATAGTGTTATCTTTGTAGATATCTTCTCATTTGCTTTGACTTGTAATTTCCTTTCAAACCATTCCAAGAGTTTAACATTGGCATCCTGGTCTTCACTTCTCACCTAGTCCACTATTTTTAAAAGTTGCTCCAATATGGTCTTTGTTTCATTAGGTGTCTACAAGCTGAAGGAATCTAAGAAGATGTCCTTAATCTCATGAAGTGCTTGCCTTTGTTTATACTCATTTCTGAGTATCTCTTTCTTCTTCTTCCTTTCCAATGCCTCCTACATTAGATTGATTTGTTCAAGTGTAATTTTTTCATAGTCATATTTTGGAATGACTATTTCCTCATCTAATGTATGGTCTCCATAGTGAAGTACCCTTGAAGTGCTTGAGCGTGGTGCTAAAATTTAGAGTGGTATAACATAAATGCTTAGCTATTGAAGGAATTTTGTAGGAGTGTTAGTAGTTGGTAGATTTGTCAAAGTCTAAATGGATTCTTCCTCCTTTTCTTTTGTAATGTCCTTTTCTTCTTCTGAGTTGCCTTGATCAATTACAATTATCTATTATGCACCTTGTGTTTGTACAGTAGGTATAAAAGCATTTGTCTATCTTGTTTGATCATTTGTGGGCTATTTTTCCTTGGTAGTCTAATTTTTTTGTTCAATCATAACAACTTTTACTGTGGAATCAACTTTTGTAGATGTATTAATTGATGCTTGTTATTGAGGTTGTCCACTTGTAGTTGTAGGGATGATAGAAGTTGGTTTTTTTGTATTCACATTGTCCCTAGTTATGTCACCTAAAATGTTTTGCAACTCATTTATACTAACCAATACACGGCTATTACACAATTATGCTTGTAATGTTGATTGGTCAAGGATCTTCTTTGGATCCTCTACAGTCAGTAGGTTAATGTTCTGACCAGAATTGTCAAGAACATCTTTTAGAGTTATGTACTCTAGAGGTGTAGTTGTGTCATGTGGAGGACTTAATGGTGGAAATTATGTGTCTTGCACACTCTCATCTGTTTGCTACTCAGTTATTTCTTCTTTCTTTTGTGCCTCCTCCTCTATATTATCTACCTTTTCTTTCTCTATTTCCTCCTCTTTTTCATCCTCATCTTCTTTATTATTTCTTCCCTCAAATGGATCCTCTTCTCCTTTCTTAACAGTAGTTAGTCCATAAATTATTTTCCACATCTTGGTGGATTTATTAACAACATCTTCAATGTTATTTTGGAGAATACTGAATGCCCTGTATTTGGGTGCAAATTTTCTCACGTGCTTCTTATTGGCCTTGGTAATCTATCCCTTTGTTAGCTCTGGCATTACTTGAGCGAGGCTAGATTCCCTTATTTCCTTCTCCATGTTTAGGCAATAATGCCATTTATTCTCAATAATTGAATATAAATCTTTAGGCATTGCATTATGAAATTCAGGAGGGGTGTTCTTGAATTTTTCCATCATGGCATACATTGATTCTTCAACCATATTTTGTTCTTCTCTACTTAGTTTATTAAAATCAATGTTTTTCAAACTAGTTAAGTCTGGATTATGTTTAACATTGTCACAAATATTTTCTAAGTCAAACATAGTGGCATGACTTACCACTCTTAATTGGTTGATGTCCTTTGGCTCGGTCCTTTCATTATCTGAGTCCTATTGTACACCATATTTTCTTTTGGGTTTCTTCTGCATAGGACCTTGTTTCTTAATAGCCTTCTTCTTTTCTTTGGCTTGGTCCTTAGCCTTTTGTGTGGTGGCCCTTGTGCTAGCTCCTGTAGCTAGAGATGCAAGTTTAGCAAGGCTTGGTTTAGCTAGTTTCTTACCCTTTGGTTGAGGTGTAGGCTATGTGTTAACCTTCCTCTTCTTAGGCTCAAGTTTAGCTAGTACTTCCTCAGCTTGTTCCTCCTCGACACCTTCTTCAATATCCTCTCCCATGCCTTGTGTTAAGGCAAGAGGTCCTTGAACTTGTTCTTCTTCATCTTCATTTTCTTCTTCATCATCCTCTTCATCATTTCTAGAAGTTCCCTCTCCAAATTTGGCTTTAAGCTTCTTAACCAACTTGTATTTCTTTTTGAGGGTTGATGTTGTCTTTAGTTCCATTTCCACCTTTGACTTGACAATATCATATGTACCAAAAAATTTTGTTGTTTCATCAACTTTTTCTCCAAGAAATGCAGTGATAGCCATAGATGCTTCATCTATGTTGATTTCATAACCTAATGGCCTTAGCCATCTGACCCTTGGAACTACAGCCTAGATGTATGTATAATCAATATAAACTAGGAAGTAGATGTCATTGTAGTATTCTTGTACTAGGGAAATAGGGATTCTCAACCTTTGTTTCATTGATTTCTTGAAATCTCCAAAATAACTAGTCACGACTGACTCAAAATTGTTTCCTATCTTCTCTATGTATGTATTTATTTACATAGACATAGACCTATTGGTCTTCCATCCTATATTACCAAAAGACATAAATTCATTCTAAACATAGAAAAAATATACATATTAATATGGAACCAAACTTACATTGAGCACTCTTGGATCTCCTTATTGCTCCTAAACTTTTCCATTATTTTTTGTAATTGTATCTTTGCTAGATCATATGTATGATCTTTCTTTACAATCTTAGTGTCTTGGGCTGCTATAGGGTTGGAAATCCTATAACCCTATTTATGATTATTTTTGATAATTTGATAGGCCCTCCTTCTAACCATAGACAATATTCATGGATTCTACTTCGAATAATTTTAATCCATTCCATTTTGAAAATAGTAGGAAACTCTAGTGCAGGGGTTAGTCCCTTTCTTTCCATGATTTTGAATTTCTCTTTTACCACTCCATTTTCACATAGTTTCTCATATTCCTAGCATATTTCCATATCTCTTATTCCTCCAACCGTGCAATTATATAATATACTAACATACTATACCATCACAACTTTAGGTGGAATAATTGACAATATGCCTGCCGGGTCATTCTTGTATGCAACCTTTGGAATTGCCCTAAATTCTAATTTCTTAACTTCATTATTGACTAGTTGAACTTCAAAAGGTTCCTTTTCCTTGGGGTTCTTAGATCTAGAAGCCATTATGCAATCTAGGATTTCAACAATTTCAAAAATTGTGTAACTCAGCACTCTAAGAATACCTTGAATCGATGAAATGGTGCTCGATTTCTACTAGAAGCTGCACAAATGCTTTGTTCTTTGCTTGAAAATTGCTTCTTCACTTTTCTCACTCTTTTCTCTATGTTTTTAATGACAATAAATGAGAAAAAATCAGCCTTATAGCCTTCAATTCGTTGCATTTAATGCTTAGTGCATATACAACTGTAAACTCAACTTCCATGCATTTTCTATTTTACATGGCATCAATAGAAATTTCACCCTTACTCAACAACAACTAACATTACCTTCAATTGGTACCAACTAACATTGTCTTTACTTGGCAACAACTACTTACTCAACTTCAATATCCTTTTGCTAACAACTCAACTGATGACGGGCCACACCACCCGTACAAACTCACAACCAAAAATGCCATAATATGGAGACAAGAGAGATGACAAAATGCTTCATAAAAATTCCATTAATACTTGAAATTCATTAGAAGAGCTTCCATTTCTTGAACTTCCATTAGAAGAGCTTCCATTTCTCCAACTTCCATTAGAAGAGCTTCCATTCCTTGAACTTGATTACAAATGATAATAAGCCTTGCTTAAATAGGCACTTCTAACCCAAGACATTACAAACACAAGCAATGTGGGATAAAAGGTAAATACAACTAGCTTTAAATAAATATTAAATTCTCACCCAAATACAACTAAGCACCCAACAAATATTAAATGCATGATTTAAGGAACTTTCCACAAACTTCTAAGATGCCACCTACACACCTCGATTAATGGAATGACAACTATTTTTATTATTTTCTATTTATGCCACCCATGCACCTTGAAAATAGAGATTCCTCTTTTCTCCACTTTTCCTATTTTCTATTTTAAATTATTTTCCTTCCATTTTCGTCACTTTCTCTCTCCTCTACAAATTTTTTTTTTTTTTTTTTTTTTTTTTCTTTTTTTTTTTTTCTCTTTTTTTTTTTTTTCTCTAATAATTTAATTTTTCCATGCAAGATGCTCCTGCATCAGACTCCCCTGGTAGATAGAAAAGTGTGTCCCACACTTTGATGTCAAAAGAGAGATATAGAACCATCTTCATCTTCACCACAAGCTTCCACCTCAATAGGGACAAGAAAACCAACATGCAAATCTTCCACATTTTTTATTTTTTTTGCTGATGCATGATGCTCCTGCATCCGACTCCCATGGTAGGAAAAATTTTGTGAATATGGATTCACAAAATGAAGTAGCCACTAATGACATATTTTTTTCCTCTTCCTCCAACACATAGCTGGAACAAGTATCCGATGTCGATATATTTCCTTCTTTCTTCTTTTCCAACACCTAGCTGGAACAAGTGTTTGCTGCAGAAAATGCTCCCTCGCAATGAACTCTATCCAAGTATAACTCTCATCCTCATCCAATTTTGTTGAATTAATCACACCTGTAATAAATCCAGCAACACCATACCAATCTTCCTTTGCATACCATACATCATGAACAAGATCCTCATGCAAACCATCATTAATATCTTTTAAACTCATCTTAAATTCAGCATCATATAATTCATAAGAATTTACCTCTTTGACATAGTCATCTTCACTTGCCTCTTTCATGTTGTCAATAATGCATATAACTACTCCGCTTTCTTGATCTCCAACGAAGGCACTATACTTTTCCTCCATTGCTGCAATCTTCAAATCTTCTTGATCTATTTCAGGTTCATAAATCTTGCCATCTTCATGCTCTTCCTCTTCTCTTTCATCTTCTTCAACTTTAGGTTCACAAATAATATCCTCTACATCCTCTTGCTCTTCTTTTGTACCACATGTCTCATACTCCACTGGATCCTCTTTCTTTTCCGCATCCAAGGAATTATCAACATCTCTTTTCTGGTGACATGCTCTTCGTTTCCGCAACTCAGCTTCTAATTCATTCACTTGCTTTTGCAAATCAACTAGCAATGATTGTTGGTTTCTTGCTCTAAATTTCTCAAGTCGAGGAATCCTTAGAATCCATCCAATCACAAAAGTCATCTTCTTCTTTCTCTTCTCCATAATCAAGTCTTTAGAAGACAAATCTCGTCCAAAATAAGAACCTCGTGCAAACTGCCTCACAATCGGCGCTCTGTCTACACAATCAAGAACTTCTTGACAAAATTCTCCCAACTCAAGGTCCTGGTGCAAACTGCCTCACATTTGGCGATCTGTCCGCACGCTCAGGAACTCCCGCTCTGATACCACTGATGACGGGCCACACCACCCGTACAAACTCACAACCAAAAATGCCATAATATGGAGACAAGAGAGATGACAAAATGCTTCATAAAAATTCCATTAATACTTGAAATTCATTAGAAGAGCTTCCATTTCTTGAACTTCCATTAGAAGAGCTTCCATTTCTCCAACTTCCATTAGAAGAGCTTCCATTCCTTGAACTTGATTACAAATGATAATAAGCCTTGCTTAAATAGGCACTTCTAACCCAAGACATTACAAACACAAGCAATGTGGGATAAAAGGTAAATACAACTAGCTTTAAATAAATATTAAATTCCCACCCAAATACAACTAAGCACCCAACAAATATTAAATGCATGATTTAAGGAACTTTCCACAAACTTCTAAGATGCCACCTACACACCTCGATTAATGGAATGACAACTATTTTTATTATTTTCTATTTATGCCACCCATGCACCTTGAAAATAGAGATTCCTCTTTTCTCCACTTTTCCTATTTTCTATTTTAAATTATTTTCCTTCCATTTTCGTCACTTTCTCTCTCCTCTACAAATTTTTTTTTTTTTTTTTTTTTTTTTTTTCTCTTTTTTTTTTTTTTCTCTAATAATTTAATTTGCATCATGCATCATCAACCCACACTAGAATTTTACTTGGCATCTAAAGGGAACTTTTCACGCTTGATAGTAAGATGAAAACTTGAGTGTTTGATCTTGCAGCTTTATTCATGTTAATTTATTCTTTTCAGCACTATCTTATTTTGCATTAAAATAGTAGTCCCTCATACCTTCGTTTGCTTAGTTTGATAAGGTGTGACCACTTGACCTATTAGGTGAAGTGATCCCTCCATTTGATGTCCTACTTCCATCTCTTCCCTTCCACATCTTATTCATCTCTCCTCTGATGTATTCAACATCCACTTTCCCTTTTCCTTTGTTGAACTAAAAATTAGGTGCCTTTGAAATCGTTGGGAAATACTTGTTGATATGTGCTATCTTTAAGCAGCTAAAACAAATGGTTTGACTCAACCATCTCCTATAGTTACCACTGAAATGTTTTCTCAGGGATGTGTCCATAATCTTGACAGTAGTGACAACTCTACCTAGTATTGTAGTCCCAATTGTAGAAGTGCCCATGACTTCCTAACTTTGTTGGTTTTTTTGGTGACCACATAGGCTTAGATCTACATTCAAAGGATCTATGTCCATATTTTTTGCAATTGTATCAATGACCTTCAAATCTTGGTGCATGTATGGTTCTAGTTCTACATTCATGTGCTTGGTGACCTTTCTTTTTGCACTTGTGATAGTGACCCATGTTTTTTGGTTTGTCTTGCTAGTTTGCATTCTTTCTCTTGCACACATTAGCACTATTTTCCTTCTTACCACAAAAATGAAAATTGGGTTTGGAATTCTTACCTTTGTCATTCATTTGTTCAATAGTCTTGGATGATTCTCCTTATTTAGTGTTGGTATAACCTAGTCCTAATGTGTCATTGCTGGATCTATGGGATTTTAGTAGTTGCTCAAAGTACTTGATAGCTTCATTAGGTTTTCCATAGCTCTCTATGATTTCTCTTTCTCTCCTTAGATCATTTTGCAGTTGCTCATCCTACAACTTTGGTGTGGTGATCTCAATGTCTTTGACATTTAGCTCATGATGATCATTCATCATTTGACTTGGGGTATCAAACTGCATGTTGAAAATTTTGGCAAGCTCAATTGACTTCTCTTCTAGTCTATTGGCTAGGTTTCTCTTGTCTTCTTCTATCATGACCTTGTCTTCAATGGCTCTATTCTTCTATTTAGTCACTTCACATAGAATCATGGCTTGTGTTTCCTGCTCAATCTTGAGATTTTTGATCTCTTCTTCTTGAGCTTTTTTCTTATCCATTCAATATTCTATTGTTGCATCAAACTCCTTTGAGTCTCCATTTGTAAATACTTTAGTGATATCAATCTCCTTGTATTGTGTATCATTCTCAGCTATGGCTATTTCTTTTCTTCTTTTTAAGGATTTCCTTAGTTCCTCCCTAACTTCTTCCATAGAATGTAGAATGAGATTTATTTCAATCTCCTTGTTCTCTATAATCTTCCCAAGCTTGTAGACCTTCATGATCTGATCTTTTCTCTAAGCTATAAGGCTCCTCTTGATGAGAACTTAGCTCTGATACCAATTGTTAAAGAGTAGAGTAGAATGTTTGATCTGACTACTTACAATCTGATATTTCTAATTTTAGATCCTTGTTCTCTCTAATCTAATCCTCATTGAACTAATATTCAACTTGTGTAATGTTGATCCTCTATTCTGTTAACTAGTTTTGCATTTTTCCCTTCTTCTATGTCACCTTATTTGATCTATGATCAATTCAACCCTTTTCTTCTTCTATTATTCTCTCACATGCATCAAATTCAATCTTTCTATCCTATGAATTTTGGGGCTTCAATCTCCTTATAGGGATTTTTTTGACTTAGGGTTAGGTATGAATCTACAGTTGAGATTCAACCTTTTTGCCTCTTTACTAATCCACTTTTCTAATTGGTTGCATGTTGATTTCATAGGGAATCAAATAGATTCGATCTTATCTCTAATCTATGAGATCTATCCATGAGCTGGCATGCAAATAGTTGACAACTTTGTTTGTTCCTTCACAAACTCCTATGTTAATTCTGTGTTGCTTGACACTTGCTAATATTAATGCTCAACCCTTATTGATACTCTGTCTAGCTCAACACCTAAACATGCTCAACATCTACCATTCAGTCAACACTTACTATATTTCTGACTCATCATTTATTGCAACTCAGCACTTGTACATATTATACTCAGCATATGTTAATAGCTTGGCATGAACTTATTAAATAACTTAAGTTTGTTGACACTCAATTGTCAAAACCATTCTGAGATCAACATATTTAAGTCTTTTTTCAACTATAATCTATTCAAGGTATGCACTTCATTACTAATTTATTCCTTCTAGTATTTGACTGCATCACTCTTTCCTATCATCAATGTTTTTGCACAATCTATGATGGATCTATTCCTTCTTTGAACTATACCATTATGCAATGGTGTACCAGAGTTGATACTTGTCTCTTAATCTCTTTTTCAATGAAAAATTCATTCAACTCATTGGAAATAAATTCACCACCTTTGTCTAATCACAAACATTTCAGCTTCTTTTTAGTTTCTTTCTCTACTCTTGCAAGATACCAATTAGGTTTTTGAAATTCTTTAGACCTTTCTTTTAGATACATTATAGTCATCATTCTAGAATAATCATTGAAAAAAATAATAAAATCTTATCTCCACTCTAGCTCTCTATTCCATTAGGTCCACATAAGTCTATATGAACCAACTCCAAGACTTCTTCAAAATGATAGTTCTTTCTTTTGAAACTAGTTTTTCCAATCTTACCAATTTGATAATTTTTGCATAGACTCGTATTAGGTTTCCTCAAGCTAGGAATACCTCTTACTCTTCTATTTTTTCTTATCTTGATTAGATTATCAAAGTTCACATGACATAATATATTTTGCCATAACCAAATTTCTTCTACTTCAGCAATAAAACATGAACTTTCACTGAGATTTAGATAGAATAGGTTACCCTTTTGTTATTTACCAAACCCAACTAGATTTCTTTTTCCACCCAATAATTTTTCCATCCCATTTATGAATTCTACCTTGAATCCAATGTTATTCAACTGTACCACACTCTATAGATTATGTTTTAGTCCTTCAACCCAATAAGATTTATCATGTATAAGTTCCTTGGTTAATGAGATACAACCCTTTCCCTTTATGTAAAAAGGTTCATTGTTTCCAAATCTCACACTACCAAGATGATAATGTTCCATTTTTTCAAACTTTTTTTTATCATTAGTCATATGATGTGAGTAGCCACTATCTATAATCCATGTATCATTTTTTCTAACATGAGAGATAAGTTCCATTTTATCTCCTTCATCATTAGATTCATCTTTTACAATCATATAAACCATTTAATCTTCACTGTTATCAGAATCTTTAGCCATAAAAAAAGATTTCTTATCTTTGTCCTTCTAGTCCTTATAGTTCTTGAATTCCTTATTGCCTTTAAACTTATTGCTTTTTGTTTCTTCTCTACTTTCTTTGTTGGGACATTTTTTAGTGACGTGACCAACTTCTTCACAAGAAAAATAGATTACAGGAATCTTACCTTTGTACTTTCCTCTGCCTTTGGAGTATTTCCTTCCAAGTAGGGTTTCAACAACTTCAAGATCACTATCTAAAATTTCTTCCTCTTCTTAACTTTTTGGTTGATAGGCTTTTGATTTCTTACCCTTTTTCTTGAGTGAAAGCATGGTTACAGCTATAGACTCAATATCTTTGGAACTAGTGACATATTTGTCATAGGTATCCAACCCAAAAGTTGTCAATCTTGCAACTAGAGTATCCAAAGTTATATTGCTATTTGGATCACATCTCATCTCTTGAATAGTAGACACTCTAATTGCACAGATAGGAACAAAGTTTTTGACTACCTTGTTTACAATTGTTTTTTCATAAATGTCTCCTCCAGATGCTTTGATTGCACTCACACTTGCTTTAATTCGTTCAACATATTTTGCAATGTTTTCATCTTCTCTCACCTTCATCTGATCAAATTGTCCTCTATGAATTTTATATTTAACTCTTCTTACATTATCATCTCCTCCATAGATGGCTTTTAGTTTGATCCACATATCATAAGTTGTATTGCAAATTTTGAGTTCATCAAATTTAGGATAACTAAGGGCAAAAGCAATGTCAGTTATCATGATATTATGATTTTTCTTTTCAAAAATTTAGTCAACTAATAATTTTCCACTAGGAGTCTTGCATTCACTATCAATAAATTTACAACCTAAATCATAGATATTTTCCAAAGTTAACCTCATAAGTCCTTTCCATGCTACAAAGTTGTCTCTGTTCAACTTGGGAATCTCTCTTCTATAAGACATCCTGATCTTTAGCTTAGGTCTTTGAAACATTCTCTACAAGCACCAAAATATTTGATACCAATTGCTGGAAATATAGGAGGAGTAAGTGAGATTAGGGGGGTGAATTAGTTACCAAAAAAATAAATCTCAGATGCCTTAGATGTCAATACAAATAAAAACTCTGTGAAAATTGAACTCTGCTATAACTCCATAAACACATAGGCACTCAATTTACAATAACAAATGTTGTAACTCGGTAAACACTGAATTAACTCCAAAAATGCTCAACATGAAAACCTAAAGATATTATCTATGGTTAATCTTAAATTAACTTAGTTTCATACATAAATAAATAGCATGAAAACAATTGACACCAAGATTCAATGTGGAAACCCAATTTGGAAAAAATCACCAATTACAACTAGTTATTGATTTTCACTCTTTTGAAGTGAGCACTATTAGGAGGAAACCCTATTAAAGGTTATAAAATACACTGTTAGGTGTGACACTATTAGAATATTTAATCATCCTATTAGGAGTGGCCTTTTTAGAGGTCTTTAGATGCTTCAATAGAAATGCCACCTTCTTAGAGGATTTACAAATAGCTATTTA
Organism: Cupressus sempervirens; assembly: GCA_028749045.1. Classification (NCBI taxonomy): domain Eukaryota; kingdom Viridiplantae; phylum Streptophyta; class Pinopsida; order Cupressales; family Cupressaceae; genus Cupressus; species Cupressus sempervirens. The sequence goes on from CM053793.1 coordinate 117,291,543, forward strand.
CCCAATTCTATTATGAGATTTAGATCACTTCTATAATGGGTAGAAGGTAACAATGAGATGACCTGATTTTTGATACAACTAAATTTTTTACTACAGATCTCAATTCTAGCTTTTATACTTTGTCCTTCCTGATCGAATGTATCTTTGCAACTTAACAAGGATATTCTACTTATCCTTCTAATTTTCTTCCTCTCAACATCATCAAATATTCAATTATGTTCCACACATTCAATCCTCAATTTGATCTTATATTTATATCTTACACATTTGTCAACTCATATTGAATACTACTTAGAATAATTAATATTCATCTTCGCATTTGGCTAGAACCAAGAAACAAATAAATTGAACTCAATATGACAAAACATTAGAATCCTTCATTAGCTGGCCCTACTCAGTAGATACTAACTCAAAACAATTTTCCTGTGTTAACCAAGTGAACTCGATTAACACTTCATATTCACAAAGTTCCTTTGGTAATCGAGTAAGCTTGGTTAACACTAGTTATGTCCAACATTTTCTTTATTAATGAAGTAAGCTCGGTTAACACTCAACTTTTGCAAAGTTTCTTTTTTTCCCGAGTGAACTCAGTAGACACTATCTTCTAAACTAGGCAAACTTTTGAATGCATGGAAGACATAGGAGACTATCTTCAATGCCCAAGTCACATCTACATACATTTACTATCAATTATATGGCATTTTGTATAACATCAAAGATAATACAAATTAATCATGTTTTCCAACAAGGACCATCATAAGATATTATAATCAAGTTACACATGCTACAAGACATAAATATTAATTCATAACAATAGTTCACCAAATAGTGAACAGAGAATACATTACATTTTAGTGATCAAAATAATCACCAAAATATGGTCGTCAAGACTATTAGCCCCTTCTCAACATTTTTGCTGAAATTATTAAATCAATTATTTTGATCAAATCCTAAAAAATTAATTTATTTTATTTTATCCTATAGTTTGACCACAATATCCTAAGTTCTTATTTAAGTAAAAGAACATGTCTCCACACCCTCCCTCCCAACCCCATCCCCCCTCCCCCCTAATTAAAAAAAAGAAGATGACACTCATCCCTTATCCTAAGTTGAACACATAATTTAAGCATCTTCCCACTTCAAAATTAAAAGAAAAGTATTTTTGTCTCACATGAAGACACAATAGTCAACTCTTCATGATTGGTGGAAACAATTGTGCACATGGATCATGAAAAAGTCAACTCCCCACCTTTGATTAGATCCTCTTGTCTCATGATCTCCATCATAGATACTTCTTTAGAAGAGGGAGATCTCTCCTCATCTTGGTTCGAATCTTTTGGTACTATTGTGATGTTGTAGGTTTTTATAGGTACTCTTGGAGCTTCAAAAGATCTTTTGGCCTCATATTATCATTTCCATATCATGTTACATTAGCTTAGAATTATGTTACATTAGAATAGTTTCCTTTTATGCATTAGAATAACACACTTTAAAGTTTAACTAGAAGGATTGTAATACTCTTATCTTGCTAGTTAATTTGTGTTTCATATCTCATTCTATAGATTAGTTTTCACTTGCATTGCATATCATGTGGATTCTTGGAGACTAGAGTCCTTTCTCTTGTCTTAGAATCTCCCATTTCATGGTGTACTTGCAAGGGGTTGGATTATTATACTCATTTGAGAGCAATTTTACTTATAATTGTATCCCTTTGTACATCATGACTAGGGAGTTCTAGGTGAATATTTGAGGCTCTCAATCCATGAGATCCCTTGAACATAAGGACTTAGAGAAGTGCACCTTTCCGAGTGTACATTTTTTGTGCCCATCATGGGGTAGCACAACTCTATTTTTCCCTTCCTTTTGCATTTTCATCACTATCTTTCTTATTATTTTGATTTTTTTTCTTTGTTTTGTAGGTAGAATTATCATGTGATAAATTTCTAGAAATGTACAATATTTCATTCTATAATGGTGCAATACTTTCCTAGTTAAAGTATCATGTGATTTTTTTTACATTCTATCACATGACAATTCTATAAAATATCGCACCCAAAGATACAAAGTATTTCTCAAATAGATTTTATTGCTTGGCTATAATGGGACATGCCATACAATATTTTTGTAACAAAAAGTATCACCCAATTCATAATAGATAGTTTTATAGGATTTTGGTTAACATTTTGAATCCTTGAAGCATTTATTTTTTGGGTTTTTGTTTGTTTATAGTCTGACTAGTGGGATTTTGTAGGTTATTCACATTTGTCTAACCCCTTTCGATGCCTTAACACATTTTTGTGTATGAATTGCCTATTTTCTTTCCAAAAAAAAAAATCCTAAAAGGGCTAATAATCTTTGTTGTAGGGCTACCCAAAAGAAAAGCAACAACAAACCAAATATTTTATGTCTTATTTCATTTTCATGTGCTACATCTACTAGTTGTTTCCTTTCCTAGGCACATTAAACTTGCTATTAGGGGTCCTTTTGTTGTTAGGAGAGTGTGTTCTTCACCCTTTGGGTGAATTAGAAATATTGACCCTTCATTGGATCAAAGAAAGTGAGTTATATATTCCACTTTCTAGTGTTCTTAATTAATCTTCTTGGTGTGTATGCAATAGGAACAAAAAGGAGTTTGAGTATTCAATATCCATTTCAGAAATATATCAAATTCTTGCTATCCAACTTAATATTTAATTAGGTATCTAATAGACATTTTTTTCTATACATTAAACAATGCTTTCTGTTGATTTTTTTTTTATTGAACATGCATACTTTATCGATGGGTTTACATAATTTTTAAGATCACTCAATTTAATTTTTTGAAAAATTAGAAGAATAGAAGAGAAGTTTGTTGTATATTGCTTGTAGTTCTTTATTGGACAATAAACACATGTAGGTATTCAACTAGCCTCGCTCTCTTTAAAATATCACAATCTTAAAATCGTCCATTCCTATTCGATAAACCATGGTTTCATTCTTAATTGTATGTCTCCTCTTTGTTTTCACATTTATACATTTTTTTGAATGTTTCTAATTCAAGTTGAAATTTTCTAAAATTGGTTCTAATAAATTATAAATATTCTATCACTAAATCATTGTATTCTATGAAATAAGAATCAATTATATCATATCATTCATATACCCTATTTGATTTCTCGACATGACATTTTGCATGCATCTCTATTCAAGATTTGATATGTACACAATATTGACAACCCATAAAACCTTCCCTATGCTAACATGCTTATACTCTAAATTAGTCACCTCAAGTCTCTTATACTTATTAAAGATATTTTCCTTGATATCATTACATCTATTTTGTGCAAGAGTTCTAAGTATTTAACTAAATTATAAATTTTTAAAAATTAATATTAGAATTATTTTAATCCTGAATTATTTTATTAATATCTTAACCAATATATAAACTTTATCTTTCTATGGAATAATATAAAATTTTATTTTTCATTATTTATATTCTAACTAAAATTTCCTTTCGCCTTATCCCTTGAAACTCCATAGGTGAAAGTTCTAGTTTTACAAATGTTTCACTCATTCCTAGTGATTGTTTGAGTTCTAAAATTAATTCATATTCATTATCTATCTTAAAAAATTTTCAGGGGAATATAATCTAAAAAACATCAATGAAGAGTAGAAGGGGAGGGGGAAGAGTGACTTTTCAAAATTGGAATTTGGGTGGGATTCCTCTAGTTGGCTAGGATAGGATTCATAGCCCAGACCATAGATCAAAGGGAGGGGATGAAGATTGTTAGGGGAATATAGAGATTGAAGAATCAATAGAGAATGGAGATGGGGACCCATGTTCTCTTTGCAAGGATTTAGGTAAGCCTCCTCTAGTCTACAAGGTGGTACTTCCTAGGGCACAGATCACCAAATGGTCCTCTCTATTCAGAGTTAAACCATTTGGTAACTCTTCTTTTCTAGCTGTTAAAGTGTTCCCTGAGTCTGAAAAAGGAACCTTTGCAATTGCTATTCTAGATGAGCTTTTCAACCATAGTATTGCTTCTATAGATTCTACCCTAGTGGGTAAGGTCATCGAGAAAAGGCCAAATATATACATTGGTAGATCTTTCACAAAGAAGAAATGGAATCTAAAAGGTCAAGTTATAGTCACTGTGATGGCCAAAGGATTTTTATCTTTTGACTTTTCTTGCATTAAGGACTTTGAAGGGCCTTGGGTTACTGGTCGCTCAACATTGGTCCTCTAGAAGTGTTCCTCAATGCTTGACCTGAATGATTTTTTTTTGTTCAAGTACAAGTTTGGGTAAGACTTCCAAAGCTTCCTCTCAAATTCTTGAATCAGGATGTTTTTATGGGAGTGGCTAGCTCCTTTGGAGAGCTTCTTTAATTAGACCTGATAATAGCATCAAGAAGAAGATTAACCTATGCCCATATCTATATTGGTGATGGGGAGGGGGTGGATATGCGAGAAGAAGTAAGCTTCCATTCCAAACTTGGAACTCATATTCAAAAGTTGGTCTATGAGAGTGTGCCTTTTTCTTTCTTTTATTGTTTTAAAATGGGCCATAAGGCCAAACAATGCACGAAGGATAAGGAGGAAAAGAATAGGAAAAAGGCTATCCCAAAATCCTAAACTTAGCAGGATGGGAACAAGATTTGGAAACAAAAGAACAACAAGGGTCTTGAGAGTACTCATCTTGAGAATTAGGAGGTGGTTGTGGGAAAACCTATAAAATAAGTGAATGATTCAGTTCTGGTTGTTCCCCATATCAAAGTTTTCAAGGGAGAACCACGTAGTGGATTAGAAAGGCCCAAAAAAGACATTATCCTACCATCCCCTGAAGGAGAGAGTGGTCATTATGATACTTCCCTTGAAGAACATTGCAGGGATTCTTCCTTAAAGGGGATGGGTGAGGAGCCAAGAATGACAAATGAAGAGGAGGTTGATGCCTCAATTGTGCTAGAAACTCATGTGCCCTAGAGAGCCAAGGAGGCCCTCCCCTCACCCTCTAGAGATCGTGTAGCTTCCCCTAGTTTGGGAACTAGGATTCTAGAACTGGCCAGAAACTCTTCCCCTAGATAGCTCTCTAGAATGGAGGCTTGGCTTAAGAAGTATGCAAATGACAACAAGGGGACTTGGACCTAGGCCACAAGGAAAAAAAGTAGAGACCCTTCCCCAGTATCATTAGTAGTAACCAAGAGCAAAGAAAAAACTGATATTGGAACTAAATTTAGGACTCTGATTATAAATATTTTTAGCCGATCCAATTGGGAGGAGGCTAGAAGGAATGTGGCTAATGGTAGTTAAAGGATCATCAAGCAGGTATGTTCTATTAAAATGAAATAAAGATAATATCCTGGAATGTAAGTGGGCTAAACAGAGCCAATAAATAAGAGGTAATCAAGAATATGATTAGAGACCAAAGACATTACTTTATGTTAATCCAAGAAACCAAAATGAAGAAAGATCTAGTGGGTAAGATTTATTTTAGTAATAGCATGGATGAAGAGGCAACCAATGTTGAGGGTGCCTTTTGGGATCTACTCACAATATTCAACCACAAGCATTTCCAAGTCACCACCATTCATAATGAAGGTAACATCCTATTATGTGAAGTTTTACACATTTATGGTAAAGATTTGCGATTTCTTTTGAATGTGTATGCCCCTAAATCTAAGTAGGAGAGGGAGGCTTATTGGGCCAAGCTCTGATCCCTCATTTAGAATTGAAACCTTAATAAGGGTATCATAATGGGAGACTTCAATAATCCCCTCTCTGATGAGAAAAAATCTGGGGGTCTCACCCTGGACCTGGATAGTAGGATGGATCTTTCTTTTTTCATAAATAGTTTGAATCTCCTAGACATTGATCTTTCTAGTGAGATTTTCACTTGGTATAATAGGAATTTAGGGAGTTAATGTGTCTAGGTCTACCTTGATTAGGCCCTCATTACTCCTAGTTGGTTGAACTTCTTCTCCAGTAAGCTCTCCCTTCTCCTCATAGTTGGGTCTAATCATTCCCCTATCTCCCTTTTTTTAGTTCCTTTCTCAATGAAGAGGACCATCCATTTTCATTTTGAGAAGATGTGAATCTCCCACTTGGACCTATTATCTAGGATCTCCTCTTGGTGGAAGATTGATGTGGAAGGGATAGCTATGTTCAGAGTTGCCAAGAAATTAAAAAATGTTAAAAGCAATATCAAAATTTGGAACAAGTCAGATTTTGGTTATATTTTCTAGGCCAAGGATGTGCTGTCTGATGAACTTCTTACCATTTAGGGAATTATTCAAAAGGAATGGTATAATGAACACCTTAGAATCAGAGAGATTTCTATCCTCTCTGACCTCCACAACATCATTAGTAGAGAAGATAACTTCTTGACACAAAGATCAAGAATTGACTAGCTCAAAGAGGGAGATCAAAATACCAAGTTTTTCCACCTATCCACAATAAAGCATAGAGAAAAAAACTAGATTTTAGGAATAAAGAAGGGAAAATCCCTTTCATGTGATGAAAATGACATTTTTTCTGAGGTTGTTAACTATTTCTCTTCTCTCCTTTCCAGCGACTCCTATTTTTCTATGGAAGAACAGAAGGAAATTGTTTCCTCTCTACTCCAATTGATTCGGCATTGCCATACTCCAATGATGTGGGCTATACCTAACATTTTTGAAGTGAGGCAATCTTTGTTTTCTATCCTTGCTGATAAAGCCCTAGGGCCAGATGGTTTTCCAAATTTCTTCTTCTAGGTTTATTAGGAGGTGGTCATGATGAATATTGTCAAGGCAATGTAGCAATTCTTTGTAGCCAAGAATCTGCTGAAAGAGCTCAACTCTACCTTTTTGGTTCTTATCCCTAAAATCGCACAGGTGGATACTATGGACCCAGTCAAGCCCATTAGTCTTTGAAATTTACTCTACAAGATTATTTTGAAATTTTTGACAACCAAAATTATCAAGGTCCTCCCTTTGATCATTTCTCTACAACAAATGGGTTTCATTCCTAGTAGATAGATCTTAGACTCTGTAATGCTAGTTCATGAAGTCATTCATTCTCTAGAAGCCAAGAAGAGGGAGGATCTCCTCCTCAATATGTATGTCTTTAAAGCCTATTGCTGGATGGACTAGTCCTTCCTTGGAACAATTCATTAGGCCTTTGATTTTGACCACCAAGTTTGCTAGCTTATATCCCATCTTGTATCCACCTCTTCGCTAGCTATCATTATTAATGGGGCTCCATCTGAATTCTTCAATTAGTTGAGAGGCTTAAGGAAGGGAGATCCCCTTTCTCCCATCCTCTTCATCATCATGGTAGGGTGTATTGGTAGATCTAATTAGAGAAAAAGATAGGAAGGGTCCTTGAGAGGAATCAAACCTTCATCAGGGTAGTTGTCATTCACTCACCAACAATTCAAAGCTGACATTATAATGGGAGGAGAAGCTTAAGTTTTGGAGGCCAAATTGATCAAGAGACTATTGGATATGTATACTAGGGGAACTAGTCAGCTTATTAATTAGGCAAGAATTTTTGTATTCTTTATTACTACCCCTATATACAAACAAAGGAAGATTGTAGGTATTCTTGGTTGTGGGTTTGGGAGCCTGGCTATGAGCTTTCTTGGACTCTTGTTGGAGACAAAGCCACCTGATTATTTTTGGAAGGGGCTTATTGATAGTTTCAACAGGAAGCTAGAACATTGGAAAGGAACCACTTTCAGCCAAGCTAGAAAATTCCTTTCGATAAAAGACACCCTTCAAAACCTTCACATGTACGACTTGAGCCTCTATGGGATTCCGCTCAAATATTCTGAGATAATGGAAAAGATCCAAAGAGATTTTTTGTGGTCTGGTATGGAATAAAATAAGAGATACCCTCTTGTGGCTCAAGCTAATATTAACCTCCACAAGTGTTATGGGGGCCTAGGAATCAAAAAACATAGGCATATCAATGGTGTCATTCAAGCTAAGAAGGTTTGGAAAATATTTAATAGCACTAGAGAATGGAGAGATATTTTGGTGGTAAAGTATATTATGAGACCCTTTTAATGATATCTACTCAATGAATCTGACATCTTGATTGGCTTGGTTATTTGGAATAGGATCTTAAAGGCAAGAATCCTAGCTAATTCCAAGGCCAAATCGAAAGTGGGAAATGGGGAGAACTGTAATGTCCCCTTCTAGTTGATAATGACATATGAATAGGATTAGCCTATTAGTGAATCTTGTAGGCTAATGAGGCATGGTGAGAGAGTCATGAAATAGCCATTCGATGATTACTTGGCTCAATTTTTGGTTGGAGAAAGGTTTTCCATCATATATCATTATTGTTTCTACTTATGGAAGCCTTATTTTTATATTTTGATGTTGAGATGGCCTTTATTAATAATATAATATTTTAATATTTTATAAAGCACAAAAATTAAAATCAAATCAAATTTTTGAATCTTCTAGAAGTCAAAAAAGATAAAATAATATTATTTTATTGAGGCTTGCCTCTAGAGGAAAAATGCTTAAATAGACTTTGAGGTCTCACTATTGAGGCAGAAAGATTCGATATCAGATTTCTTCTTGAGTATTTTTAGAGCCAAGTGGTCTTTAGATAATCAATTTGTCTTTGGGAACAAAAACTCCCAATGATAGCAATTTTGAGAGTGTGAAATATCACCTAAATTATTGTAGATGGAGATGATATTTTAGTCACTTCATTGTATTGAATTTGTGGCCAAGGGCTGGATGTGAAGAGAAACAATAAATGGGGTGTCACTACAAGAATTTTTCTACAATAACTCGCTATAATATTATTGCTGGTACAAGAAATTTTTGCAAGAATGTTGTGTTATTAATTTTTCATTAGGGCATCATACTTGGAGATATTGATTGCATTTTCATTGGAGACTGAAGGCAACTTCAAGAACTAGGCACCATAAAGATTCAGTCCTAAATATCCATTCCTAAGGGGATGATTTTTTGATACAAGGAGGGAAGAATTTTAGATAACCTCAAAGCAAGTTGGGTACACTATAGATAGGGGTGATTTCATGTTTTGGAAGCATCAAAAATTAGATAAGAAATTTAGTGAGTTCATGGATTGTACATGAACTGCGAATCAGTGCAATTTGTGATTAGTTTTGAGCTAGGCTCATTACAATGGTATGAGAGCATTATTAGTCAAAAAGCAGATGAGTGAGAGAGAAATTAGATGTTATAATAGAGAAAAATGGAAACAACAATATCAGAATCCATAGGTTGAAGGGGATACATCCTCAAAAGCATTAAGAGAAAGAGATACCGAAAAAATAGTTCAAAATATGGCACAAGAAGAAAATAGGGATGCAAGAGCTGAAAGGAAATTTGATACCAAGCTTGATATGATTTCACCCTTATTAGAAAAAATGGATCAATAAGCCACTCAAAATAAAAACACAGCTAAACATAGTAGTGATAATGAGGAAAGGTCTATACATCACATCAAAGACACTATATTATTAGCCTCTAGGTCTCTTTTTCCTACCTTTACAGTAAGAGAAGAATAACCTCATGCTACTCTAGCTATTCCTTTTGGAGACAAAGCTAGACAGGCCTACATGGAGTATACCACTCTCCCTTCTGATATGAGAGAAATATGGATGTTTGATCAATTCATGAAGCAAAGGAATAGGAGAGGGGGAAGGAATGATCAATATGCTCCAAGAAATGACTATCAGCAAACACTTGGTAAGATTTCCATGCCTTACTATGATGGAAGTAACAAATGCATAGCAAGGTCTTGGGTTCAAAAGCTTGATAATTTTCTTTCTTTAAGACCAATGTCTGAAGAGAATGCCATAAGATTTTCCACATTACATCTTGAAGGAGCTGGTGGTATCATGGGTTAGTCACACTTGGATACAACCTTATTACTACATATGAGGAGTTTATCAACAGGGTGATTGAAAGGTTTAATGTTAAAGATCCTGAGGTGAGTTTTTGTTAATTGGCACAACTAAAACAACATGGTTCCCTTGATGCTTATGTGACTGACTTCTAATAGTTATTGGTCATGGTTCCTAACATCAATGAAAGAAGATTGGTGGTCTTATTCATGTAAGGATTGATGGAGCCATTGAAAGGGTGGTTGAAAGCTTTCGATCCTCCCTAACTATAAGAAGCAATGAAGAAGGCTAGTAACACTTGGATACAACCTTATCACTACATATGATGAGTTTACCAATAGGCTGATTGAAAGGTTCGATGTTAGAGATCCTAAGGTGAGTTTTCATGAATTGGCACAACTAAAACAACATGGTTCCATTGATGCGTATGTGAATGAATGCTAATAGTTATCGATCATGGTTCCTAACATAAGTGAAAGAGGATCAGTGGTCTTATTCATGTAAGGATTGAAGGAGCCATTGAAGGGTGGTTGAAATCTTTCGATCCTCCCTGACTATAGGAAGAAATGAAGAAGGATAGGAGAATGGAGTTTGTAGCACCAAAGAGAAAGAGCTTGCATAAGGAAATCCTTTCAACAAGAAATGAGACTCCTCAACAATCAGACAAGAAAAAGAAATCAGCACCTATGATGGATGAGGAGAAACAAAAAGAGTTAAGCAAGAGGAAATCATGCTATTGGTGCAAGGAGCCTTATAGAAAGGATCATGATTTCCCTTTGAGACCTAATGGCAAGACGAACCATTTCATGTGGGCATACTTTGAGGACTTTGATTTTGATGAAGTTGATCAATAGGTTTCTTTAGAACTTGATCAGGGTGAGAAGACTTCTGCTCCCATGGCATATATTGCCAATATTTAGGATGAGACTAATTTCAAGTATAGAGGGACAATTGATGGACAACGTTGCATTTCTATGCTTGATACTGGTGCAACACATGACTTTATTAATGAAGATTTTGTAGGTCACTGCAAACTTCAAGTTGAGGATTTTAATGGCTTCAAGGTTTGAGTAGTAAATGGATATACTCTCACATGCACCAAAAAGGTTGCTAATCTAACCTTGAGATTTAATAACTATGAGTTACATTTAGATTTTTATGCGCTCAACATGAGAGAGATGGACATAGTTTTGGGAATGAAGTGGCTCCAGGACTTGGGAGTATTTACCCTCAATGTATCTAAGATGGAAATGTCTTTTGAGGTTGATGGTAGGAGGCATGTATTGAGGGGTATTACAGATGGAGACTTGCATTCTATAAAAGTGTTGGACAGTAAGAGAAAGAAGAAAGTGATTTAGGAGAAATCTAAGATGTTTCTCAATTCATTGTTCAAAGTAGAACCCGCTTGGTCCTATGATAATTGACTCTATGGCTTGGATGATGATAGATCTCTTGATTCTAGTGTTGAGATGAGCATTTTTTATAGTATTTGTGATAATATTAGTGCATTGGGATTACAAACAAGGCTCATAGAGGAGGTTTTAGAGCTATACATGGTGAGGATTACTCATAGTGTCATTTTTTATTCTCATGTACATGACCTATTCATGATGCACAATTCAAGAGCACATGTGCTAAATAGTTGGGATGATAGTTTAGCTTGTACAAAGCTCAGAGGGAAAGTTGATCAATCTCTTGGCTTGCTTCTCCTTGAGGCTTATACTTCTACAACACTTGATGAGGTTATTGAGGTTATACGATAGTTTGAGTTTGAGAAAATGTTGCAGAGATCATTCGGGGATGATAGGGACATCATTTAGTTCTTCTTGTAGGATCCAAGTGGTGAATTGCTTGAGGAAAAGAAATTTCAAGACCAGTGGATTGTAATGTCCCCTTCTAGTTGACAATGACATATCAATAGGATTGGCCTATTAATGACTCTCATAGGCTAATGAGGCATGCTGAGAGAGTCATTTGGAAATCATTTAATGATTACTTGGCTCAATTTTTGGTTGGAGTAAGGTTTTCCATCATATATCATTACTGGTTCTATTTGTGGAAGCCTTATTTTTATAATTTGATTTTGAGATGCACTTTATTAATAATATATTATTTTAATATTTTATAAAGCACAACAATTAAAATAAAATAAAATATTGGAATCTTGTAGAAGTCAAAAAAGATAAAATAAAATTATTTTATTGAGGTTGACCTCTAGAAGAAAAAACTTAAATAGACTTCGAGGTCTCACTATTGAGGCAGGTAGGTTCGATATCAGATTTTTTCTTGAGCATTTGTGAAACCAAGTGGTCTGCAGATAATCAATTTGTCTTTGGGAATGAAAACTCCAAATGATAGCAATTTTTAGGGTGTGAAATATCACTTAAATTATTGTAGATGGAGCTGATATTTTAGTCACTTCATTGTGTTGAATTTGTGGCTAAGGGCAAGATGTGAAGAGAAAGAATAAGTGGGGTGTCACTAGAGGAACTTTTCTACAGTAATTCTCTATAGTATTATTGCTACTATAGGAAATTTCTTTAGGAATTTTGTATTATTACTTTGTCATTAGGGCATCATAATTGGAGATATTGATTGCATTTCATTAGAGACTCGAGGCAACTTCAAGAACTAGGCACCATAAAGCTTTAGTCCTAAATACCCATTCCTATGGGGACGATTTACTGATACAAGGAGGGAAGAATTTTAGATAACCTCAAAGAAAGTTGGGCACACTACAGAAAGGGGTGATTTCATGTTTTGGAAGCAAAAAAAATTTGATAAGAAATTCATTGAGTTCGTGGTCCTTCTAGTAGCTTGGGCACATTATTTTGGAGCTATTTGGCAACCTCATTTTGAAGAATTGAATATTTTAAGGAGACTGCAACATAACTAGGTTTCCCTTGTTTATTCATGGATTTTATATGCTACTTCTATAGGTGGTAGTCTTTATTAGACTTAAGCATTCATTCATATATATGATGCCAGAATCTTGGGTTTTGATACTAGCATTGTGTTAGATGAGGAGAATTAGTAGATTGTTACAAATAATAGTTTTGTATTCAAATTTTGTAAAGATGTCTTACCTGTAGATGTATCATATTCTCTTATTTTTATCTAAATTTATTAAAAGGTGAAAGAAAGCATAATATTTCATTGAGGAGCTAGCATAGTAATTGTAGGAGTGTTGAAACAATCTTAGCAACCATTTCTATCAATCAACTTCATATGGAAACACTATAACAGCAATTCACAAGGTTACACATGAATTGTTTGACAAGATTATAAGTAACAAATAAGGGCAATTTGTGATTAGTTTTGAGCTAGGCTCATTACAAAAATATCCTCTTCTACCAACATAATTGGTTGATTTAGGGCCCTCTCATTAATAACCCCATCTATGTTAACTGAGCCAACACCTATGTAAGGCTATTTAGATTGAAAGTAAGTGACGATAGAATGGACCAGGGATGGAGAGACCTATCCTTGATATGGAATGATCTCAAGAAAATAATGGTGATGTTGAACTCTTTGATTTTGAACAATAACAATGATGAATTGACATGGGAAGACAATACAATTGGATCCTGCTTGGTGGCCTCAAGGTACAACTCCCTTTGGAATCTAAAGGGGAAACCTCAATGGGCTAAGGCCTAGATGCCTGGCCTTATCCCTAAAATCAACATTTTCTTTTGGCTAATGCTTCAAGATAAAATTCTCACTCTGAATAACTTTGTATTTTCTTCTGGTTGATGCTCCAAGATAAAATTCTCACTCTGGATAACTTGGCAAAAAAAAGTTAGTATATCTCTAATAGATGTATTCTTTGCAAGCATGAATTGGAGATGGTCAACCACATCTTCATTCATTGCCCCTATTCCATGGAGATCTTAGAAAATATCACCAAGAACTATGGTGTTAGTTGGTGTAATCTAGCAAATATACTTGACTTCTTCTACTAGTGGGATAGCATGTTCAAAGGTATGAATCTGCATGGTATAAGCATATGGATTTTGCCCCATTTGGTTGGGGAGTATGGAAAGAGAGAAACAATCAAATCTTTAGATACATAGAGGTTTCTACTAATGTGCTTATAGAAAAAATCAACAATAACCTGATAGAAAATTTTCTTATTAGGAAGGGTGGCATTTCTAATGATGGGGGCAATAGTAAGGACAAAGAGAAAGATAGGACAATGAAAACATAGGAGGTCAAGTGGAAACACCCCCTGAAGGATGGCACAAAGACAAATTTGATGGATTAGCCAAAGGTAATCTTGGTCCTACTAGATGTGGGGGCATCATCAGAAATAACCATGGTGCTAGTATTACTACTCTCTCCCACACCTTGGGAAACTAGAAAAATCACTATGTTGAAGCTAGTGCTACCCTCTACACTACTAAACTAGTGTTGGAAGTGAGAGTGAAACACCTAGGCTGGAAGGGGACTCAAAAAATATCATCAGATGCATAAAAGGTGATCTAAACCCTACTTGGACCATTGCAAACATGGTGGAAGAAATCTGCACTACCCTTGGAAAATTTTATAGTGTACATGTTAACCATGAGTAGAGGGAATCCAACTTGGTAGCCGACTAGTTTTCCAACAAGATACTCAAGAATGAGATGGCGAGGAAATGGACTCCTGGAGGAAATATTTTGTCAGCTGTGAAAGGTCTAATTGATCAAGGGAGGATCTACGGAAGTTTGGATGAAATCACATTGAAATCACTAGTTAAAAATAGAAACTAAAGCAAAAATATGTGCAAGCCAATGTTATTATGGAAAGTATACAGTGAACTAGTGGATGGCACATTTGGTGTCTAATCACTACACTTTATGGGTTACATATTTTCTTTTCCAAATTTTTGGAATTGACAAAAAAGGAATTCTTGGATAGTGTAAATATAGGATCAAGAAAGGAGCAAAAAAAACTATATTTATGCGATAGGCAAAAACCCAATTGAACAAGATGGTGGGAGAATAGAGTAGAAGGGAACTAGTTAGAGAGGAAAAGAAATAGAAATAGAGAACCAAGGTCTGGGAGAAACTAAATAAGGGAGACATTACTAGATACATTGCCAAGCTTCACAGGTATGACTCAGTGGTTACTAATCTCATGGTCAATTCTTGTAGGGATGGTAGGGTTAAGATTGATGGGGTTTTGTATCACATTGATATGGGGTCCATCACCTATGTTACTAAAATCCCTACCGATGATTTGGAGTTATATAGAGAAAAAAAAGTTCCTATGCATGCAGTGAAGGGTTTTTCCAAGAATACAGAAGAGAAGGAGTTGGTGAAAATAAAGACTTATTGTGAGATGGACTCAATCAAGAAGCTCTAGAGGTATGTGATGTGGACTATCATTGAGTTTATTTCTCTCAATAAAAGGTTTGATAAGGTTAGAACTCATCACTTTGTGCTACTTAATCACTTCCATTAGGGTGTTAAATTCTCTTTCATTTTACATTTGTTCTTCTATGAATAAGAATATTTTAGGTATAAGAGAAAACCTAGTGTTAACCCTACCTTGTATGGAATTTTAATTCTTCCTTTTGAATATTTTTAAGCCCATTTGAGGAGTAAACCCCTGCATAATGTTGAGGCTACTTTTGAGTAGATGTGGAGTTCAAATTTTTCCTCAGACATGGAGATAATCTTGAGCTTAAGTTTGGAGGAGGAGGAAGCCTATAATTCTTTGGGGAAGAAGTGCAAGGGGAGAGTCAAGGGAGCTCCCATTCCTCAAAAAGCTCCTTGCAAAAAAAGCCCTAGGGGCCATATGCCCAAAATATATGATCAAGTGGATGATGACTACAATGAGGAAGGACATGAGATGGACATGGATGAGTAGACCAAGGGTGTGGATGTTGAGAGTAGATCAATTTTGGCTACTATCCCCAAAATTAAGAAGAGGAAGATCAGGGAGGAGGATATGCCACTGGAGAGGGAAAATGATATGGGGTTGGAGCTATCTATTCTTCCTCCCCCTCCTAAGCCCCCACAAGAGGAAGAAAATGAGAAAATGGAGGAGGACAACACAAGCCGTGTGGTGGAAATCAAAGATAGGCATATGTCTTGGAAGAACTTAAATGCCACAACTTCTAAAATGGGGATTGTCAGAGAAGTTATGAACCCCCAAATCCTTGAAGAAAAAGAGGGGAAAATATAATTGGATGAACTCATTGATCTGAAACTAGTGGCCATTGTTGACAATGCGAGGGAGGTTGGTATGAACTTGCTAAACAATGCAAAAAAATCATGGTTAATAACTTTTTATCTATAGAATGGCTCTTTCATTAGCAGGAGGAAGTTAAACAAAGGTTGGGGTAGATGGAAAGGCAGTTGAAGAAGAATGAGAAAAGGAACAAGACCAAGCTAGGGGATCAAATTAAGATAGTTGAAGATAGGATGAGAATTATGGAGAACTTTAACTTTAGCTTGATTAACTAGATGCTCAGTATTCTTAAATCTCACAATCATAACATTGTTAGTCTTAGTAGCAAGCTAAAAGCTAGGGGGCTTGTTGTAGAGGACGATGGAAAGGGTAATGATGAAGATAGGATGGAAGAGGGAAGAATAATGGACATAACTCAAAGCCACACGATTTAGAGCTTTCAGAAGGACAAGGAACTCTTGGTGAAGGAGTTTTAGAGAATCAAGGATGTGATAGAGACCATTCAGAACCTTGAGAGGAGGGTGGTGAAGCAAGTGAAGAATATATAAGTATCACCTTTGGATTTTGTTGTCTCTGTAGGTTTTTTCAAAATGGCTTTTTGCCTATCCTTTGTTATGGCCTTTCTGTTGGGCATTGTTCTATTGCTAGGATTTTTCTATTAACTTGTTATTTTTTATGTAAGAACTTGTGGGTTTCAGGATCCCTATAAAACCTATTTTTCTTAATCCAAAATAAATTGTATTTAGATTGGGATATTGCACATATATGTCTTATTATGAGTTATTTTTATTGAGATTTATATTGGAAGAACAATTTCCATGCTTCATTCTTTTTGTTATAAATAATTATTTAGAATTAAATTGTTTTGACATGAACACTTATTTCCACTATCAATCTACTAGTACCAAATGTTATAGTCTCTAATTTTATTTCTTTCGCATTAAATTTTTATAATAGTTTTTAGTATAAAAATAAGTTTATGTTCATTAAAGAGTACTTTTACTAATAAGAAAAGTGTCATAATGATTCTTCTATCTTCAAGAATTGTAGAAAAGAAAATGAAAATTTTATGTGCATTGATAAATAAATTTCATATTTTAACCATTTAATCTAGGATAACCGAACTTACTCTATTACTTGATCTACTTATTATGAATATCACAATGATTTTATTCAATAACCATTTTAAATCCTATCTTGGTTATTAAATACAAGAAATCTATCTTTAAAACTCTTTTTAAAAACAATCTTATAAGCTATTATCATATTTTATTACAACATAGTTCTTTAAAATAATTAAAATTGAATAGTATCTCAATTTTAACATAAATAACTCCTTTTTTTTTTTTTTCTTTTTGGTTTCTATTCCCTGGGTAAGAGCACAAAGTTTGGTCACAATTCCATGGAAGTCAATTCCTTGGAATGAAACCTTTCAGAAATGGGTACCCAATTTATTTAGAATTGGGTACCCTATTTGTTTAGAATCAGGTGCCCGCTTTTAAAAGAATAGTTCGAGCACCCGATCCATCTTCAAAAATTGGGTACCCAATTTTTGAAGATGGATCGAGTGTCGAACTGGGCTTTTCAAATTGGGTACTCTATTCTAAACATTAGTCACCTGATTTTAGAAAACTAAAAAAACCTATTTTTGTTGGTTTTTTTGCTTCATTTTTACTATTTTCATAATGTGAGCCCAAATTTAGCATAGATATGGGAGACCATTTTCAAATTTCTACTAACCCCATGTTTCTCTTTTTTGGCATACCGGGTATTTTACTTTGTTTTCTACTATTTTATTTCATTGTTTTCAGTTTAAAACATTATAATTCCATCAATTTATTATTATTATTTTCACTTTTAATATGTAAAATTGTAAATTTCCATTTTTAATAGTATTATCTTTAGGTTATTGTATCTATTCTTTTAAATAGTTTTAGATATTTTAATTTTTAAAATTTGTAGATGTTCATTTAAAAATTATTATTTTCGATATTTAAATGTATTTAATAAAAATTACAATGTTGAATGATTAGATATCTAAAATTAGATTGTTTAAACATGTATTTAGCTTCAATATTTTATATTTATTTCAACTAAATAGTTATTAATTATAAATTAGTTTGTAAACCATATAACAAAGAAAGTAAAACTAACTATATTCCTAAGTCTAACCTCAACCTAACCATAATTGTACAATAATTTAATCTAAACCCTAAACATAAAATTAAGTATTTAATGTGGAACACCTTGCAAAGGGATCCAAATACAAAACTAAGTATTTAATGATTTTACTTATTGTATTGTACTTTATTTCATGGATTGGAAAGGGATGATATAATTTATTTTATAAATGTATATTCATTCCGCCTTTCATACCCTATGACATGTACAATGGATGATTGTGCATTTTGAATTAATGTCAAGTGGCATTCGAAACAAATGTATATTATTTAAATGGATTGAACTTGTAGTTACTATTTCATGTGGAACTATTATTTATTTTACTTCTATTATAATTATTTAAAAATTAAATGCAATTCAACATCTTGGGATCCTTAAGGAATTTAATCTCTTGTGTTTTCTTATGTCTTATTGTATGTTGTTGCTTACTTAGTAAAAATTTCAGTTAGTTCTATGGATCCCTTGATTGGGTGTTACATAATGTGTTCCCTTACCTTAAAACTGTATCTTTTTTAATAAAACTACACACTAACTGTAAACATAGTATTAACATTGATGTAAAATCTCACTCTCACCATAATTCTAAGCCTAACCCTAACACTGATTAAAATTTTAACCAACTTATTTAATTAAAATTGATAAACTTAATTCAAAGCCTAACCCTAATCATTAATAAACTTAATCCTAAATGTTAAACCCTATTTCTAATTGTAACTTCAAATCTTAAACCTAACATGTGATCCCTATCTAGGTAACCATAACATTAGGTCCGTAATGGAAATTAATCTTAATCCTAGGTTTGAAAACTTTATTTAGTGATTTTAAATTGGGTTGAAGAAATATTGAAATCTTAAATAATAAACTATAAAATACTACTTCAAGAAAAACTTATTTTGCACTCTTAAAATCTAATTATATTAATTTATTAGTATTTCTATTGAAAATGATATTTAAATATGATTTATATTCTTTTAATTTCTCCACACAATATGTAGGGCTTAAATTTTCACCATAATTTATGTAGATAATACATTTCAATTGATATGGATTTTATCTTTAGATGTGTGTTTGATTCTTTTAGCATGAGGTTTGTTCACATTGGACATAGCTAGGGTGTCATAAATTTGACAAACTATCCAATCTTCCATAAGAAAGAAAAACACATGGACATCCAATAATATCTTCCAACTAAGATCTTTTTATCACCCTAACTATTACTATGACATTTACACAAAACATAATTGTGATCTAGTAATCAAGCATGAAGTTGCCTATAAGTAAACACCACCTTTTGATACACATTCTTGGTTACACAAATCTTCACTGAAAATATAATGTCATGATCTACATGAGTCTCCAACTTAGCCTCTTTACTAAAATTTATGCTAGAAGGAGAAAAAATATTTTGGTTACTTTTGACTACATCCTCCTCATGTTCACTAAAAAGACCTTCTAAAATCATTACTTTTGGGACTAAATCTTAACACCATTTATTGTAGAAAAGGGTACTAAATCTTACCACCATGGACACCTCTATTCATTTCTTGAAACATCACCTAGTTGAGAAGGGAAAAAAATTTCACCTCCTTTTATTTTCTACATATCACTTGATAGTTCTTTAGAAACCTCTTGAGAAACCCTTTTGAATAGCTCGATTCATAGAGCACATGTCACTTCCTTTGGTTTACTAAGATCCATTGGGACTACAAAAAAATGTGGCTATGATAGTGTTCACATGCATCATATGTAAATCACTAGGTCATGTCCAAATATCAACCTTTTTAATGTACTCATTTTCGAAAGGAAGATAGGAAGACAAGGTGCTCATTTTCCTTACCGACTTCAAGAATGCCTACTTTTATGCTCTATTTCCCTGCATTGGAAACATAACACCATTAAACCACTGGAAAATCCAAGCATTTTGGTGGACATCTCACTATAAATAACCCTTATGGGTTTAATAAATAATATTTTTATTCTAAACAAGATCATTCATTTCTTTCTAAATGTAACTTTTTCAATTATAGGTGGAATATATCAATAATAAATTTATTAATTAATATATTTAAATTATATCTGAATATGAAACATGTTTTATAATAATTGGTGTACTTGGAAATACTAATCTATAAGTTATATTATATCTTTGTTAATAATTAATATTAACTGATCAATATAAATTTAATTTAATAGCTTTTTAAAGGTAAGTTTTTCAATTATAGGTGGAATATATAATTAATAAATTTATTAATCAATATATTTAAATTATATCTCAGTATGAAACATGTTTTATAATAATTGGTGTACGTGGAAATATTAATTTATAAGTTATATTATATCTTAGTTAATAATTGATATTAACTAATCAATATAAATTTAAGTTAATGTAAATAATATATTATACAATTATTCAATAAATTGATATCTAAATATTATATATATATTTTTTCTTTCACTCCTTTTCCTTAATATCAAAAACATGTTCCCTTGAACTTGCATAGACAAAACAAGTTCATATCTAACATAAAAAATAGATTTCTAGTTCCTCCTCATAATAGACACATGCAAATAAAGATGAACCATCTATATAGATGCTTAAAACATAACTACTTAAAGAGTTATTTATTCAATTCTTCGCAACCAACACATTTTCCTATAGATGTCACATTTGAAAGGCTAATTATGTGTTATATTATAATATGTCCAATCCTAACTGAAACCACAATTTTAATTTATATGTTCAATTCTAATTGTTTTAATAATGATCCTTAATCATAAAAATTTGCTAAGGCATAATCATAAACATAATTATATAAGGTATTTTTAGAATCCACATTTAAGTTGATTTATTAATATTTTTTTGGAGTATTATTTTATGATTAGGCTTAAATTTGATATAATGTTCAATTAGCCTTCACTTTAAAGTTTACTTAAGTTTTTAAATTTATTTATTTAATTGATATAGTTTGAAAGATCTATGCATTTATATAATTGATATTTTAGATTTATTTTATTAAATAGTAATTTTGTGATTTTTTAAGTTGTCTAAACATATATGCAGATTATATTTGATGGATCCACTCCCATACCATCCACTTCCCCCACCCCAACCTCTGCCCCCTCCATCTCCACTTCCACCCCCGCCTCTACGACCACATAGTCCTCCTCCAACACCTACCACAGAGGGTCTGCGAGAGAGCATGAGGTATAATCTTAGCAACCGCATACGAGATATTAAGACTATTAGGCACAAGGCCTACCACCCTCCTTACCTAGTATGCCTTGCAGATAGCATACAAGGCATCATTCAATCTATACAACATTTGGATTCTAATATTGATAGCTTTAGATTATGGAGGAAAAACATGCATGCCTGTTATTCTAATGGCCTATCTTATAGAGAGGTCCAAAAGCTCAAAATCGTTAAATGATATTTTGCTAGATATTTTGTAAACCCTAAGACATGTGAGGAGATTAGCGAGAAGAAGCCTCGCATTTCTATTATATGGTGCACACATCCACGTATATCAGCATACTTTTGGGAGTGGTGTTGGATGGTATTTGACCATTCAACACACACAAATCAAGATAAACCCATATACTTCCTTAGAAAGCTATGGGCTAAATTTGATTGGGTTTGAAAACCAACTATTTTGATATTAAATCATTCTAGGGGGTTGGTGGAAGGATGCCTCAGGATAGGGTTGGGGTAAAGCTAAGCAATAGAATGAAAAATTTCATAAGGCCTCAGCCTCTTGTACCTCTTCTCATACTAGTTGTCCCAATACCACACCATAATCATGCAATGTCATCTTATCTTACCTCATTGAGTGCCCTTTTAGGAAATTTAGTAGAGTAGTGGAGGTAGGCGAGAGATATTCATCCACTTAAACAATATGTACTAGTTGTGGAGATATATGAAGAGGCCCCCAGAGCCATATTGATGTCATACATGATGACATATATGCTACCCATGGTGATGGTAGTGATGATATTGATGTGTCATCATTTGTTGACCTCATGCAAGGAGAGCCCGGAGATAGTCAGGAGCAATAGGTAAAATTTTAATTAAAATTTAAATATAAAGTACATAATTATTTACTTTCTACATACATGTGTAATTTTATTAACCATATTAATGTACATTTGAATTACATGTGTAATTTTGAGACCTACTGACATGGCATACCTTATATGGTATGCACTTTGAATAACACTGTAAAAATGTACATTCGAACTCAAATTTAATAACAGGTGCTCATTTGTTATTTTTATTTGATTTTGTTGGGATTGTCAGCTACTACAAAGTTTGATGTTTTTGAAGGTCCTAATCCATTGACCACTAAGGCATAAGCTCAAATACCTATGGTATGAACTTTTGACTCAAGACAAATAATTTATACTATTTTTATGTATGTACATTGTTATTAACTTATGATCTTCAACTTTGATTCATGTGTATAATTTTATGTGTTTTGATTTTATGAATAGGAAAAGGATCATATTTATCCATATAGGCCTCGGTATAGTTTATTTTTGACTCCATCTTTTCACCATGTGAGACATGCTGATGATCATCATGCTAGCATATCTTTAAATGCATCTATGACATTAGCTACTACTAATGTATGATATATATACACATTTTTATAGTTTATAAAAAAATTGTACTGTATAAATTATGTACTTTTTAGTTTACGTACTTTGTAATTCATGTATATATAATTTTGAGTCAAAATTTATGTATCCATAGTTTTAGGAATGTGTCTTCATGAGTGTTGTTGAGAGTATGAGACTAAGCCAAATGGAGGTACCTACATCATCCTTTGAGGTCAATATTGTCATTTATGTACATACATAGTTCATTATTCTCTTTATCAAATTTTAAAAATGTATGTATTGTAAATTACAGGACCTCACCACTACCACATTTGGTAGCTTTCATAGTGCACATCCTCCTATTACAGAGGGACACCAATATTATGTGGTATTATTTTTATTATGTAGTGAATATTTAATTTATTTGCAAGCTAGATTTTAAAACCCATTTCAATTAAGCATGTACATGATGAGACACCTCATGTTACACTGTATGATCCATCTATCTCATGGAGTGTCCCACATGATGAGACATCTCATGTTACACAGGATGATCCATCTAAGTCCTCTTAAGTCCTCTTCGCATGGACTAAAGAGGACTATATATCAAATAGATTAGGTCTTTTTGACACCTTTAGATTGTGTTTTTATCACACATATTTTTTATTTTGATACACTTTTTACTAGGATAGTTAATTATATTATATGTATTTTTTGACTTCATAGATTATGTTATGACATCTCAGACCATGTACTATTTTTTATGACTTATTATCATGCTAGTATATGTAGTACATATTTTTATGTTATCATATTGCAAGTATTCAAACCATTTTCTTTATTGCAACATATTTTGTTCATTTTATGACACATTTTGTAAGTATATGGTACATGAAAAATAATCTTAACTATTTATATACAAAAATTAATTGGAACATGTTTGAATGTAAAAGTAATGGAAAAAATAGGAGGTCATTACTTGAATTGACAATTAATTTATAATATCAACTGAACACCTTTAACTTTTAGATAGAAGTAAAATCCATTTTTTAAATGTTTACAAAATGTTTCAAAATATATGTCAGACAATGTCAATGACATATTTATAGAAGTAAACTCAAAATATAAAATTGGTTCAACACATTTCTTCAAATGAGGTACTGTAAAATAAAGTCATAAAAAAAAAACACGTGTTAATAAAAGCATAAATTAATATGAGCTACCTAAACTATGTAAATATATTTTTATGTACTCACTATTTGTAATTGTACAAGATGTTGATGTTTGATCCACCTTAACATTTAAATTTGCATAAATTGTAATTGGGACCTAAATAAGAGGTATATATAAGCTCTCTAGTTTTCTATTGACATTCATACATACATTTAATTCAATTATATAAGTACATATATAAAAATAGCACAATAAAAGAAAAAAAAACTTATATGCATTTGGTTTAAGTGTAATAATCCCACTATACCATCTACATCCTCTCTCTTTTGCAATGCATCTATGATTATCTCGTTCTCATCCATTGAAATTGTCAATAATATCTTATTGGTAGGTCTCCCTTTGTATCTTTTTAATTTGATATTCATTGCCACAACCAAATGAGAATAATACAAAATCTTCTTTTCAAATTGGTAGTCTTCAAATGTTGGTAAACCATTTCTTCTTGTTAGGTATGTACATAGCCAGTGCCGGCTACAATGGTAGACCCAATTGGATACTCAGAACCATCATTGTCTACTTGACGACATATAAATTTTTTTTCTTAGGTTCAACACATCTAGCTAGCCAATACTTAGTATATTCATCATTATCATTAGGTGCAATAACAACATAAACATGTCCTACAAGATAAGATAAAGTAAATAACACTTTAATCACATTTGTGCATATATAAATAATATATTAAAGACATGTACTTGAATTATATTAATGACATGTACATAAATAAATAACATAAATTGAAGCATGATCACAACAAAATTGAATTTAACTATGCATACTAGGTTGTATGAGGTCTAAAATATGACCATAGTCTTCTGATGCAAAAGTAACATTCTGATCTTCATTTATTATATCATCTTGAAAATGTTTGTCAGTAGGCGCTAATGAATTTTTTTTGCTAATCTTCAACCCATTCCATATTCTTGCATTCTTCCCATTCACCTGCAAGATAAAACTGAAAAAAAATAAAAAAAACAAACTCCCTAGTCCATATTGTCCAAGTGTTAGAATCCAAACTCCTGAATGAATTCCATTTAGCACCATCATGTTCTCCTTTACCATGTCCAGCCTCAATAAAAACTCCACACATGTTGGATATTAGTTTTCCTATTTGTCCTACTCAAACAATAGAATATTCTAGCATTCTTGAATTGTTATGTATAATCATCTGACCATATCCAATCTTGTATCATTTCAATTTGTCTCTCTTTTTTAAATTATCATAAAAAGCCTTGAAATAATATTAGACAAACTCAGATGAATGAAGTTTATTATCACTCATATAGAAATGGTACTCTCTTAATATTTTTCGATCCTCCTTTATACTAACAAGTGCATTCATATAAACTATATGAACATGAATTGTTACTTGCATTGAATTGTAATATTGTGGTTGTACCTCATCTTGCGGTTGAAGTGTGTTAACAAATAAAAATATAGTACCAATTGGAAATGTATTCTTACATATGCAAAATTGTCCATCAAGTCGTCTAGCATACTGAGAGTGTTTAACACATTTTTGTATGATCACAATCTTAAAATCATCCATAAATGTGTGAAAACTAACGTTATCTATAACTAGATCACATCTTCTTCCAATCTTCCCATCTTTCAATGGATATTCAGTAGTTTTGAATCTTTTTACATCAACTAATTGTTGTCCAAAAGTAGTGTCAAAGCATTTTCATGCAAACATTCATCTAAGAAAGAAAGATTGTCACACAAATCACATGTACCAAAAAGATGTGCATTGAAAAGAAAGTATTGATCATTGGGTAGCTTAAAAAGAAAACCTGATATGAAATCCTTTATAGTTTGAGGTGTTATTTTTATACCACATTCTTGCAAGATTTCTTTACTATGCATGGTACCACATATAGATTGAAATGCATCATAATGGTAATGAAATTGAACATGATTTTTACAACAATATGTGATTCTTTCCTTTTTAATCCTTACATACCATGGTTTACAGTTTTTCAAAAGATCTTTCACTAATGGTAATAGTTAACACCTTACCATCCATAAATTTTTTAAACAATTCAATTTGAGTTATGTCCAAAAGGTGTTTAGGATGTGGATCACATGTTTTTGACCCAACTCTCAATTTAAGAACATCTCTTGAATTAGCTGATACTCTTGTATTATTATGCCAAAAAATCTCAACCAAAATTTTGACTTCACTAGTAAGTTTCATATCACATCTCGAGAGTCTACCACTAAAAGTACACAAAATATTTGTTCGATCATAGTCAAAGTTAACCCTTCTCTTTACAACACCTTCTAAAGTCTTACAATTCACATTACGATATCTACTTATGTTACTAATAAATCTTTTGTCAATTATTGATTTGTTAACTAAAGCTATTGTTATTGCTCACCGTGTTGCATTCTTATCTTTATATTGACTTCTCTTTTTTATTACATCAAAGGCACTAGCAATAGTTGATATATCTTATTCTAAAGACTCATTTTTATTCTTGGGCTTTGCACACATTCCTAACCTTTTCATTATTTTTTACATTTTAGACATTTTAATTAGTTGCAGCATCAACTAACATTGAAACCCAAATTTCTTATTATAAAAAATGTCTATACAATCTATTAGCTTGTGTCCTAATTTTTCGACATGAAACCAATCCCTCAAGATTATCTAGTACATCATTAGGAATATGAAAATTATGTTCTAGCACTTTAGTATCATTCTGACATGTTTGTTTAGTAATATGTGTTTCTATGTCTACACTCATACAATTGTTATTTTCAACTGAAATTTCGTTTTCATTGTTATTTGGAATTTGAATCTCATTTTCAATTTTTCTTGGTATTTCTTTCGTGGCATGCATTTTCATTAGATTTTTTTGTGTATGATAATTTGACAATCTATGCTCATGAAGAAAATCTAAATTGTTTAAATCATAATATGCTTCTAAAAAATCACCAATTTCATCATGAGAAAAAATTTGAGGGTTTGGAAACACACCTGTATTGAATGTTTGATTAGAATGTGCACCTGAATTTCTTTGTATTGGGTTCTCTTCTTCAGCCTCTTCATCCATAGTGGTATCCTCAATGTCTTTCTCTTTTGAAACATTTCTCAATTATCTAATTCTTTGTCTTCTCTCTCATTGATGTTGTATTTCGTTCTCTTTATTTCTTGTATTCTCCTCACTTGTCAAAAATTTTATTTTCTTCTTTTTTCATTGTTTTGATCCCATGTTTCACTAGTTTTGAATTCAAATCAATAGCTTTTAAATTGTAGAAGAAGAAAAGTAAATAGAATAACTATGAGAGAATTCATTGTTGCAGATCAAAACTGTTATTCAATCATTGCAATCATTGAAAATTGGTCTATGGGACATTTTTTGGGGCCCAATGAGTAGATTAGAATCGAGTACCCGATAAATTAGGCACCCAATTTTTAAACAATTGGGTACCCAATTTTTAAACAATTGGGTACCCAATTTTTAAATAAATGGGCACCTATTTCTGTTAATGGCTTAAACCAAATCGGGCACCCAATTTTTCAATTACAAATCAGATGCCCGATTTAAGCGACATAGGTGCGAATTTGGAATGACGATAAATTTGCATGGGGTTTTGCCTTGGGGAAAGGCATGGCATAGGCTTGGTCCCACCAAGCCTATGACTTTATGAACCATTTTTTCCTAAGGCATTTAATCGACAATTTTAGGGATTGTCATAATTTTTATATGGTCATCCCCATTGAACGTTTTGATGAAATAAAAACATATTATAGGTCTTACTATTTTGATTTCAAAACCATAAATTTTATAGTCTTATGAGTTAATTTGCTATTTTTGATTATTTATTAATCAAAAGTATCTCTTAAATGTTAAATAGTGTCATTCACTAAAACTTTAATAACTTTTTTACTTTTTAAAATTTTGTAAATTAATTTACATGTCATCATCCCTCAAAAAATTCTTTCAAAGTTTTAGAAAAATCATAAAAAGATAAATTTTGATTAAACCATGGTGTCTGTACTCGAGATGTTTTATAAATTAGCTTAATCATCAGTTAAAAATTAATAAAAGAATATATTAATTAAAAAATTCAAGAAAAATAATCTCATCAATCTTTGGTGTGTCAAGTATTTTTGTTTAAAAGGATTCACAAATATTCATTTGGTTGTGTCAAATTATGGTGTCCTTACATGAGTGTGGTATGGTCATGAAATAGGCATTTTGAAAAAGTGGTTTTGAAAGATCCATACAAAAAAAATAATCTATCATATAGGTATACAAATAAATTACTTATTCAAAAAGAAGATCCCAAGCACTACAATTTTTCCTTTTGAAGTATTTTTTATATTTAATCTCTGAATGGGTCAAATTTTGGCATCAATTGACAACATATTTCAAAAACAGGAAAAACACTTCCACTTTTTGGCCAAAAGTGAGATGCAACTTCTTGCATTCACCCCCATCCTTTTCTTTGGTCTCCTTTTCGTAGGTTTGTTTATTTATTTACTATTTTGTGTTGTTACTTTAGTTGTCTTCAATATTTTGCGGTATTTTTACCTTTGAGGGTATCTTGGGTGTTTTTCATTGGGTTTACCTTTTTTGAGGTCTATTATGTGGTGCATTTTCTAGTTTAAGATTCCTAGAAGGTTTTTTGAGATTTCAAGGGGCATCCCTCATTTTTTGGATAGGATTTTTCGTTTTGGGTTTCTATTTTTCTTGTTGTAGCCATATTCTTTTGGTTTCCTTTTTCCAACTGAATCACTCATTTACACAACAGGGTTCTTTGCTAAAGTGTTTTATTGAGGAAGAGTCTTCACCTATTGAGACATGGGTCCCTTTTGTGGCATCATTGTGGATTTTTCTCAACTTACTCATTGTTTTTAGATTTAAATAACTCATTGAGGAGGTATATTTTATATCAAGGTGAATCATTTATATAGGGATGAACTATTGATACATATATTATTATTTTGAAGGCTTCTTTCTAGATTCATATTGGTAATTGGAGGGTCACCATAAAAAATTGGCAGTGAGTCCTTTGGACTATTAAAAATAAAAAATATTTCCACCAAAAGGACAACATAATTTAGACTTATTATTTAAAAGAAACTAAAAAATTATGCTTGAAGTCTTAAAAATATTTAGAAAAAAGAATCTTGTTAAAGAATTTAATTAATATAATATTACTAATATTATTTTAATACATAATTTAACAAAGAACAATTCATAAGAGAAGAAAAATTTAATCAAAACAAATGTCATGTAGTGGCATGCAATTGCTTGTCATTATAGTACATTGTAATTATATAAATGAAATATTATAGTAATTAACTAACATATTAAATGAAACATAAAAAATTAGATGCTTTGATAAAATTGTTATTTATCAATAATTATGTATTATATAATTATCTACTATTATAAAATTATATCATAAAATAAAATAATATAACTTAGCTTTATGTGTTGGTTTCAAATTTTAGAATGGAATATTTCAAAATGAATGTATTTAATGTCTTTGTAAAATTATGTGTTATTTATAAAAAAGTAATAAAGAAGATTTAATAAATAAGATGTTAATTATTATTTTTTATGAAAAAATTAGATATGTTGAATAAATAAATAAATAATATTTAAAATAGCAATGTGTTATGATTTTGAAGAAAATAGCAAAAAATGCATATTTCATAATCAAAATTATTTATTTTTAATGTAGAACATTATTTCATAATAAAAAAAAAGGGTCTTATAACACAAAATTATATCACAAAAATAGTTTATAAAAATTTAGGAAATTAAATAAACATTTGAAATATTTCAATTGTGAAAAAATAAATGCATATTGTTGATTGAATTCATTTGTAAGACAAAATGAATGCAATAGTATATTGTCTGTGACCCAACTCTATTGTTATGTGAAAATTGTTAAGTGTGCTCAAAATTCTTGAAGAAAACGTAATCAATTAGCGAAAAATTTATACTTTAACAAAGTCAAGTCAAATTGATTGGACACCCCTTTAAATTTCAAAAATTTGAATTTATTTTTCCAAAAAGTGTTTTCATTATCAGTGCAAATTCTATTTGAGATACATTATTCACAATGCCTCTAGCAAGTCAATCTGTTGAATGTTTTTAGGGATTTAATAGATGACTTTTGGGTGAAAAAGGAAAATGTTACAGCTCAACCTATATCTAAATTGTGTTTTGTGATTGTATTTATCCATTTTTATTTGATTTATGTATTTTTATATTTTTATAAATTAATTATGTTATTGTGTTGTTTTTGTTCTTTTAATTTGTTTTACAGGGAAGAACGATGTGGTGGTTCAACAATTTTAATTGGATGGCATTGGTTTGCATTCAATTTGTACTCTTAAATAGTTTGAGGAATGAGATTTGTATATATTGGATGATGATGAATCCGGTCGTGATTGATGTAAAATGGGTGATAAGAGGTTTTTTTTTGCAAAAAGAGGGGTAAAAATTTATTAAGACAGAAAGGAATACTACAAGGAGAGCTCAACAAGGATCTCGGTCTTGAGCAACAAGATCATCAAATTCTTGCACCATCTCAAAGGACAGTTGCCTCCTATCCCTAATATTCCAACCTAGATCATGACTAGATGCCCATTTGGCTAAACAATCAGCAGTTCTATTCCATTCACGAGGAATATACCTGAACCTAATGAACTGAAAAGAGGAAGAGAAGAAAAGAATCTTCATAACAATAGTGGCCAGCTACCAACTAACATCCTCAAGCTCTTGTGAAGAAAGCATGTTCACCACCACCTGGGAATCAGACTCACAGATAATCTTACTCCATCCCCGCAAGCAACACTGTTCCACAGCATATAAAATAGCCTGAGCTTCCATGAGATTGTTAGTATAATCACCCTTATGAACTGAGAAGAAAAATTTAACATCCCTAGAGCTACAACGAGCCACTTTGCCAATACTAGTCGGACCAGGATTCCCACGGGAAGAACCATCAGCGTTAATTTTTAGAACTCTATAGGGAGGAGGAGTCCAGTGCCCATCTCGATTAACTCGACCCTTCCTCTGATGGTGAAGCTACCTAGACATAGAAGGAAACCTATGAGCTGCAGCCCCATCCTGCAGATGAAAATTGAGGCGATTACAAATAGCAAGATCAACCGAATCCATAACCTCATCAAGCTCACACTTCACAAGAATAGTTTCTTGAAGGGAATTTGATATTTTCCACAAAAGATGCAAAACACCATGCTGAACATCTTGGAATATGTGACGATTCCTCTCCAACCAGATATGCCAAAGCATGAAAGATGGGCCGGTAATTCAAGCAGCATGGAGAAAAGAAGACTTGGAGGGAGCAGTACCCAAGTGGGCCTAGAACTCAAGCAAAGAGGAAGCATGCCGACAAGAACAACCCCAAGCACTCCACCAAAGGTGCCATATTTGAGTAGAATAGGAGCAATGGAAGAACATATGGGAGACAAACTCCTCTCCATTACCACACAAAACACAATAAGAGGGGCCCTGAAAACCACATTTACAAAGATTATCCTAGGTAAGACAATGGTTGTGAGCCACTAGCCACATGAAAAAATTGCGCTTGGACCAAGAAAATTTATTCCAAAATTGCTTCCACCAAGGGACTTCAGCATCCCCAAATAATTGTCTAGTTATCTCCTGATACCTAGCAGAGACATGATATTTACCAGACAAGGTAGTGCCCCAAGCCAAAACATCTGGACCAAGCAAAGAAGAACACTCTCTAGAGGCCAAAATTTGAGAAATCTCCTAACAATCCATGTTTGTACCTCCTGGAGGCCAATCAGAAGAATGCTTCCATCTGTAACCAACAACAGGTCCCAATTGATAAGGAGTCTTGTAATGAGCCACTTTATCCCATCCAACGGAAAGAAAAGAGTCACAAAGAGGCTGAAGATGAGGGTATATGGATAAAATGGAAGGGAATCCATCCCAAGCATGAGACCAAAACAAAGCTTGAGAAAATTCTTTACATATCCAAAACAGACCCCTCTTTACCAACATCGCACCTGTCTTCAAAGTATGCCAAACCATTGAGACACGACCTTCAAGAGGAAGTGTAGAAACAAAGCAAGGATTAGCACCATGAAAATATTTATGAGTGATAATACAAGCCCAAAGTTGATGTTTTCCAGAGCACCATCGCCAATAAAGTTTAGCAGCCAAAGCTTGACTACTCGATAGAGCAGATCGAAGACCAAGACCACCCTCCTTTTTAGGCCTACAAATAGTAGCCCAATTAACCAAGCTCCATTTAGTAATACACAAATTACCACTCCAAAGGAATTGTCAAGAAAGAGCATCAAACTCATTGAGAAAGTAAAAAGGTGCAGCGTGAACCATGCTTCAATAAGTAGGAAGAGCTTGGATAACAGCTTGAAGAAGAGTAACCTGGGCAGCAGTAGAAATCCATCTATGAGTCCAATGATTTACCTTATCTTGAAGCTTGGTAATCAAATTTTTCCAGAAGAGACATGGCTCCCTGGAAACAGCAATAGGGATGCCAAGATAAGTCAAAGGAAGTGATCCTATTTGAAACCGTAGGATACCAACAATCCTGTGCTGAATAGAATCAGGAGTGTTAAAAAAGTAAATGGAAGATTTGTGCTCATTAACTTTCTGGCCTGAAGCTGCCAAATAAATGTCCAAAGCATGTCGAAAGGCTTTAGCTTCCTTGATCCTAGCAAGACCAACAAGAGCAGAATCATCAACAAATTGAAGATGGGAAAGAGAAGGTAAGCCATTACCCCACCGCTAGCCTTGAATAGAATTCTGGGACACCTGATGTGTAATGAATCTGCCCAAGCCTTCAGCCATGATGATGAATAGATATGGGGAGAGAGGTTCACCCTGGCAGAGGCCTCTAGAAGCACCAAATAGCTGAGAAGGTTGACCATTAATAAGAACAGAAAAAGAGGCAGAAGTAACACAACTCATAATCCAACTCACCCAGTCAGAGATAAATCC
Source organism: Cupressus sempervirens (assembly GCA_028749045.1). Lineage (NCBI taxonomy): Eukaryota > Viridiplantae > Streptophyta > Pinopsida > Cupressales > Cupressaceae > Cupressus > Cupressus sempervirens. The sequence continues at coordinate 117,324,571 of CM053793.1, forward strand.
AAAAGAAAGAAGAATACTACTTAGGAAGCACCATTTAACTCTATTGTAGGCCTTAGCCATATCCAACTTAACAAACATGGCTCTCTCCCTTGAAGTAGCCATAGAGTGAATAGCCTCAGTAGCAATAACCACCCCATCAAAAATTTGTCTGCCAGCAACAAAACCACCTTGTTCTTTTGAGATAATAATGGGAAGCCACCTTTTCAATCTCTTAGCAATCAACTTAGTAATAACTGTGTAAAGCACATTACATAAGGCAATTGGTCTAAAAAAATCCAATTGATTAGCACCCTCTCTGTTAGGAATAAGAGTCAAGAATGTAGAGTTCAAAGCTTGAAGCATCTACTTGCTAGCATAGGATTCTTTAACCACCTCCAACAAATCATGATTAATGATGTCCCAAAATTCCTGAAAGAATTCAACTAGAAAGCCATCAGGACTAGGAGCCTTCCCCTTAGGCATGCCAAAGACCACCTCCTCCAGCTCTTCCAAAGAAATAGGATGCATGAGATAATAATTCATTTCCTGAGTGATAAGGGAAGGAATACAGGACAAAATAAGATTTTCTTCATTATCAGCAGGAGGAGAGTCCTCAGAGAAGAGGGTAGAGAAGTACCAAATAGCCTCTTGGAACAAAGCTGGCAAGGAATTTAGTTGGATACCTTGAGAATTAACCAAAGAAGAGATAGTGCTCTGATTCTGCTAAGATTGCACTGTTTTATGGAAAAAGGCAGTGTTACAATCACCTTCCTGGAGCCAATCAACTCTAGCCTTTTGCTTCCAAAAAATTTCCTCTTGAAGTTCCCATTCTTCTAGAGCTCTAGAAGCAAGGGATTTAGCCTTGCCAAGATCCTTTGAGAAACCTCGATCTCTAATCTCCCTTGTGATGACATCAAGATCTTCTTGAGCAAGCCTCTTCATAAAGTGAAGGTTCCCAAAGCATTCCCTATTCCATATCTTGAGCTGCCTTTTAACATATTGAAGCCTTTTAGAAAATGAGAACATTGTAGTACCATTTGCAGGAGCACCATCTTTCCACCAACAGAAAACACAATCATGAAGAGAGGAGTCCCGAAGCCACATCAACTGGAACTTAAAAGGAGGATGCTTTGGAACATAAGCCCCTATAGCAGAAAATTTGATTGGCAAATGATCTGAACCCCTCCAATCAAGGATTTTTGAAGAGATAGTAAGGGTGCCACTAACCCAGAAGCAAGAAACAAGAAATCTATCCAGATGTTTTGAGATATCAACAACACCAGTCCTGCGATTATTCCAGGTATAGAGACCATTAGAAGGCTTAACATCAGAGAGATGCAAAAGAGATATATGTTGCCAAAGAAGAGTAGAAGAAGGCCCCAATCTAGCCAAACCACCATGCTTCTCCTCCAGACTTAAAACTGAATTGAATTCCCTTGCTAACACCCAAGGATGATAAGGATGAAAATTTCTAACATATTGATTATGTTCCCAAAGTTCCTCCTTTCCAACAAGATCAAAAGGCGCATACACATTAGTAACCACGATTACCTCTCCTGAGTCTAGAGCAGAAGCTACCATAGAGAGAGCTGAGCGAGAAGACATCCAGCCAAGAGGAGAAATTTTTTGAGGATCCCAAAATATAGCTAAACCACCCGCACTGCCTGTTGCCCCAACACACTGGCATTGGCCACGAGACCAAATACTAGAGGCATGTTGGACCATAGACTCCACAGAGAGCTTAGTCTCTTGGATACAAAAAACATTAGGGTTATGATCAACCACCAAGTTAAGAATAGCCTTTTGTCTAGGGATGCTATTCAACCCCCTTACATTCCATGAGAGAATAATCATCATTGGGTAGAATTGGGAAAATGAGAATCCAAAGGTTTCACTGAACCAGACTTAATCAATATATCTCCTGTGAGTTTAATCTTCTCTTGGTCTGTTTTGCGCCCACTCCTTAGAGGAGGAGTAGAAGAAGCCCGCTTAAAGGGTCGAGACATCAACCCCAAGGGGAGAGGAGAACCCTTGCCCTTACCTGATGGTAGCACATCCTTAACCAAGTCAGCTAAAACAACATCATTATCTTGCAACACTGCAGGAGTCACCAGAGCCTTTATCACAGGAGTTATAGGGACCTCACAGTTTTGATATACTACAACTTGGGATGCCCCACAAGCATCATTATGAACAAATCTCTCATCTAGGAAAATTGGATCAAAAGAGATAGGAGGAGGAATACCCTCCTCTAGAACCATACTATCCAGCACCTAAAAGCGGTTAAAACCTGAATCAAATAATCTTTCTTTCAAAGGTCTCTTTTGACCGTGGCCTTTAGCACGAGGGTGAATAGGGGTAAATCCATCCTTATCCTACATTTGAGCCTTACCCTTACTTGTAGCATCTTGCATATTCATCCCCTTGGTAGTATTAGCCATTTGAGATTGTCCTTTCCCTGTAGTATCTGCCAAACCACCAATATTGCCAGCTGTAGAACCATCCACTCCTTTGAAACTTGAGTTATGGGGGCACTGACATAGTAAATGACCATACTCATGACAAATCTTGCAACGGAAAGGGAGAGATTCATAATCTAATTGTTGCACCCAAGAAAAATCCCCCATACAAATTTCCAAAGAATCTGGTAATGGGTTATTCAAATTAATTTCAACACAAATTCTAGCATAAGAAATAACCTTTTTATTGAGGGATTGATGTGCGATCGCAGCCGGCTTCCCCAACAAAGCAAAAATTTGTCGAAGGATGTCTTCACGCCAAAATTCCAAGGGAAGACGAGGCAAGAGAACCCAAACTGGCACTATTGAAGGGAGATCCTCAGCAGAATTAAAACCTAAATGCCAAGGTTTGACAAATAACCCCACATGGTTGTAGAAATAAGAGCCTCCTTCAAAAACATGATCCTGATCAGACATGCAAGAGAATACAACAAAAAAATGACTATTCCCCGCCAACATAATCTCCATATTGCCTTCCACCTGCCATGAGCGGCGGATCCATTCCTCAAGAGCGGATAGGGAAATTCGAATTCCAAGAAATTTACATATCAAAGCATGCTTGGTACAATAATCAATGTCCTCCATTATAGCCATTGGAGGAATAACTAGAACAGGGCAATCATGGCTACGCATAAAACAACCATTAAATTTTTTTAGCTTGTAGCTCTCCCCTGAATAAAACAATTCAGATTGCATTGCATGCATAGTTGGAGAAGAACCATCTGTTCTCACCAATGGAGAAGAAATCCCAGGCCCTACCATGCAAACAATAAAACCCCAATCCAAAATTGACTACAAAAGATTTCCAAAAACACCGACGCAAATTATGTCCAGTAGCTAGCAATCCAAATAGAACAGAAAAATAGTAAAGATCAAACACCAAGAACAGGCTAGGGGAAAAACCCTAGCCCAGCTGGCAGCCAATGCTTCTCCACATTCTATAATATTCTATGGTAAATGTCAAACCACTAGTGATGAGAGGTTGAATAAGATATGTTTCAGATTTAAATCTAAGAAAGAGGAAAAATTACAGGATGAACGACTCAGATATGATTAGATTAAATGTCAAGTTGTCTTTTGAGTGAAGGAGTTGCGAATAGGTTTGTCTCATGATTAGCTTCATATAGATATAATGATTTCTATTTTAATTAATATATAATTTATCTATAAAAACAATTTTCTTATAGATAAGATAATATTATTAATGTTTAATAAAAGACCACAATGAGGGTCTATGGGATTGGAAGCTTACACCGAAAAAATAGTAGACAAATAGAGCACCAAACAATGTTCACAAAAGAACAAGTACAAGGAAAAAAAAGAAATCCAGGAGACATCACGGAAAAGATTAGGTATCCATCTTCGTAGGGAAAAATTCCAACAGTGATAGATCACTGCAAATTCCAATAACAACAAATCAATGCGGCTACCAGAGGTACTGTGATGAAGTTGAGCGCTACGAGAGGAATGTTGTTGGCAAAGAGGTCCGTTGTGGGGTCTCACAAATCTGTAATGACCTATATTAAGAAAATTGTACGGACACTTAACACCTTGAACCAAATTTAAGGGCAAGAAGATGGTCGTAATAAGCTATGTCTGGGCCTGACTCCTAGGAGATGAAATCTATAAAGTATGGTCATGAAACTACAAGGGCTCGTGGAGATAGAACACAATACAATGTTGATCAGGGTACTTAAAAAAATCCAAGAGGAATCTGCAATCTCTAAATAGATAGTAAAATCTCCCTCTAGTATCACAGTATACGGGGCATCTAAAAAGGAAAATGAGACTCAAACTACCTCAGCTAAGGTACAAAGTGCGCACACCTGATCCTTTCTAGCAATATGGTGATCGACCTAGATCTAGAGTTTGTGTTAGTGCACCCTAAAGGAGCCAATAGAGTTATGTAGGGAATGTGTCCAGTATCTATGTAAGTAGTCAAAGTGAACAATAATCCCATCTTGAATATTTAAGAAGTGCTTGGAATAGAAAACCATCCTCAGACATAGTCCCCCTAGAGGATCCACTTAGGTCTGTATGATATACTTCTTATAAATGTTGAGTAAGAGATGTCTGTTCAACTCATGGCGAGAGGGAAGTAGATGAGAAGGAGTGTCTAATGAGAATTGGTATGCAGAGAGATAGTCGATGTCAATCCCAACTGAACTCAGCAGGATAGTAACCTAAGCATACCAACAATGGGTTCTAGTGGCTGGATCAAAGTTTGTAATAGAAACTGAGGACTAGTATGTAAAGTAAGGGTATCTATATTGGCCTTCAATCGAGTCTACAAAACAATGAACATGGTGGAGAAACCAGATCATGTCAAAAATGGTTGCAAGCCTAAATGGGTGAGCTCCAAACTCAACCAAAATAATATTGTAAGGGGTAGATATGTCACATCCGATAATCCAATGAAGGAGAAGAGTCTAGGTAAGCTCAATCATGGCCCAATCTGAGTCTATAATTGAGGTTGTATATTATGATTTAAGTTTTTAGGCTAATTAAGTAAATTAATATGACATATTTAACTAGGACTTGAATTTAGAGAAGTTTCAACTATTTTTTCTATTAAATAATAGATCACTGTCTTGATAACTTTATTTTATTTATATGAAAGGGTACACTCTATTTAAGTGCAATAATTGGGGAAAAATAGGAAATAATTTCTTCAATATAGAAAATGCATGGCAATTTGACCATCCTAGATCAACAATAACATTAGAGACCATTTTTCCCTTTCATTTATATATCTAGTTTACAAAATGAAACTTTACTGCTTACAAAATAACTATCTCATGAGATAAGCTAATAAGAATCAAAGATTTTTAGTTTTACATATTACATGAATAATTTTTAGTTTTTTCATAAGTGAAAGTGTTGAATTTCTTCTTCCTTTTCCTTGATTGTATCTCCCTTGATTTATTCCACGTGGACCATATATCTTTAAACATGCATGTTCAAAACTGAACAAACTTTCTACTCCATGCTAAGATTCATTGTTAGTGTAAATTGGATCATTATATTCCAAATTAAAAGAATAAGAATTTCTCATAACATATTTCTCTATCCTAAACATCATCAACATGTGTTTCATAAGTCAGCTCTAATGAATGTTGAACCAAGCTCATCATTTAATCTATTCTAATTACAACTTAGTCTAATTACATCTTATCTAATAGTTTCTTGAAAAACTTAAATAGACATTAATTGTCCCATTAAGTTTGTTGAGAACATGTGTCTCAACCTTGCAATCACTTTTGGAAAATTCCAAAATTTGTTTGTTGAAGTTTTCACTTGTTCATACATTGGAAATTGGTTAATAAATTGTCAAAAATGAGTCTTATCCATAGTAGGATAATATTAGGTCATTTTTAGGGCATTGATGACTCATTTTGTGACTTTTATGGGGGTCTAAGCTAAGAGAGAAACTTGTGGACGGGATTACCACTTTATCCTGGTTGTTTTTTAGTATTGGAAATGTAAACCTAAAAATGGGTAACATGTGGCATAGTTGTTTTGCCCATAGTTTTTTAAAACCTCAAGAGGTTTCTAGGTTTTCAAAATTACTATAAAATTAGGGCTTGGGGAGGTGTTTTGTGTAATTTGAGTTCAATCTAAAAGCCTAGTGCTAGAAGAAGTATCTCTGAGCTTGAGTTGTGGTGATGCGCTCTTATAAGAACTTGCATTATAAGTGTATTGTAATCATCTTGATTTGATAATACATTGTACGAGTTCTGGAGGGTGGGGCTTTTCTCCCAGAAGGGTTTCCCCATGGTAATTATTGTGTTATTTGTTCATTATTATTTTGATTATATTATTATGCATTTCTTGATATCTTTGCAATAGTTAGTTGAGTTTGCATAATCCTCCTCTCAAAGATTAGTGTAGGAAGTGATTCCAAACACCTTTTCTTCCTTACAAATGGTATTAGAGCCTCACCAATTTTGGTTGTATTTGTTGGGTGCAGGGTTTTTTGAGCTAATCAAGGTTTGAGTGGGAGATTGTGCAAAGTTTTTCATTTTTGTGTTGTAGGATTGAAAAGATGGCAAGCATGTTAAGGAGAATTGATGTTGAAAATTTTTCTGGCACAAACTTTGATATGTGGAAGCTAAAGATGGAAGATCTATTGATTGATCGCAATCTATGGGATGTAGTTGATGAGAACAAGTTTAGGCCCACAGATCTGACTTTAGCTGCACAATATGATGTGATAGATAGAAAATCTAAAGGTCTCATTAGATTGTGTCTTGCAGATTTGATTCTGATTAATGTCTATGAAGAACCTACTACGAAGAAGCTTTTGAAAAAGCTAAGTGAGATCTATCAAGTGAAATCACTTGTGAACAAGATTTTCTTGAGGAAGAAGTTGTATTCCTTGAGAATGGAAGAAGGTGGACAAATTTCTGAGCATCTAGAGAAGTTTAATATGTTGGTGACTTAGTTGACCCCAGTAGGGATGCCAATGGATGAAGAAGAAATGTGCCGAATCTTGCTATGTTCATTGCTAAACTCATGGGATAGTCTTGTGATAGCTATAGGGAGCACTTCATTTGTCTTGAAGATGGAGGACATTGTTGGTTCTCTACTTTTTGAAGAGATGAGAAGGAAGGTCTCTCTGAATGCCAAAGATGCTTTGAGTGTTTGTGGAAGACCAAGAGAAAGAGGAAAAAAAGTCCAAAAATAAGGGGAGATCAAACTCTCCTAGTAATTCCAAGGCAATCTACTAGAATTGTGGCAAACTTGGACACTTTCAAAAGGAATGCAAAGAGGAGAAGAAGAAAAAGAAGAAGAAGAAGAACAAGCAAGATTCTAATTCTAAGTCTGAGAAGGAAGATGGAGATCCTTTCATCCAACCTTGGCCACTCATGCAGGTGAAAATGCATGGTTGATAGAATCAAGTGCATCTTTCCACATGACTCCTAATAGAAACTAGTTTAGTAAGTATGAAAATTTTAATGGTGGTAAGGTGTTTTTGGGTGATAACTCAATACTTGATATTTTTGGTCGTGGTAGTATTCGTGTGAAATTTTCTAATGGTAGAATTAGAAGATTTGATGGTGTCTTGCATATCCCTAGACTAGCAAGGAATTTATTATCTATTAGTAAGCTAATAGATGCAGGTGTGCATGTACAATTTTCTAAAGCAAGTGTAAAAATGGCGAGAGGTGCTATGGTAATAGCAAGAGGAAGGAAATTGGGTACATCGTTCTAGCTTGATGCATGCACAGTTGAGTGCAATAGTACTTCTAATAAGATTGTGAAAAAGACTACTCAGTTGGAGAAGGAGAAGATTTCTCTTTCAACAGATGGTTATGGTTTTTGGGTACCCAAGGGTGCCTTTTCTACTGAATCAAAGTTACCTACAGAGAAGACCATGTTATGGTACCAGAGACTTAACCACATAGGTGAGAAGGGTCTGCGTAACTTGAAAAATAAGAACCTTGTTGATGGGTTAAATGACTGCAATCTTGAATTTGATTTTTATGAGCATTGTATCTATGGTAAACAAAACTGCATTTAGGTTTACTCGAGTTCTCATAAGTCTTCATGTATTTTGAATCTAATCCATTCAAATGTATTTGATCCAGTTGATGTTCCTTCTATTGGTAGATAAGTTTATTATGTTTCTTTCATTGATGATTTTAGTAGAAGAACATGGGTTTATTTCCTTAAGAGTAAAGCTGAAGTTTTTAGTCATTTCAAAGAATTTAAAGCAATGGTTGACTTGTAGACTAGAAAGAAAATAAAATGTTTGAGAACTAATAATGGTGGTGAATTTTGTTCCAATGATTTTGACACATTTTTTAAAGATTGTGGTATTAATAGAGAGAAGAAAACTCCATATTCTCCACAACAGAATGGATTTGCAAAAATAATGAATAGGACCCTGATGGAGAAGGCTAGGAGTATGCTGAGTGGTGCTGGATGAGAACAAAAGTTCTGGGTTGAAGCTATAGCCACTACCTGCTACCTGATAGACAAGTCTCCTATATCATCTCTTATTGATAAGATGTCAATGGAAGTGTGGTCAGGCCACAAGCCTTCACTTAGAAATCTATGAGTGTTTGGTTGTGAGGCATATGCTCATGTGCCAAAGGAGAAGCAAACAAAATTGGACAACAAAGCTATCAAATGTATCTTCATCGGTTATAGTTATGGTGTGAAAGGATACAAGCTTTGGGACACTGTTGCACAAAAGGTATTTTATTCCAAAAGTGTTATTTTTGGAGAAACTAAGCCTTCTTCTGTTATAGTGCAGCCTGAACAGATAGAAGAAAAGAAAGATGTGACTCAACTTCCTGCTACACCTAAGAAAGTTGAATTAAGGCCCTTAGAAAAATAAGATGTAGACGAGATCTCTACAAGTTCTAAATCATCAGAGGAAGAGGGAGAACCTACTCATGAACTTGAACCTCCTGAACTTGAACCAAATCTTGTTCGAAGATATACTAGACAAAGGAAACCACCTAAAAGGTACGAATATTCTACTAATGATTGTAGATGCATATTTGCATTGAATGCTAACATTGATGAACCAAGATCTTTACAAGAGGCTCTTGGTATGAATGACTCAAAGTCTTGGAAAATAGCCATGGATGAAGAAATGACAGCTCTTCATAGGAATCAAACATGGGACATTGTACCATTGCCTAAAGGACGAAAACCTGTTGGTTGTAAATGGGTGTTCAAAAGGAAGATGGGTTCAGATGGAAGCATTGAGAAGTATAAAGCATGTTTGGTTGCAAAAGGTTACTCTCAGGTCAAGGGAGTATATTATGGTGAGATTTTTTCTCTAGTAACGAAAATGACATCCATTAGATTTTTTCTTTCTATTGCAGCAACTTATGATCTAGAGATCAAACAAATGGATGTGAAAACTGCTTTCCTTCATGGAGATTTGGAGGAAGAAATTTACATGTCATAGCCAGAGCACTATGTGGTAAAAGGTAAAAGTCATTTGGTCTATAAATAGTTGAAATCCCTGTACGGTTTAAAATAGAGTCCTAGGATGTGGTACTAGAAGTTTGATACATATGTGTTGAGTTTTGGATTTATGCAATCTAAATCTGATCACTGCATATATTTCAAATCTGATGGTGATGGTTTCCGGGTTATTTCCTTGTATGTTGATGACATGTTTATTGGCAAAGGAAAAGGTTTGATTGCAGAATTAAAATCTCAGCTCTTAGCAAAGTTTGAAGTGAAAGATCTAGTTGCAGCAAGGTACATTCTGGGAATGGAGATTATAAGAGATAGACAAAATAGAAAGCTTTGGTTAGGCCAGAGTAAGTATGTTGGCACTATTTTGAAAAGGTTTAATATACAAGATTCAAGACCATTGAGTGTTCCTATTACTATGGGAACAAAACTTTCTAGCTCATAGTGTCCTACATCCCCATCGGAGATGGAAGCAATGACACGAGTACCATATCAGAGTGTTGTTCAAAGTTTGATGTATTCTATGGTCTATAAAAGACCAAACATTGCCCAAGCAGTGGGATTACTTGCTTGATATATGTCTAATCTAGGAAGAGCACATTGAGATGTAGTAGAAAGAGTTTTTAGATATTTACAGGATACCTTAGAGTACTCGATATGTTTTCATGGAACAAGAAATGAGCATTCCTTGGATATTCAAGGCTATGTGGATTCAAACTGGGCCAATGTTGTTGATAGAAGAAGATCCACTAGTGCATATGTGTTTACATTATTTGGTGGTGCAATCAGTTGGATGAGCAAGCAATAGGCTGTGGTCACTTTGTCCACTACTAAGGCAGAGTATATGACAACTACTCATGCTTGCAAGGAAGCCATCTAGCCAAAGAGATTGTGTTCAGATATAGAGTTCAAACAAGGTGTAGTGACAATTTATAGTCATAGCTAGAGTGCAATCAAGCTAGCGAAGAACCCAAATTTTCATACCAGGACCAAGCACATTAATGTACAATATCATTTTATGAGATATATGGTTGAGGACAACAAGGTGAAGATAGAAAAGGTAGAGAATGTGGTGAATGTTGTTGATGCATTAACTAAGTCTATGAGCATAGAGAGATTTAGATAGTGTTCAGAGTCTATGGGCCTCTTGGCCCCTAGCAATTAAGTCCATGATATTTTGGATCCCCAGACTCTTTCAAGGTGTTCGACAAGTGTGAGAATGTTGAGAACATGTGTCTCAAACTTGCAATCTCTTTCGAAAAATTCCAGAATTTGTTTGTGGAAGTTTTCACTTGTTCATACATTGGAAATTTGTTAATGAATTGTCAAAAATGAGTCTTATAATATTAGGTCATTTTTAGGGCATTGATGACTAATTTTGTGACTTTTATGGGGATCTAAGCTAAGAGACAAAATTGTGGACATGATTACCACTTTATCTTGGTTGTTTTCCATATTGGAAATTTAAACCTAAAAACGGGTAACATGTGGCATAGTTGTTTTGCCCATGGTTTTGTAAAACCTCAAGAGGTCTCCAAGTTGTTAAAATCATTATAAAAGTGGGGCTTGGGGAGGTGCTTTGTGTAATTTGAGTTCAATCTGCAAGGCTGGTGCTAGAAGAAGTCTCTTCGAGCTTGAATTGTGGTGATGCGCTCCTGTAAGAACTTGCATTGTGAGTGTATTGTAATCATCTTGGTTTGATAATACATTGTGCAGGTTTTGGAGGGTGGGGTTTTTCTCCCAGAAGGGTTTCCGCATGGTAATTACTATGTTATGTGTTCATTATTATTTTGATTATATTATTATGCATTTCTTGAGATCTCTACAATAGTTAGTTGAGCTTGCATAATCCTCCTCTCAAAGATTAGTGTAGGAAGTGCTTCCGCACACCTTTGCTTCCTTACAAAGTTATCGTAACCATAACCATTTCTTACATTTGAATCAAATATGAATTATTTGTAATTGTGTGTGTTAATTGTAAGATAAAAGGTTTTCAAGGCTAGACTAATAAAAAGGTAGGGCATAAAAATTTAACCATTTATATCTATTTAGTTATTAATGCGGATAGGCGTTCTACAATGGCAGAATGGGTGGAGTGGGATGGTGTGAGTGTGTTAATGTTAACTTTTATTCTTCTATGTTAAATTTGACAACCATCTACATGTCAAAAGTTTAAATCTTATTATAAACATAATATAATTTTTAAAATAATTTAATAAATACCATAAATCATCTTTTTTTATAGAAATTTAAAAAATAATTTAATAATAACCATAAATCGTCTTTTTTTATAGAAATAAAAATAAAAATCTTAAGTTAGGAAATATAAATAATTTTAGATGTAGTAAATTAAATTATAATTATTATGTAGTGGATATCTATCGATATTTTTTTAGATAGATTCAAGGTTAGATTTGACAACCATCTACAAGCCAAAATTTTAAATTTAATTATAAACAAAATATATTGCCTAAAAATAATCTAATACATACCACATTAAATATTTGATAAAATTATTATATTTAATATAAATTGTCCTTTTATAAATTAAATTTTAATCATTTTGAAGTGGATATCTATGGCCATTTCGTTAGGTAGATTTATTTAAGATATCTATACTAGCAAGTATATATATATATATATATATATATATATATATATATATACATATATATATATATGTATACATATATATATATGTATATATATATATGTATATATATATATATATATGTATACATATATATATATATATATATATACATATATATATATACATATATATATATGTATACATATATATATATATGTATATATATATATATATATATATCATAGTTCCAAGAATCACGGCGATTCATGCGATTCACGCGATTCGGCGATTCGATTCAAGCCAAACGATTTTTTGTGAATCGGTGAATCGAATCAGCGATAAAGGGTTTATGAAATAAGTTACTCACTAAATTTCAAGGGTTTTTTAAATTTTCCGATTCATGGCCGATTCGATTCCGATTCATGGCCGATTCACGATTTGATTCGGCCTTGCCGATTTCGATCCGATTCCGATTCTTGTTACTTTGATATATATATATATATATATACATATATATATATATGTATATATATATGTATATATATATATACATATATATATATATGTATATATATATGTATATATATATATATATATATATATACCTGCTAGTATAGATATATATATATATATATATTGAGAAGTAAGTGTATATATTAAAATAACATGTGTTACAATTTCCTACGAGAAAATTGTCAGCTCCAATGGTTTTTGGAATTTATGATAGATTTTTTGATACACAATTTGAAAAAAAAAAAAAAAACAATCTTTAAACGTGTGACAGAAACTTTCTAATTTTTATTTTTATATGTTTTAAATGATTTGTACAAACTATTAATGATAATTTTAACATTTTTTTGTTGAATGCCTAAGTGAAATCAAGTTAAAGCATATTCAGTTTTTGTTTAATATATTTTGGCCTTTTAGATAAGAGCAAGAAAGGAAGGGGTGTTTGTTGAGTCATTGCTCCAAAGGTGAAAACACTTCAAAATTTTCAGTTTACAATCGGATTAAAATATTTGCATTCATCTAGATTATGTATTTTGATTTGAATACATTATTTTTCTTGTTTTTTTAACTATATATAATAGTTATGAAATCTGAAGTGAATGCTATTAACGAGGCAACAACAGCTTGTAGTCAATCTCTGGTTGCAAGATTTTGTTCAATGACACTGCTTCCCTCTGTAGAAGATCTTCTATTCAGATCTCTCTCTCTTTTTATTTGGCCTCATATTTCCACTGGGGCATTTGGTTCATGGACAGTGCAATTTATTTTACCCTTGCATTTATTTCATTATGCCGGATCAGATTATTTGTTGATTTTGAAGGCAATTGTTTTTAATTTTCTGCATATATTATGCCTTGGTGAATTAGATTGTTTGTTTATTTACAAGAGAATTCTTTCATTTTTATAAATATATTTTGCATTCGTGAATCTAATTGTTTTCTGATTAGCAAGACAATTGTTGATTTTCTTTTCTGTTTTGCATATACATATTTTGCAATGCAGATATTATTCTTAAGATTTGTCTCTTTAAATCATTGTTTCAGACTTCCATGTAAGTGAATTTAATCACAAGTCTCCACCCATTATAACTGAAAGTAGATGGACTTATTACCAAACTTAATAGGAAAGCATTTAATAAAAAATCCATACTATAAGAGAACATTAATCATAGTAGAACACATAAACATCTTCAATAGTCAAAGCTCTATTTGAATGAAAATAAACAAATCTTATATTGTATGAAGAGGCTCTCAAAGTAAAAGGTTAATTCAAGAGTTTTGAGAAGGCATTGGAGCCAACACGACTCATACAAAATTAACCACGGCATTGGTTATTATAAGGAAATAAATTTAAATACTGTAGTGTTCTATTTGGGATATCTTAAAAAACATGCTTTCTTGTTCAAGATAAACTCTTCAAGTTTATATGAATTTACAAAGATATAATCAGCTACTCCATTTTCCATTTCAAGAAATCAGCCCACTACCATCTCCTATTATCATCATAAATGAAAAAACATCCCAAGGAGATAACCATGTTATCCATATCTTGTAATGATTCCTCTAGAAAGATCTGATTGTGATTCAAGATCCATGAATATGAAAGAAAACATAAAGTACCTAAAAATAACATTGCAAAATACGTCTCAAGTGATAAATTGCCAAGTAGACCAAGAGTGGTTTATGAGAATGCTCCTCCAAGATATGCAAGTCATCATAAATTTTCCTAGAACAATATCCTCATAGGTCTCTATGAAACTTGCGTTCAACCAAGGTTTAGGCTCCCCAAACTTTTTATTTAAATCTCATAAAGAGTATACATCTAAAAAACATGTCTATCATTTCAAGATAGCTCTACTCTCACCTATTTCTCCAAGTATCCATGAGAATAATCATTCTGTCTATGAAAAATTTTGAATGCAACATGGCAAGATCATGAATTATCAATAAAAAGATCAAAGTACTCAATACGAAGAAACTAAGCCATGATAATTTTGAAAGCTGCAGCCATGGAATCAAGAACATGAAGATGAAAAAATGGTCAAATCCATCTCCTCTAAAGAGATAAAATGATCCATGTGATCATATAAAATGAAATTATTAACCATACCTCTACCAAGGACCCCATTGAATCCTAAAGATGTCAACATCTCTAGTCCGATGAAGATACCATCTCTAACTAGTGAAGTAATAAATGTGACAGATCCTTCTATAGTAGCATAATCTAAGGCATCCTCCAACATCTATAAAACTAGAGAATATCATCCATTTCCATGTGATAAATATGAAGTAATTTCTAAATCTCCCATTGAATTATGATACCAAGCTCTCCAAGCATATGACACACCATCTCCAAAATCTGAAAATCATCTAGGCTTGGACATCACACCAAGTGAAACTAAGATTTAAAAACTCCTGAAAGTCACCATACTATATGACACCATAGATGTATACATAAGTACTTATTCATCATCCATATTCCCATCCCATAAAACCACACCAATGCAAAAGTAGCCATAGACAAGGCCTTCTAACAAGTCTACATCAAAACTAATTCAAATTTGGTGGATATAGATACTATAGTTCCAATTTATCCCACAATAATTAAATGGATGGACTACCCACATGACTACTTAACTTGTAGATATAATAATTGCAACATGAAAAATCACTATCACATTAGTGATATGAAAAAAATGAGATCAAAGAAAACAATCATAAAGAAAACATTACTCTAACACTAGACCGAGCACAAATCTTATTTGTCAATTATGTCTGCATCGAGCACCATAGTCCATGAATCTAAAAAGACACCACTGCAAAAAATCTTGAGTGATTGATCACATACCAACATCTTCATGCAAAGAAAGAAACACACTACCTCTCACCATTTACAAAGCATGTTTGTATGTACAACTATATAACTATATGATCCAATAACACCTTGAAGGAACCAAAGTCTAAAAAATTATTCTTTAGTATACCCCCAAAAAACCAAAAAAAATTCCTTGAGCATGAAAAACCTATAAAACTATTATGTTGAAGAACAATGGTGCACATCTATATCCATTTCTCATTTAGAAGACTAAAAAATCTGAAAAAGCACCAAACAAGTGAACTCAAAATATTCATAGATGAGCATCATTGTATATTTTTAAGGTAAATCTATAAACCCCTTAGGTCCAATGAAGAAGAATATAATCCATGCATGTACAATAATTCAAAGAGGAAAATGTATTATAGGAACTCCAGGTTCACTTGTAGACCAACTCCACAACCACTACTAGCACATGCATCCAATAGAGATAAGTTATCCAAAAGTTTCTAGATCATCTAATGATCAACTGCATAAATTCTATGCATTCTAGATTTTTTTTTTTTTAAAAAAAAACCTTCTATTAACAATGCATTAGGAATTATGCTTCTATTAACCACGAGCTCTTGATCAATGTAATTTCAGCACAACCAACTCCATTTTCTCTATCTTCCCTATTCTTCAAAAAATGTTTGTTGTATTCTGTTCCAAACTAAATCAAATGCAAGACTTCCACTCATCAAATGATTAATTATTAGTAATTTCTTCAAAAAAAATTCATCCAAGCTTTGTAGACTAGAAAATCTTAATAGATGAAATTTCTAGAACTAGAAAGACCATAAATCCTCGCATGCAAGTGAGATTAAATTTAAAAAAATGAAGTTCTAATACCAATTGAAATAAAATGAGAACATCCTAGAAAGGCATATGATGTACATCCTTTATCCAATGATTTTTTGAATATTTTCTAATAAGAAAATAGAATTACATATGATTGTGCCATAAAATTAGAAATAGATATTTAATTTCCTACAATTAATACACTAAAGAAAAGTGATTGCAACTTATAGGTATATCATATTTTAGTAGTATTTATACATGCAAATTTAATATTTTACAATCACAAAACTAGAAGAATGAGTCAAAGAGAAAATATTGATATACATGAGGAAAACATAGATGTACTAATACTTAGTGTGCAATTGGATAGAGATAAGGAAAGTAATTTGGCAGTATTACTAAAAAAGGTCTTTGAAACTACAAACTCATGGTTTAGTAAGAAGTTGAGAAGTTCAATAGAAGTGGGAATATGAAAGAAGGTTGAATCTCATTAAAAGTACAAGGGGAGAGTTTGATTGAATTTGTTGAAGGAATCTTTCAAGCTTTCTATAAAAGGTAGAGAACTCCTTGTTAAGATAATTTGGTTATTGAATTGATTCCACAAATGTGGAGGGGAATCAAAGAAGAGATATTGTACAAAGAAAATAGCAAGCTTCTACTCAATTGACTCTTTGAAAGGTCTAGATTACCCAAAGAAGAGAGATTGTTCAGATAATATGGTAAGTTTCCATTGAATTGATTCATTTTCAATTGAATGAATAGTCTTTCATAATGTTCTCTTAAACTTCCCATTCCTTACATGTCCATATTTCAATGCTTTTTCCCTTCATTTCTTACTTGTCCATCTTTCAATTAGTTTTCCCTTCATTTACTTTATCACGACTATCACTTTTAGTGAATGGATGGTGTGAAACTTTTGGAGTGACTTCATAATTACTAAAAAGAATTTGAATTTAATTATTTTTCATTTAATGATGCATTGATGAAAATAATACAATTAAGAAGATAATCCCAAATTTTATATGCATCTAGATTGTATAAGCCTAATATATATAGTCATTCTTTTTTTTAAATTTTAAATATGATAGTTTGATAATTTTTAAGCAATATTATAATTATTCATTTTTTATTAAGAAAAGCAACAATTAATGTGTGTTGACCCGAAGTAAAAATAGAATACTAGACACCAAGAGTAGAACATTACCAATGCCTAGTAAAGAAAGATCCAGAAAAGCCAGATCTCCCTTTGTCAAAGACAAAGCTCCACAAGCAACTGATCAAAAAACCATGATCAATGCTAACAATGAAAGACTTGGGACAAGCCCCCATAATAGTTGCAAACTTAAACCAAAAAAAATAACAAAGTCCTAGAGAGTGCCCTTCAAAACTTCTAGGAATCACTCTATCACAAAAGAAACTTACACAAGAAATCACCATAAGGAACAAATGAACAAACTCATGCATCTACACCTATTAGAATAGTAAGAAAGGAAATAGGACCAAACAAGACTATACCTCTAGCCTTGGCAAAATAATGCAGATTGTCCAACCATAGGTCAAGGCAAGATTCCAACCTTGGGAAATGTAATCAAAAGTCTTTTAGCCCCCCAAAAGCTCCCAAAACACAATATTGAGAGGAGCGGAGAGGAGAACAACCAAGCCCCAAAGGTAAGACAAAACTCCCCCTTCCTTGACGAACAATACTACTAAAAGTAGTGCAAGTATTTAGTACCTCAATAGGAGTCTCCTCTTCTTCATAATGGCCAAATGTGATGTCAACCTCAATAAAATATTGCTCCACCTCCATAGGAGCAGAAAACTTTGAAGCTAAGAGTAAGACCCAGTCCATCTTTGTAGAAAATAACACACATCTCCACACTAAAGAGTTTAGCTATAGAGTCATCCTTTCTTCACCACTTGAAGTAAATCATCCATACATGCTCCCACTAACTAGATCTCTAACAATAGGAAAGAGATACTCACAAATAATGGGAGATTACCCACTAAACACATTCACAACCAATTTCCCCTAGCAATGAGCTACCTCCATAAGCTTTTCCCCCACCTCAATAGGGTGATCCATCTCAATTGGAAGCATGAAAGTGAAAATAATAGGATAGAGGAAACCTCTACCAAACATGCATTCAAGGTACTGAAATGACTGTCCTAACCAGATTCAAGTCCCAAATAGAGGAAAAATTCACCTCAGAGCATGAGAAACCAAAGGAATCCTTAGAGCAACAAACACCAAGGGGCAAAAGAATCCCCAAATGATGGGAAAAAATGCCTAGGCAAGGGGAGCTATCAATAATAAAATCTCTAAAAATTACAACCTATGTAGGGAAAACACCCCCGTCAATAGAACTAGCAGCAAGGAGATGGACTGCATTTCTGCTATAGACTAAACCATTAGCATCCAAGCCTATATAAATCCTAGGGTTCACATGGGCCCCACAAGCTATAATAGGAGGCCCCAAGGGAAAGAACTACTGATGAAGCCATTGCCCATAGCCCTCTAAACCAAACCCATATGTATCCTCATCTCTATGAAACTCCAAATACAAGAGAGCCCAGTAGAGGCAAAGACTGGCAATACACCTAGGACAAAAAACCCCATACATTAAAAATCCAAAGTGGGGAACAGGGGTTCCAGCAAAAAACACCTCCACCCAAAAGCCCCAACCCCTTATAGAGGTCTAACCAATGCAAAACCCAAAAAAACCCTAAGCACCAACATGGGACCATCCATCTCCAATAAAAACCCATAAGAGGCAAACCCCTCTAGAGTGTCAAGAAGAACCACTAAAAGAAAAGCATCCTTTAGAAACAAACATTCACTAAACAATAAAAAAACTACTCCACCGTACACCAGTGAGATCTGCCTTCAAAACATGATAGCACCCAACAAAGCTACAAGGAACTGATACAAATAAGTCCCCCCATCCAACATCTTCATCTGCTTCAGACTCCTCATCCTCACCATCGCAGACATCTAGGCTAGAAACCTTGGCCCCTTTATCGTCTGCTCTCCCGCTCATCTGAGCTAGAAATCCTATGACTTCAAACTATTATAATTGTTCGCTATAAGAAATATATTTCTATTATCTAAAGGAAGATAATAATTTTTAATGTTTTACCTTTATATTCTTAATTTATAATGTTTCTCACATAGAAATTCATGTAACACCATACTATTAGAGCCCCATACACATTATGTGCATTTTAACCTTATCTATCAATTCTTCTCTTAAATTTTGAAACCAAATTATATCATTAAATTAAACTATTAAGCTCTACAACTTTTACTATGAAGGTAATTTTTAAATTAATCTATTTTCACAATTCACTCGACAAATTAAATAATTAGAGATATTGCATGATTTTGATTACAAATAGAACAATTATTCGATTCATTAACCAGTTGTATATATAATTGATTTATTGCAAATATTATAAATTGTTTCATTGATAACTTAATCAAAATTATGCAATGATTTAATATTAGCATTAATTATTTACCTTCACACAAATTATGATAACAATTATATTGATAGCTACTAACTACTCTTTTGTTTCCTATGAGATTATGATAATAACCATTTGATGTTCCCCCAACATGGTTTCAGATATCATAAATGGAGGTGGTGTCTAGCTATATTGATAACAATGAGGGAATCGTGCAAAAACCATATTAATATGAAATTTAATTCTTTCTATTACATTTGTGTACAAGTTGTTGAATTATGACAATATAATTTTTTATTTTTCTACATTACTCATATGTTTGTTAAGATATTGAATCTAGGAAATTTAATTTGAATTCAAAATAATAATCAACCTATCATTTGATAGAAATCAACACCATGCACATTCTCAATTGATAGCATCCATATAATGTCTAGTGTTGGTTGCCTAGTTAAAAAATCATGTACTTTATCCATTAAATTAGATATTTCTATAAATTATGTGTCATTACAAAGGTCACATATTTGGATTTCAAATATTTGTTTTGAAATAACATAGGAGGTTAATTTTTTTTAATGTTCTTGAATGAAAACCTTGAAAATCCTTTTAGTTAAGGTTTTGTAAATTTTAAACTTTAGTTTTTGACTCACATCTATGTTCTAAAGAAGGATGCAAAAATGTATTTCATGTCTATATTGTAAAAATGCACGCAGAAATTTGGATTTACAACAAAGTGAATTAGTTAAATGGTAATGTTATTGTTATTATTGTTGTCCTCATGCAAGTTTAAACCTTTGTTAGGTCATCACTTATCTTTTTTAAAAGTACAAATAAAATAGGAAGAAATTATTTAAAATATAAATTAAATACATAAATAATTATGGACAAGATAACATAAGGAGTACTAATAATATAAGTGAAACAAAATGTTTCCTTGAGACAATAGAGTAAATAGTAGAGGGGGGAAATGGTGTCAAGACTACTATGTCAAATGAATAATTTTGCTCAGAGATAATTATTAGTAGCTTGAGAGAAGACTACAATGGAATGACATATGAACATTTTTTAAAAGAAGCCTATTCATTCCCATTTTTCTATCTATGTGTAATCTAAATTATTACCTTCTCCCTAAACTTCTTTTTAAATGAATCTCAAATATTTATCAAAAAATGACTTATTGAACTTTTATAAAATTAGATTAGCTTATTATGGACTTAAAAGTTTCTCTTCATAGAATGAAGACATTGGAGGTGATCACCATGATGATTTTTGAATCATTTTATATTTATTTTAATAACTTTTTTATTTTTTTGAATGAAAATTAATGGTAACAAAGAATCAGAAATGATTTAAATCTATAACACATTAAATTTTAATTTAATACATTTGATCTTTTGAGAGTACTCTACATTGATCATTACAAATGTTAAGAAAAATTATTGTAATTATATAGAATATTTTTCTAATTGTAGTTTAAAATATTCATATTTTAAATTATTTTCCTTCAAAAATATAAGAAAGTTAAATTTGATCTACGCTAATTAATTTTTGGTTAGTCACCATGTTGTACTCGGTAGTCTCAAGTGCCTCTTTGTAATATAGCATAAGCTTCAAGTCAAAATAGAGCTATAGATTGTTGAAGAGAACCTCACTTCTTTCAAATTTGTTCCATGTTTTTTATATGATTATAATTTGTAAATTAGTTTTATAATAAATTACACTCATCTTTTTCTAATATAAAAAATAAATCAATAAACTCATTGGACTTTTTAGTTTATACATCCTCTTCTTGTTGCAAGAGTCAAAATATATGTGAGTCAAGAAAAATATAACCTAGATGAAATTAGATATAAGTTATATATAATTGCACTAAAAATCAAAAGGGAAATTGTTCAATTTATAATCTATCTATTACTTCGATATTGGATTAGAAAATCATATACCTAAGGAATTACATGAACATCTAAACTGTCTTGATCTGTCTTGTACTATGTAACTTCTAATATTTTCCATCCTAATGATGGATCATGTAGTATGATTCGAAATGATGATGGTAAACAAAATTCTACAAAATAAAATCCAAAAATTAAAAATTCTCATTTACATGGATTGTGGAAACCTAATAGATTTTATTGAAGGCTTATTTTTTTAGTTTTTAATTTAATTCTTGATGGCTTTAACTATTCCAATCTACAATGCTAAAAGATATTAAAAGGTATGTTCACATTTCATTAAATAATTTGATTGAACTATAGAGTCATCTAATCCTTTTATAACCTCAAATATTTATCAATATTGCGTCTCTTAAAAATGCAATCTAAAATCATTTATATTGTGAAAAATGTTGGTTATATTTTCAACATGCTCTTTTATGAAATATTTTATTTTTAGGCTAACTACTTTTTAGTGGTTTTAGTTTTTTTTCTTTTTTTCCTATACTATTCTTTAAGTCATTTCATATAATGAGAATAAGTGTATTATGGATAAATGTACTATATATTTAGAGTCTTGAACTAATACATGATGCTAAGGGGCATACACTTAGTTTGTAAAGGTTTGTTTTGGAGCAAAATAAGAGTGTTAACACTTTTAAGAGTTTGAATATAAATAGGAAAAAAAAATTAGGAAAGAAACTTTTAGACCTTAGGATTTTTCACTAAAATTTTCATATCTGATTCTAGAGGAAACGTAAAGTTAAGACCATTTATATTTTAAAGGGACATATTTAATTTTTCAAACTATAAATCAAAGACATTAACTCAAGAGAATAAAATAGAAATGCTAGTAAAAATATTAACGATAATAAGAAGTGTCATGGAGTGGCCACTACTTGCCATCAATAATGATTAAATTAATAGATTTTGAAACTATTAACATAATAAATTTAAACAAATAATAGTAATCTATTAATAAGGTAGATTAAAAGTTGAGTTTGTTATAAGAACACTTGTATAAAATTAATATTAAAATTATGGATTCACCTTCTGAAAAAGGGGTTCTATAAGATAAAATTAAATCAACCAATAAAATTGGTGAAAAATAAATTTTAAATCTAATAAATTTATTAATAAATTAAAAAACTTCAGAAATGTTTCAATGATGTAAAAATAGTTATTTTAGATTGGTCCAAACTAATTGAATAATAGGACAAAGTGAATGCAATAGTACAACAAGTAAAATAATGAAAGGGATAAGAGGAGGGACAATAAGAATTTTGAAGAGGAAAAAATGTTTCCCTTAAAAAAAAGAAATAAATATTAAAATAGAACATAATGGTTGAGAGAACATAATTTAGAGTTAAATTGGCATGTTAGATGCTTATGTTTGAAACATGGAATAAGAATCCTTTGTTTATATGTAGAAAGACACGCACAACAACATTTTAGCATGAATTTAACGCATTCATTATTCATGGTATAATTGAATGTGAAAAATTAGGAAACTCCACTACTCTCATCATTCTCTTCATGAATCATTATAGGTGCGAAAGTGTATGCAACAAGAAAAATTTAATGTCATCATACATGTATAATCCATAGATGGAATGAGATTAAATGTTTGTTTTTCTATATAAGTTAGATATTCTTGAACTTTCTTTGTCTTTCTTAATTTTTGAAGTCAAAGTGATCATCAACTACAAACAAACAAGGACACAAGTGCCAATGTTCTTGTCTTTATTTTGGTGGGTTTTGGGATAGGAGTGAAGTAAAAGCTTCATGATGTATTAAAAATATGATTTTGAGAAGCCAGTAAAGCTTGTTTTCATTTCCATAGAATAAATGTATTTATTTTCAATTTCCTATAGATAATAATGTAGGAGCATCCTAGGGCATTTGGCAATCTAGCATGTTGAGGGACTTTGGCTTGTGAGATGGAGTTCTTTAGAATATTTTTGGATGATTTGGTGCATTTATTACTTCATCATGTTGATCAATTTTTGGAGTTTGTGTGGACCTATTTTGGTCTTGGTTATTTTTTCTTGATGTATTTAATAAGTGTTGTAATCCTTTTAAGGCATTTGGTATTTAATTTATTTTGGAGGCCGACTTGTGGTTCAACATGTATTTAATGTAAGGTTTTATTTAATTTGTAGCTTACTATGATGACTTGTGGCTTAGTTGGGTGTAAGTAGGAGGCCTTTTGAAGTATATAGTCATTATTAATCAATCTTGGAGAAGAGGATGTGGTAGAGGAGAAAATTTTGAAAAGAGCTAGTAGTCGAGGCTTGGGAAACAAGGAGATTGCTTAGTGGCTTGTGAGCACAAGTTTAGATTTTCCTTGAAGGTTAATACTAGCGAGTGGATCAAGACTATATAGGGTTTGGATTGGATCTTGAGGGATCTTGTTGTACTATTACTTGCTTTATATTTGGTTGTAACCAAGAAGTCCTTATAATCCAACACATTGCATGTAATAAATTATTTTATGAATAAATATTTCTAATTTGGTATTAGATCTTGTATTTTTTTTTTGTGGTTATTTTTTGGAGGCTAGTACATATCCTTTCGGGATTCTCCTACCTTTCACTACATTAAATGGTATCAAAGAGAAGATTTTCTTGAGTGTGTAGATAGATCACCAAAGTTGAGACAGTTTGCACCAAGACTTGGGGTGAAGATTATCTAATCAAAGCTTGGATCTAGTTAATTTATTGCATAGGGTTTAAAAGGTTCCTACAAGATAATTGGAAACTCAAGAAATTGAATATCTCTATGATGTTGTAGAAGTAAGGATATAAGAGAAGATTAAACAAGAATTTAGATTTGAGATGTAACTGATGAAGAGTGATATGATTGGTGAGTTCATAAGTTTTATAGGTTGTGTACCTCAACATATAGGTACTAAAGATGGTTATGAGGAAGTTTTTGAAGACTTTGAGGTTGCTAGATCAAGTGGTGAGGATAGAACTTATCATGTGGAGAGACTTGTGGGCGATAGGGATGGTTGGTTTGTTAGACCTGGATCACAGTTAAAGTAGAAGCATAACATGAGGGTTTCTAATTTCTTAGGTACTCTATATCATGAAGATCTGATTATTTGGATTGGTGAATTAGAAGAATACTTTGAGCTAGAGGATATTTGAGATCTGCTCAAAGTGAGTTTAACTCAAAGTATGTTGAAGGGACATGTTTCTCTTTGGTGGAAAGAAATGTCGCAAGATAGAGAAGAGGAAGGTGAAATCAAGATCACTCATTGGAGATTATGAAATTTCCATTTTTTGATTTTATATGATATTTCAAGCCTCTAATTATATTTTTAAGATCAAACAGCCAATATTTCAAAGATCCACCAATTTCTCAATAATCCCCAAATCAGGTATGCCGAAAATAGTGCCAAAAACTTCATAGCTTCACATATTATTAATAAATCTAAAAGTGGACATTTTCTATAGAAATTTCAGCAGCATAATAGCATACAAAATGAAATTTCTAGATCTATATAACATTTAAACAACAACTCCCAAATGGAGGACAAAAACAATGCTCATTGAGCTCTCAAAAACAACACAAAATAGCCGAAAACACCACAAAAGCTCTGATAATCTATCATAGAAGTGTAATCATGACCAAATAAATATATTCAGATCTATTTTAACATCTAAATGTCTTATATACAGTAGAAACCAAAACTAATATGAAATACTCAACCGAAAACACCAAACTCTTACAAAAAACACACCCGAAAAACCACAAATCTGCACTGTTCAGCACAAAGGCAAACTCTACATGAGCATGCACATGGAATGGCTTCAAACTCCTGTCCTTAGCCTTCCTAGAAACCTACAAACTCCCATTCTTGGGAACCTTCTCCACAGGTTTGGTAGCCTCTGATGAATAACAAAGAAATGAGCAAAAATCAAGTTCTGGAATCAGCCCAAAATGCCTCCAAACCCCTTAAAAGAGGGCATAATCCTAACTCACGTCCAAGAGAGGTTAATGAAACATATTTTAATAATAATTTTCATTTATTAGTCCAATGGTTTCCAAAGATTAACCCCCTTTTTCTGAAACTTCACCTTCTTGGGCTTGCCTACCTTGACAAAAATTATTATTTTTAATTATTTGAAAAGGGACATGAAAAGTCCTCCCCTCCCAAATATTGCTTGTCCTCAAGAAATGGATGAAAAATAAACCAATAAATCCACTTGGATCCTAAATGTAGTCATGAACTATACTACTATCAATTAACACAGGCTCCTGCAATATTCTCTACAATATAACCAAGAAGAATCCATAACCAAACTGACAATTATAGCTCAACCAAACTCCAAAATCACCACTACCACAGTCAAAAACCCATGAGACACAAATTGTTAGAACATCAAAACCCAAGTAAAGTGGACAAATCAAACTACCAACACAGTAAATACCATCAACGCATCCCACTAGCCTATACGAAATGTACAATCCAACTCTGCAACAATGGTGAATGCTCTCGAATGAAACTATACCATGTATGGAGAATCCACACATTGTACAACTCTTGTAGTCAACACAACTCTGTAGATCATCGGCCATTGTCTCATAACCATAACTCCCATGCACCCCTAATGGTGAAAAGCCATCACAAGATAAACAACAAGAAATGGAACCCAAACCAAATTTTCCTGCCATTAACTCTTCAACAAAAAGATCAAATGCTAACTGATGTACATACCTTGCAATATAATGTTGATAAAAAAAACCAACCTCAGTCAACAGCTCAGCATTAACAAGTGATACAACCCACTGTGACTAATCACCAGCTAAGTCAGGAGATGTCATAGCCAAAGGAGTAGAATCAATAACAACACTCACTGAAGAAATACTCCAAAACTCCTGCTCTAATTCATGTATTATCAAGCTGTCAACTGTAGAACCTATTGCCATGTCATGCCCATCACAACTCTCATCCCAAGGCATCAAACTATCCCATAATTGATGATAAGCAATAGGAACTAAAGTACATGTCTGTATCATCATCTCATCAACATGGTCATCAAATGTAAATTGATGAGCATACCTCACAATGTAATGCCGATAGAATGTGCCAATCTCAGTTAGTAGCTCAAACTGCAATCTAGATGTAACTAACTCTAATAGATCACTAACCAAGTTGGAACTGACTACTACCTCTGAAGACATCACCAAGGGAGTAGTATTACTATCAGGAACCATGCCAAATGTCAGCTCAACAACATCAGACATGGTCTTTGATACAACATCTCTAGTCTCAGTGACATTAGTACTAGAGGTCACCACCATGTCAGGCATACCACAACAATCTGCTGCAACACCCAACTCAACTAAACTTGACTCTAGTGGGGACAAACCTAATATGCCAATGTTAGTATCAAGGATGGATGCATCCCCATCTCCACTATCTTTGAAAATCTTGACCATGGACATCCTTGGATCACCAGACACCATAGCTTGTGACTGTATAGAATCTAGTAAAGACTATAGTTTCTCTAACTCCATGGTCACCTTAGTCAAATGAAATATTGACTCTTTGAAACCCAATTGTGTACTCTCAAGAATCTCAAAAGTCATCTCAAGTTGCTGAGTAAGCTCACTCACCTCATCTTCCTTGGCCAATAATGCATCATATGCTGTACTCCCCCACTCCGTAAGATAATCTCTGTCAGCTACCAACTGCATATAATTCTGTCTCAAAATCCAAATAGCCTCCCATAAAGAGTGGATCTCTATCAAGGAAAGATAACTACCTTCCTGTTCATCACTAGTAGGAGAACCCCATCCATAAACTGCTAACAACTGACGAGCAACATCAAAATGCTGGGAAGCGATAGCAATGTCTCGCTCACTAACTCTCAACTGATTAGACACATGATGGCACTGTCTAGACTGTCTCCTACAAACCTCCTCTGATGCACTATCTAAAGGAATATCCTCAAAGTTACTAGTCTCTAGAGTATTACCATATGTATCCTATGAATCAAATTCGAAGCTCATATCAACATACGGAGTATCAAAAACTATAGCACTGTTGTCCAACTCCTTTGTACCAAAAGAAACTACTAAGAAAACTAAGTCTTCAAAACTGCCCACTGCATCCTCTTGGATGTCATCAATGCCAATATGATCCTGGGACTCATTTGTACACACTGCCAAATATGAAAGATCATCAACACATTCCAGCAAGTATGGTCAATTGGATATATGAACAAATCCCAACACCGGTGTATAAAAACTAATACCAACATCAGACAAGCTGCTAGCACAAGAAAAGACAACACTGTGCAATCTGCTAATCAAATCCATTATAGCACCCAAACAATCATTGCTACCAAAAAGTGTTAAATATTTCTAGTCAACTGATCCCAAATGCCAATATAATAATCTTGAGTCCATATCCATAAACTATAATCATCTGGTAACTCAAGCAAACTCCTCACCTGAGTAATATGACCAATACCAACTAATTCGACATGCCTATCCGACATTGTCCCTATATCTTGGATGTGAATGCAAGATGAACTCGCAACATTATCAATGTCCACATATGATCTACCATTCGTAGAAAGCTGAGTATTAGGAGTGCAAGATGAAACTAAACTCAATTACATGCAATGCTTATCCCCATGTCTCTCCCAATCTTGTAATGCAAATGGAGTATTCACCAAAGAAGCTTGAGTGTCCTCAAGCTCGTGAGCAAGCCTATCAACTTCCTCCTCCTTCCTCCTCAAGGCATCTGAATAGTCTCTGAAAAGGCTAAGAAGATGGTCACGATTTGATAGAAGATGTAAATAACTCAACTTCATTGTTCCCATTCCTTCCCTAATCACTTGTAAGTCAACACAAGGAGACTTTGCCTGAACTCCCATATGTCTACCCTGTAACTAAATCATCTGAATGTGATCCTCTATCATATCTCACATCATATCATGATGACATAATGAAGTCACAATACTATCTCTGTTCACCTTCAGCTGGCTGGACAAATCATGTGAAGTACTACCTGCCTCAACCTCATGTGACGAAGCATCTAACTATGCCTGGTACTCTTTCTCAACAAAGTCATGAATGCTCAATGTCTGCTCATCTCTACCAGGTATCTCACCATCATGCACAAAAAAATCCTCATAATCATCATCTAAACCCACTACCTCTTGTGGAAGAGTAGAATCTGAGACCTCTGCCTAGCTATAAGCTAGTTTCTCAAACTCCTCATGCAAATTCTTGGTAATTTTGTCATCTGCCCTATGAGAAAATCTACCAAATAGAAATCTAGCCAACTTATCCACCTTAGCTGGGTCAGAAAATATGTCATTCATCATATGATGGTGCTCAACCAACTATTCAGACATGTCATGGCGTATTTTCCTAAGTTTATCTCGAATGTCTAAATAACCATCCTTTCTACTGTTCTGACTCTGGATATCAATTGTTGAAGATCGTGTCCTCTAAGACTCTATACTATACCTATCCATTCTAGATAAAGGAGAGTGTAACCCCAATAGGTTATAACTTCTTCAAACACCAAGAACTAACATGAAATTGATTAGAAGTAGCATGCAACCATAGATTTTGACATGCAACATATTAGAAGCAACATGCAACCACCAAATTCACCAAGAACTAACATGAAAATGATTAAAAGTAGCATGCAATAATAGATTTTGACATGCAGCTAATTAGAAGCAACATGAAACCACCAAATTCACCAAGAACTAACATGCAAATGATTAGAAGTAGCATGCAACCATAAATTTTGACATGCAAGATTTGGGTAGTTGTAAAAACTGACATGCAAACTTCCACAAACCCTCAGGCTGGTAAGATCATAGCTTTGATACCACTAAAATGTCCCTTTTCTAATTTTATATGATATTTCAAGCCTCTAATTAGATCTTTAAGATCAAACAACCAATATTTCAAAGATCCACCAATTTCTCAATAATCCCCAAATCGGGTATGCCGGAAATAGTGCCAAAAACTTCACAGCTTCACATATTATTAATAAATTTGAAAGTGGAAATTTTCTATATAAATTTCAGCAGCATAACAGCATACAAAATGACATTTCTATATCTGTATAAAATTTACACAACAGCTCCCAAATGGAGGACAAAAACAATGCTCATCGAGCTCTCGAAAACAACACAAAATAGCCGAAAACACCACAAAAGCTCTGATAATCTATTATAGAAGTGTAATCATGATCAAATAAATATATTCAGCTCTATTTTAACATATAAATTTATAATATACAGCAGCAAACCAAACTGATATGAAATAATCAACTAAAAACACCAAACTCTTACAAAAAACACACTCGAAAAATCACAAATCTGCACTGTTCAGCACAAAAGCAAAATCTGCATGAGCATGCACATGGAATGACTTAAAAATTCCATCCTTAGCCTTCTTGGAAACCTGAAAACTCCCATTCTTAGGTCCCCTTCTCCACAAGTTTGGCAGCCTTTGAAGAATAACAAAGAAATGAGCAAAAATCAAGTCCTGGAATCAGCCCAAAATGCCTCCAAACCCCTTAAAAGAGGGCATAACCCTAACTCACGTCCAAGAGAGGTTAATGAAACATATTTAAATAATAATTTTCATTTATTATTCCAACAGTTTCCAAAGATTAACCCCCTTTTTCTGAAACTTCACCTTCTTGGGCCTGCCTGCCTTAACAAAAATTATTATTATTAATTATTTGAAAACGGACATGATAGATTCATAGTGACTAAACTAAAGGCTAATTTTATTTCTATAGATTATAAAATATATTTTAGTAAAAAATTGAAAAATCTAAAGTAGAATGATGTGACTATGAAAGATTATATAGAGAAGCTCTACAGGTTGACTGTTCAATCTGGGCATAGAGAATTATCTAAGGCGAATGTGGCTAGATATGTTAATGGTTTGAGATTCAATATTTAGGATGAGGTTGGTATGCTGAATATTTCTTTGATTGAGGATTCTTATTAGTATTCTTTGAGAGTAGAAGAAAATTTGAAGAGGGAGAATCAAAGTAGTTCTAGAGGGGAGGAGAAGCACAACAACACAACAAAGCCTAAACCAAGTGTAGAAGTTGAACCAAAACCTATTGATTAGATGAGAAGGTTAGGTAGAGGTGAGTTTAAGGGTACTTGTTTCAAATTTTATGAAGAAGGACATAGAGCTTATGAATGTTCACAGAAGGCTGGTGACAAAAGAGTTGCTATTGTGAATGAGGCTAAAGACCATATCAATTAACCTAAGCAAGGAGAGAGTTTTCTAGCTTATAGAGTAATGGTTGGTCAGAGGACATTGGGCTTTTGTTGGAGGACTAATTTATTGAAGAGTTTTTGTAACTTAGTTGATAAACTTTGCAAGGTGATTGTGGATGGTGATAGTACATAAATTTTTCTTTTTGAGGAGATGGTTCAAAAACTTGGTTTCAAGAGAGTGAAACATACTTATCCTTATAGGATTGGCTAGTTACAAGGTGAGTATGCTTTAGAATTGAGGGAGTGGTGCCTTGTTGATTTCTAAATTAGATAGTATAAGGATCATGTTTTGTGTGATATTATGGACATGAGAAATTATAATTTTTTTCTTGGTAGATCTTGGTAGTATGATTATAGGGTTGTACATGATTTTGTCAACAATGTGTTTACAATTGTGAAAAGTGGCAGGAAGCATTCCCGGATTCCTTTGTAGAATGAAGAGATTGCTAGAAGGAACCTTAGTATTGATCACCAAGCTGAGTTGGTAGATTATAAAAGGATTTGAGATTAGTTTGGATAAAAAACCTTTGGAACACCAAGGATGGATGTGAAGAAGTAGAAGTGGAACAATGTAAAGAGTGTACAAGTTGAGGACTTGGAGGACATATATGTGAAGAACCGATTTGGGATTTATGTGTTGAATCCTAGAAAATTTTCTTCTAGATATTGAGAAAATCTTTTTGCACCTAGGGGGTGTCTAATGCAGAAGCATCCTAGGGTATTTGGAAATCCTGCATGTTGAGGGATTTTGGCTTGTGGGATAGAGTTCTTGACAATTTTTTTGATGATTTGGTACATTTATTGCATCGTGATGTGAATCAAATATTGGAGTTTGTGTGGACCTATTTTTTCTAGGTTATTTTTTCTTGATGTATTTAATAAGTGTTGGGTATGTGCAAGATCATGGTCAACCAAACTACACCCTTAAGTGGTAATTAAAAATTCAACAAATCAGGGTTATGTCAATTTGACATGCAATTTTAAACTTGTTATGAACTTTTAATCAAAAAGTTGTGAGAAAATAGTATGTAGGATATTGAATTTATTTTGTGAACTACTACGCATTATCTAAAGAAAGAAAAAAATGATTGGTCAAAATTTCAAATTTTAATGCAGTAATACAAAAAAATTTAGGACAAAAATAAGCAGCCGTATGTTTGACCACCATATTCAAAATCAAATGATAATAATTTTTAATAACATTATAGATATGAGAAGTAGAATCATGCTAGAATATGAGACATTTTTTAAGGTATTTTAACTCCAAAAAAAAATCAATTATGAATTTTCTACCAAATTATATTTGGAATTAAAAAAATCCCATATCTGACCACCTTAACTAATTGAATAATTTAAAAAATTTAAATTTTATTTTACTTTTCTTATAGTAGAAGAAGATAATTTGATGCATATCTTGGATTTCAAAAATGTTATACCATTTCATTTTTTTTATTTCAATTAGTGTGTCAATCAATACTTTATGCCTAATTCTTAGAAAATAAATTATAATTACTTACTAAAATATCATTTGATAGACATTATATTTATGGAATGTTAAGAACATTCTTAAAAAATCCTTTTCATTTCATCAAATATGGGTAAAAAAAAATCATCAGGCACATGCTTGATGTAAAATACACACAAAAACGGACCAAAAACATATTTTTGGGACAATTTTTAAGTTAACAATGGAGGGTTGGTGTCTAGAACAATAGTATGCCTTATAAATGTATTAATATTTTTGTTTGATATCAGGATGGGCGTAAAAAAGTTAGAATATATTTTGAAATTCTTTGAGGCATTTCAAAACTACATATTTTTTAGATCACCACTTTTGACACACCATGATCCTATAGATACCCTATTATAAGCCTTTTAAGGCTTTTGGTATTTAATTTCCATTGGAGGTGGACTTTTGGCTTAACATGTACTTAATTTAAGGGTTTATTGAATTTTTAGCTTACTAGGATGATGTGCGTCTTACTTGGGTATAAATAGGGGCTATTGTGAAGTCTTTTGTCATTATTAATCCTTCTTGGAGAAGAGGATGTGGTAGAGGAGAAAACATTGAGAAGAGTTAGTAGCTAAGGCTTCAGAAACAAGGAGATTGCTTAGTGGGCTTGTGACCACAAGTTTAGATCTTATTTAGAGGTTTCTACCAGAGTCTACATCTAGACTAGCTAGGGTTTGGGTTGGATCTTGGGGAATCTTGTTGAACTATTACTTTCTTTGTATTTGGTCATAGCCAAGAAGGCCATACAACCCAACACATTGCATGTAATCAATTATTTTATGACAAAAGAGTTGTGATTTTCTATCAAATATTGTGTTGTTTTTGTGCTTCCACTATGTGTTTATTTGCTAGGGTCTAGGACATCTCCTTTGGGGATTTTTTTGCTTTGCACTACTTCAAATAACATGACAAATCTACTAGTCATGTTAAATTTTATCAAGTAAATGGGCATAGAGGAGAGGGGTGAAGATGGTTATAATTTAAAAAACCCTAATTAATTTTTTGATGAACAACTTCACAAAATGGGTGGATCCATCATCTTGGAATTTAATTTACTAGAAAAATTAATGTTCACTTCTGAAGTTCCCTGTCAAATTATATTATTATTATTATTTTAAAATCTGGAAATTATTGGGTCCAAGACTACTCAACCTTAACATAGTTTTCTAATCAATAAATAACAAACTTATTAATAACATGGTGACATTTTTATCTTATTGTGCCAATGCCCTAATAGTACTTGTGACTAGTCTAGATTTTGTACATTACAATAACCATTTTGGCCCTTCACTTTTAGAACTTTCTAGTTCATGTTTCTAAATTAATATAAAGAAAGACATAGAAGTACAGGTAAAAAGACATATAGGTGGTAATATAGAGTAAGAAAGGCATAGGGAGAAAATATAGAGAGAGGAATTAAGACAAATAATTATAATTATTTTTATATATCATATAAATTAATGTGTACTACAAAATTTTCTATTATGCAATATATAACCTAACTTTTTTGGGATTCGTTTCAAATTGATTTGAATTCATATTGAATGACACATTCGTTTTTATACAATGAATTTATATGTTGATCTCCATATTTAGTATTTTAAATTGAAGTGTAATATTTTCCCTTAGATTCTAATAAATATTTGAATTAGAGCATTAACTCGAGTAGTGCCAGAACTCTTGATTTATATTCTCCTATTTTTAGATTTTAAATACAAAATTTTAGAAAATGTAAAATGAATATTTTATTTTTCTAGAGAAGGGAAATATCAACACATTTAATCCTAATATATATTTTTAGTTGATGAAATAAAAAATTCTCTTTATAAAGGCCCTTAATTTCATAATTGATACATTAACCACACATGCATAGATTGACTATTTCAATTTTATCTAATAGACATAATTATCATGTTTTGTTTCACTTAATAGTAAACTAGTACCCAACATAAATTATTCATTCCCAACATATTTTTGAAAATCTAAACTTTAAGACCAATAAAAATTACTTAGTAACTTCTTAATCTGACTACTTCTTATGAAACACTATTAGATTATTGTCAATGTACCCTCTTTAATATTTTAATTTCCTATCTTACTTGAGAAATGCATGATGCACTATAATTATTAATAAATTGCTAAATATAAACTTTTAATGCAATGTTTTTTCTTCATTTCCAATTTTATGTATTGGACCAAATCAAATTTTCCAATTAGTCAAATTAATTTCTTTACAAGAATCTATAGTGGTTATATCTTATGATAAAGATAATAACTGATATAGGAAAAAAAAAGACTAAATTACAATGACATGTGAAAATTACAAATGATCTGGTTCATTTTTTTAATCATTTAAAATTAAGTGACATAGAGGGGAAACCTGATTATAAATTATAAATAAATCTTATTAACTTTTCCACGCTTTCTAATTTTATGTACTGGACCAAATCAATTTTTCCAATTAGTCAAATTAATTGTTTTACAAGGATCTTTAGTTATTACATCTTATGATAAAGATAATAACTAACATAGGGGAAAACAATACTAAATTACACCAAATTACATTTTTTTTTAAATCATTTAAAATTAAGTGACATAGAGGGAAAACCTAATTATAAATTATAAATTAATCTTGTTTACTTTTGCATCCTTTCTAATTTTATGTACTGGACCAAATCATTTTTTCCAATCAGTCAAATTAATTGTCTAACAAGGATCTACAATAATTATATCTTATGGTAAACATAATAACTAAAATAGGAAAAAACAAGACTAAATTACAGTGACATGTGAAAATTACAAACTTTTTTAACCATTTAAAATTAAGTGATATAGAGGGGAAACCTGATTATAAATTATAAATTAATCTTGTTTACTTTTCCATGCGTCCATGATGATTGCACACATGTCATTGGTGATTGGACTTTGCAATTGAAGTAGCTTCACCTTCAAACTTAACATCAATCCAATCATTGAGGTCTTAATGAGCAAAAGATAGATATAAACCAAATTAGATATTGCAAAAGAATATGATAAATTCAAAAATGATTTTCTGACCTTATTTCTTAAAAATTCTAGATTGTCTTAAGAATGTATTAGATGAGCAATGAAATTGGTCACTAACTTTAGGTTATCAATATTAGAGAATGGTTTCCAAGATGAACATTGTTTTTTAATTCAAGTTGGCTAAGGCAAGGAGATCTACTAGATCTAGTAGATCTCCTTGCCCTAGCTAATTGAATTCAAAAACAAAGTTCATCTTGGAGGCCATTCTCTAATATTGAAAACCTAAAGTTAGTGACTAATTTCATTACTCATCCTATAAATTCTTAAGAGAATCTCAAAATTTTAAGAAATAAGGTCAGAAAATCATTGTTGAATTTTGTTGATCAAGCAAATAGTATTGACAAATGACTGTCAACACACTTAACCATTTTTTATTTTATATGCAAAGTACTCAATGGAAGCCGAGCCAGAATTATAATATATGTTGAGTTACAAACAATGCCAAGTAGATCAGAATACAATATGTGTCGAGCAATAGAATTCTATAAGTGCCAAGTAACAAAGGAATGCTTTAAGTGTCGAGTAACGTAGGAATTCTATAAGTGCTAAGTAACACAGGAATGCTGTAAGTGTTGAGTGACATAGGAATGCTATAAGTGCCAAGTGACATAGGAAGGCTATGGGTGCTAAGTGACATAGGAAGACTATAGGTGTCAAGTGATACAGAATCCTATAGATGCCAAATAACTAGGAAAAATAGATAGAGTCAAGCAACAGTAAGATTACATGTGGTGAGCAATGTAGGATCAACATGAGAGTTTGTGTCAACACAAACCAAGATGTGAAATGGTTCTGCATGACTCATCATAGGATAAGAAGATAAGATAAAATCCTTATAATCACCTATGCAATCCTCATGCAACCAATCAGATAATTGGAGATAACATGCAGCCAGTAGGTGACAATCGAGGGTTTGAGCAGGAACACTTTTTTGTAGATTGCATGACCAACCACTAATCTATATAATGAAGCCATGAATCCATAGATTAATTTGTTGAATGAAGAAGAAAGAGAAGAGCATATTACTAAGGTTTTTGTAGAACATAGGTGTCATAATTAAGTGGAAAGGACAACATTTTACATATCAAGTTAATCAAAACATAATAGGGGATACATTCACCAGATCAAATCTAGTAGAGATAAGCGATAGCAGAGTAGATCAAGAGCCTAAGATCAGCATTAGAGATTGCATTAAACTAGGTGTATTATTCTAATACTCTCTCACAATTGTATTAGGAAGTTAAAAATCCTATTAAGTTAGGTGGGTTTAATAGCCTTTATGGAAATCCTTTAACAGGGTGACACTTCATGTAAAGTGTTTGTAAATCCTTCAAACAGGTCACATTTGACAATGTGTAGAACCTTTAATAGGGCAAGCCTTTAATAAGGAAAACCATCAAAAGTGGTTGAAATCAATTGATGTAGTAATTTTATGTGTGTAATCCCCACCCCAGTTTTACCTTCTTATTCCTGGAGGGTTTCTAGGTCACCAAAATCTCAAGTGTTATGTTGTGATGCATGTTTACTTTTCATGATTGTTTAAATGTTTATATGCATGCATACTAATTTCAATTATGTTCTATTAAGGATTAAAAATAGTTAAAAGGGAAAGAATTTTGATTCACCCCCCTGTCTTAGAAGCACTCTTCCCATTAAGATATTCCAACAATTGGTACTAGAGCCAAGTTCTCTCAAGAAGCCTAATAGCTTGGAGCAAAATATTTGAAGATGGAAGTCTTCAAACTTGGGAAGATCATTGAGAACTAGGTGATCGATGTGCATCTTGCTCTACACAAGGTAGAGGAAGCTAGAGAGGAACTAAAAAGAATCTTAAAAAGAAGGAAGGAAATAGCTTTAGTTGAGAATGACATTCACTACAAGAAGATCGACACTACACAAGTGTTTGCCAAAGGAGATTCCAAAGAGTTTGATGTAGAAATAACAGAACTAATGAAGAAAAATAGAATTCAAGCAGAAGAGATAAGATCTCTTAAGATGGAACATGAATCACAGGTCATGATGCTATGTGAAATCACTAAGCAAAAGAAAAGTGCAGTTGAGGATAGAGTCATGCTTGAAGATGACAAGAGAAATCTTGTAAATAGACTTGAGGAGAAGTCTACTAAACTAACAAGGATCCCAAACATGCAAATGGATACACTTGGCCAAATGGTGAACATTCATCATGAACTCAACATGAAAGACATTGAGATCTGTACACTAAAACTATAGAATGAAAAATTGTAGAATGAATTAAAAAGAGAGAAAGAGATAGAAAAGAATCTCAAAAAGTCAAGTGAAGCTATCAAGCACTTTGAGAAATTGATGAAATCACCAAGAACAAAAAATAACACATCAGGACTTGGATTCACCAGTACTAAAGTTCGTGAAACATCATAGGGTGTTGAGCAAAGAAGTGAGAAAGGTAAAGACTCTAAACCCACTTGTCATTACTGTAATTAAAAGGGGGCATACAGCTAATGTTTCTAGGAGTAGAAGGATCAATCAACAAAACATACCTAAGAGTAAAGGGTATTGTCACAAGTGCAACATGCAAGGTCACATGACACAAGACTACAGGTCTAAAGTCATAGGGATACAAAGATTTGATGGACACTACCACAATTGCAAGAAATATGGACATAGATCCTTTGATTTTAGATCAAAGCCTATGTGGACACCAAATTAGCATCTAAGGAGGGACAACTATGTACACCATTACAATTGGGATTACAATACAAGGCAAAGTTGTCACTATTGTCAAGAGTATGGTCACATACCTTAAAATTGTATTAAAACACATTTCAAGGGAAACTATAGTAGATGGTTAAACAAGACTACTTCTTTCAGGTGCTTGAAGACTGGACATGCAAGCAAGAACTATCCAACAAAAGCCAAGGCACCGAAGACTGAAGTAAGTAAAGGAAAAGAAAAAGTTGAAGAACACATCAAGATAGACATAAAGAAAACATCGTAGAAAAGGGATGGACCAAGTACATCTAATGGAAGGGTCACTTCACCCAATAGGTCAAGTGATCATACCTTATCCAACTAATCACAAAATGAGCCTTTGGGGCTGATATATATAAGGAAGTATCATAAATTAGCCCTAAATAATGAAGAAGCACTATAAAGTATAAATTTGCATAAGTTAAGATGTAAAGTTGAAAGTTGAGAGGTGATGCCAAGCTGTCTTTGGAAGCCAAGTCAAAGAGTCTAGTGGAAGCTAAGTAAAACTTGGTAGTGGTTGTTGAGTAATTAACAAAGACAATAGAAGCCAAGTAATAATGGTCGTCGAGAAAATGAAATAAGTGCCAAGATAGAAAATTCTTTGGAAGCTAAGTGATAGGTGAAGGTATAGAATGCATTAAATGCAAGGTTTTTGAACCACAAAAAGGAGAAAATTGATCATTTTTGAATCATTTAAACACAAAGCGACTAAGATTAGAGAAATCAAGCAATTTTCTAGTGACCAAACATCAATTTTCATAGAATCAATAGCTACTCAACTCAAGATCATCGATTCACCAGGTATTTTAGGTGTTGAGCTACGTAGTTAGTAAAGTTTATTTGAAACATTAAAACCCTAGTTTGCATCAATCATGGCATCTAGTTAAAAGTCTACATGAGGAATGGAAAGCTATGAGATTCAACTTGTCAGTAATGAGGTTAGACAACCCAATTTTAAACCTATACCTAAAGTAGCATACAATAGTGATCCTACTAGTGCTCTTTCCATGATTCTAGACAAGGTTGTTAGGGTCCAAGACATACGTAAATGTTATAATTGCAAGATTGGAGCCATAGGAGACCTAGAAATCTTTAATGCCTTTGAAAAGTTATGTGGTAATGGAATATTGAAGGATGATTTTTCCATCATAGAGAAGAAGGGTTTGACCAATGCCCTAGTTTTTCCAGTCGTTTCAAGACTGAATGGATATGCATAGTGCTTAGCAAAATCCTTGATGTAGATTTCTAGCTAGAGCAAGGACCAGTTAAAATCGCTAAGAAGATGGTTCATAGGGTTACTAGTTTTCCAACCCCAGATAGACCCAAGACACTCAGAAGTGATAAGAGGGAAACAATTGAGAAAAATACTAGTGCAAAATGGAACAACAGAGGCATGACGATTGAAACCATTACTGAACCTCTCCTAGACTTTGTTGTGAGAATCATATCACATAAATTTTACCAATCTAGTAGGTTGAATAGTGTACCCTGCATAGTAGTGGATGTGGCATATAAGCTTGTAAAGAAGGACCACACCTATGACCTTGCAAACCTCATGTTGCAACAGATTAATGAAAACCTTGGAGCCATAAGAAAGTCAAAATGAGCTCAATGTAAATTTGGGTTAGTATTAGTATGCATGTTCTTTTATGTAATGAAAGAATTTCCTTCATTTGAAAAATTTAACTGCGATCAGAATAAAAAAATTGTTGATCAAATAAATGAGTTTATTGCACAATTGGGAGATAGCTTTGATGATCAAATGTCTATCTACTTTGATCACTTCAAGAATGAAATGAAGAAAAGAATGAGGATACCAGTCTCACTAGTGAATCAACATGAAAATGACATATGCTTTCTTGTTGATATTGATTATACTTATATCCAAGCAGTCCTCCCAAAAGTAAGATGGCTTAGACCATTGGGATATGAGCTTGATGTTGATCAAGCTTCAACAACCATAACAACATTACTCGTAGAAGAAATGGATAAAATTACAAAGGCATTTGGTACTTATGATGTTGTCAGATCAAGGGTAGTAACAGACCTCAAAATAGCCATTGTAGTTAAGAAGAAGGAGAAGCTACTGAAGAAGATAAAGAAAAAGTTAGGTTTTGAGGCAACAAGCTGAGGAGATTAGTGATGATGAAGAAGAAGATGACAATGAGAAAAATGAAGATGAGCCAAAACAAGGGCAACCTTAGTCAACTCAAGGCCAAGAAGATAACTATGAGTGTTCCGAGGAAGAAGAACCCAAAGAAGCACCCATCAAAGGCAAAGTCATCAAGAGGAAAGAAAAGACACCTCTTGCTCCTCAGCCCAAACCAAAGAAAGTTGCTAAGCCAACACCTAAGAAACCAGCCACTAGAGCAACAACAAGAGCCTCTACATAAAAAGCTAAAGAGGAAGCTATCAAGAAGAAGAAAGCTACTAAGAAGGCCCAGGAAGAGCCAAGAAAAAGAAAAATAAATGTGGTTCAACCTGATACTAATGAGGAAGATCAGTCTGAAAAGGTAAGACATCCTCCTAAATCTTCAGCTGATACATTATGTAAAAATATTAGAAATGGAGATTTAAATGATATGAAGAATGTAGATTTCAATAAGATCACTAAGGAGGAGAAAATTAAGATAGAAGAATCTATTTATGCAATGATGGCACAATTCAAGTATACACCTCTTGAACTAGATGGAAAATTTCCAAACGAATTGTATAAAATTGTAGAGGATAAATGGCATTTTTGTCTACAAATGGAGAGAGAAATGAGGGAACCAACCCTAGCAAGCCTACTACCTGATTTGAGAAAGGAAAAAATAACCAAAGCAGTCAAAAGGCATAATAATAGGCTTACACCTAAGTATAGGGCATTCTCCATTCTACAAAACAAGATTGAAGAAGTTGTACAAAGATCCACAAGATCATGGAAGAATTTATATAAGAAGGTTGAAGATGTTTTTGAGGAAAAATAAAACGAAGAAGCAAGTACCAAGATGGAAGGAAGAAAAGAAGAGGGAAGAAAGAAGAAAGAAGAGAATAAAGTAGAAGAGAAGAAGGATGAAGAAGAAAAAGAGGAGGAAAGCAAAGATGAAGATAAAGGTGCTGATGAGTGGCAAGACCAAAGTGTGCAAGACACACAACTACCACCTACTCGTCCTCCTCACTCTATTATCACACCTGTAGAAATCATAAAGATTAAGGATGATGTTGACACCTCAAGTCAAAACATCAGTCCATTAACTACAGATGATCTCACTAAGATCCTTGACCAAATAACCCTTCAAGCACAATTATGTGAAAATCCTATATTGGTTAGTGTTGAAGAATTATAAAAGTCAATAGATAAACTCAAGGAAGTTGAGGTGCCACCACAAGAACCACCTTAGATCATTCAAACTACTAGACTTTTACTTCTACCACCTCTGTCACCACCAAGAACTATCACACAAGCTCTTCAATAGCTGAGTGCAATAGTAGGGGTAATTACAAGTTTATCAATATAGATAGTAAGTAAACCCCTAGCAACAGTAACACAAGAAGAAGAAAAGAAAGAAACACAAGATAAGGAGGAATCTACAATACAAACTTTGGTTGAACTACCAAAAATAGGAACTCCTATGAAACTTGTTTAGCAGTTGAGTACTGACATGTTGGCCTTATAAGTTAGAACACTAGGCTCAAGTTCTACTAGG
Source organism: Cupressus sempervirens (assembly GCA_028749045.1). Taxonomy (NCBI): domain Eukaryota; kingdom Viridiplantae; phylum Streptophyta; class Pinopsida; order Cupressales; family Cupressaceae; genus Cupressus; species Cupressus sempervirens. The sequence continues at coordinate 117,366,449 of CM053793.1, forward strand.
GTAGCCAGGACCATTCATTATGGTATTCCTGAGCTTGATGAAGAAATTCAAATACCCTATTATGATTCAAGAACTTTAACTGAGGAAAGGATGAATGAAATACAAAGTGCATTGGACAAAAGAAGGAGGCAAGAGGTAATGAGAAAAGAGTAAAAATACAAGTATGCAATGAATGAGATTAAAGTTATATTCATGGATGCTTTTAGTCTACAACCTCCATATGTAAATAGGCCAATTCTTGAGCAACTATCTAATATAGTTGATCAAGTGAATAATGAAGACCATGATACAAGTGTAAAACTCATGGAATGGTCAGAGAAAAAGTTCCAAGGCAACGTCAACCAAAAGATAAACAATGACATTATTTTTGGACAAGTTGACCTAGCTAGGACATTGTATAAGGTAAAGGTTGTATTAGGGAACATCTTTTACCTTTACACCAAATTGTATGATTTTTCCAACTTCACACAACTAAAAAAATTAGAAAATTTTGACCCTAGAGAGGAATCTGAAAATCTCTAGCACGCAACTCCCCTCAAATCCTGCACATAGTGAGAAGCATTTTTCTGAAATGCTTCACACTTAGAGGGAATTAGCTACATTATTAGCAGAGGAGATCACCATTAAAGCTAAGCTGATGCAGATTCAAACCTCAATTACTCCTCACTTGGAGGTAATACATAAGGAGAAAATGTATGTGGAAACAGTTCTCAAGAAAGATAACAACATTTCCACATATGAAGAACTAGTAGATCTAGTAGCAGAGCTTGTAATCCAACACAAGTCATTAGACATTGCATCAAACAACTAAGATGCAGCTCTCAAAATAGTCCTTAAGGCAAATAAAACTTTTTTGGCAAAGCATGGTATTACCATTTAGAACCCTTTAACATCAATGTCAAAAAAGGGAAGATATATTAAAGGGGGAGAAATAAATATAGAAGGAGATAATAGGTATATTTACACAATTTTGACATATTTTGATTATTTTGATTACTTTCTTTCACTTCACTTCATTCATTTTGAGAATAAAGTTGAATGATTGTAAATAGCCAAAAAGGGGAAATAAGTAATAAAGAAGTGGAAGATGCAAAATTTTAGTAATCACATGAAATCAGGACATCAAACAGGATCAGCAAGTAGAAACAGGTCAAGGAATAGAGAACATCAAGCTTAATGGCACAAAACATTAGAATTCATGACATGACAAGGCATAATCAACTTAGGGGGAGTCATAAGGTATACTGTTGTTTCCAATAGTTTTTGAAATTTTGTATGCGATTTAAGCAAGTGAAGAATGTAAACATAAGGTTTAGATCATGAATGATCAGTTAACTATTTTTGACACTCATGTCAAAGGGGGAGATTGTTGATCAAGCAAACAATATTGACAAATGAGTGTCAAAACATTTAACCATTTTTTATTTTATATGCCAAGTACTCAATGGAAGCTGAGCCAGAAATCTAATATATGCCAAGTTACAGATAGTGTTGAGTAGATTAAAATACAATATGTGCCGAGCAATAGAATGTTATAAGTGTCGAGTAACACAACAATGCTATAAGTGTTGAGTAACACAGGAATGCTATAAGTGTCGAGTAACATAGGAATGCTATAAGTGCCAAGTGACTCATGAATTTTATAAGTGTCAAGTGACACAGGAAGGCTATAGGTTCCAAGTGACACAAGAAGAATATAGGTGATGAGTGATATAGAATCCTATAGATGCTGAGTAACCAAGAAAAATAGATAGAGCCGAGCAACAATAAGATTACATGTACCAAGCAACACAGGATCAACATGATAGTTTATGTCAACACAAACCAAGATGTGAAATGGTTATGCATGACTCATGATAGGATAAGAAAATAATATCAAATCATTACAATAACCAATGCAATCCTCACGCAACCAATCAGATAATTGGAGAAAACATGTAGCCAACATGTGACAACCAAGGGTTTGAGTGGGAACACTTTTTTGTATATTGCATGACCAACCGCTAATCTATATAATGAAGCCATGACACCATAGATTAAGTTTTTGAATGAAGAAGAAAGAGTAGAGCCTATTACTAAGGTTTTTGCCGAACATAGGTGTCATAGATTAAGTGGAAAGGACAGCATTTTACATATCAAGTTAATCGAAACATAATAGGGGATACATTCAGCACATCAGATCTAGCAAAGATAAGTGATAGTAGAGCAGATCAAGAGCCTGAGATCAGCATTAAAGATTGCATTAAATCAGGTGTATTATTCTAGTACTCTCTCACAATTGTATTAGGAAGTTGAAAATCCTATTAAGTTAGGTGGGTTTAATAACCTTTATGTAAATCCTTTAACAAGGTGACACTTCGTGTAAAGTGTTTGTAAATCCTTCAAACAAGTCACATTTGATAGTGTGTAAAGCATTTAATAGGGCACACCATCAAAATTGGTTGAAATCAATTACTACAGTAATTTATTGGGTGCCATCCCCACCCTAGTTTTACCTTCTTATTCCTAGAGGGTTTCTGGGTCACCAAAATCTCAAGTGTTATATTGTGATGCATGTTTACTATTCATGATTGTTTAAATGTTTATATGCATGCATGCCAATTTAAGTTATGTGCTATTAAGGATTAAAAATAGTTAAAAGGCTAGTACTTCTGATTCACACCACACCCCCCCACCCCTCTCAGAAGCACTCCTCCCATTAAGACATTCCAACATAATTTATCATATTCTTTTGCAATATATAATTTTAGGTTATAAGAAACTTCTTGACATGTTCTGGGGAAGACAATAAATTTAGAGAAGTGAACTCTTTTTTTCTTTTCTCTTTTTCACTTTTTTTTTCAATCCTTATATGCAACCAAGAATGAAATATCTTAGGCTTTTCAAATGGATCTTTGTGTAGTATATATCTTGATATACTTCAACTCACTACAATAGAAAATTTTGTTTTGTGAAAAGATCTCTTAATCAAAATGGATTGTAAGTTAATAGCCAAAAAAGTGAAAAGGTTGGGCTTTGCAAAATAGTCACCCTCATTAAAGTGGTGGTCAAAGTGTTTCCATTTTAGTAACACAATTTTATATTTCTAGTAATGTTTGTAGCAAGACATATCCTAGAAAATATGAATACAACTATTAGAATATGCATGAATCTTTTAAGTTAGGGTATTGAATGTATAAATGAATTCCCATTAAAGGATCCCAAAATAGAAAATTTAATTTAATTCACTTACAAACTTTTGTGATTGTCCCCCTCTATCAATTTTTTTGTTCCTTCTCTCTGTCTATTGAATTATTTAAAAGTGTTTATTTTCTCCTTGTTGTGTACAAGGTGCATACTATTTATTCTTTCCATTTTATTTAGTCAATTTTTTGTTTAGTTTTTTTTTTTCACATTTTTGAGACACAACAAAGCAAGAGACAAAGTAGAGGAAGGGTAAAAAAAATTCTTCCAAGTGATTCATTATAACAAGAAAGAGTTGGAATATATAATATTTTATGGTTGTCTCATGCCCACCTACCAACTTAGCATCTCCTATGTAGCTCCAATAGTCACATGTATTTATTGTGGTAGGTGAGTTCAAATTTGGAAAAGAGGGGTAAAATTCTGTATGGATAGCAAGAAGAAAAAAGAGAGGGAATTTCATTCATTCCATCATCTTCATTCATTCTCATATAGAGTTAGCTTTTTGTAGCAGTAGCAACAGAGAATTTTTTTTGAGTATTGTGTACAACAACACCTATGAGAATTTGTCCTATTCAAGCAGTGATTTTTCTAGGGCTTTCTTGTATGTAGATATACTTGTTGCAAGTTTATTTTACGTACAACTATTGTAATTAGTTATTATTTTTATATTCAAGATTTGTAATAATTCAGTTCTAGTAAATAGAAACTAAATAATCAATCTTGCATACTTCATGCCTATTGCACTTGTGTTGTCTCCTTCCTTGTTTATTCCACTGCATTCTTGGTCTTATTGCTATTTGAATTTATTGTGGAATGTTGTTTTGCATTTTTTGCATGGGTTAACATGCTACCATGATGAGTGTTAACATTACTCGGCATGCTCTTGGTTTTTGCTTATGTCAATAGTTTTTTTGATGGCTAAGTGATTTGGTCCTTCATCTGTTGAGCTATGTGGGGTTAACACGTAGTTTATCCCCCTATTTTAGAATATTTTACATGGTATTAGAGATGATTGGCCCTACATCCTTGTGAATTTGGGCATTTATTTTTTTGGGTATTTAAGTTTATTGTATAGGAGACATGGAGGAAGATGCAAAAAAGATATGGCAGCAGCCATTGTCCTTTAATGGAAAAAATTATGAAATTTGCGCAAAGAAAATGAAAACCATAATGGTAACTAGTGACTTGTGGGAGTTTGTGGTCAATGGGACCAATGATGGGACAAACCCAACTCAGTATGTTGCCATTACAAACAATCAAAAGACTTAGCTAAAAGAGTCAAGGAGAAAGGATGTTAAGGCATTAAGTTTGATTGAGGTAGTAATGATAGAGATAGTCTTTCCCAAGATAGTAGCAAAAAATTATGAAAAATAAGCATGGGATATCATTGAGACAAACTTCAAGAGACTGATAAGGTTAGATTACTGAAACTACATTAGATCAGAAGGGAATTTGAGAGCCTTCAAATGAAGGACAATGAGCCCATTGTAGAGTTCAAATCTCCACTTTGATTAAAAATCTTGAATCAAATGAAGAATATTATGAAGAACATAGGATTGTGGAAAAGATATTAAGTTTAGCTCAGAAATATGATAGTCTTGTGATGACCATTGAGAAATAAAAGGACCTCACCACTTTGACAATGGATGAGTTCATGGGTATTGTCCAAATCCATGAGCACCAGATAAATAGATCAGCAACAGCTTCCCAAGAGATGTCTTTCAAGTCTCAAGAGAATTCAAGAGGTAGGGGGAGAAGAAGAAATGGTTCCAGTAGAGGATCAAGAACTAGAGGTTGTGGAAGGATTGGTCAAAATAATTCTAGTACAAAAATTTTAGGATGAGCAAGCAACCATGAGAGAGCAAGCACCTCTCAAAACAACTCTAGAGGAGGAGAAAGGAATTACAACTCAAATAGGAGCAATTTTGAATGCTACTACTATCAAAAGTATGGGCATTATGCTAGTCAATTTTGGAAGAAGTAGGTTGATCAGTCAAACCAAAGTGAATATATGGTTGATGTAAACATGGAAAATACAAACAATCCCACAACCTTCATCATGTTTAACATTGGTTAAGAAGGCAGCCCTAAGGTATGGTATTTGTAAAATGGTTCTAGCAACCACATGAGTCATAATGAAATTTTATTTTCTTTTATTGATAAGAGTTTCAAGTCTAAAATAAGATGGGAAATAATGGAGCTATTCCTATAGTGGGCAAAGGATAATTAGTTAGATGGTATTAATACATAAATAATTAGTTCTTAGGAGCATAATTGAAAACCCCTCCAAACTTTGGCATCTAAGGTATTGACATCTTGGCTTTTTTGGTTTAAATTTGTTGTCCAAGAAAAGAATGGTAGATGGTTTTCCAAGCATAGTAGATTCATATGACAAGTGTGAGGCTTGAATTTTGGGTAAGCAATATATGCTTCCCTTTAATTCTAACAATTCTAGAAGGGCAAGAGCACCATTAGAGTTGGTACATTCTAAAAATACTAATTCTATTGGAGGGAGTACTTATTTTATAACATTCATAGATGATTTTAGTCATAGGACATGGGTGTATTTTTTGAAAAGAAAATTTGAAGCATTTTCATAAATTTTTTGAATTCAAAGCCCTAGCTAAAAAGGAATGTGGACACTATGTTAAAATCCTTAGATCAAATAGAGGAGGGGAGTATACCTCCAATTTGTTTGTAAATTTTTGCAGGCAGAATGGCATAAAGAAAGAGCTTATAGCCAATTATACTCTGCAACAAAATGGAGTGGCTTAGAGGAAAAATAGGACCATTGTTGAAATGGATAGAAGCAAGATGAAAGGAAAAGGGCTCCCAACTAAATATTGGGGAGAAGCTATAGCAACAATAGTATATTTGACCAATAGGTGTCCCACAAAGTTAGTTCATGACAATATTCCTATTGAGGTTTGGTCAAAAAACATATATATAGTCGAACACTTGAGAGTGTTCAAATCTATAGCATATGCACATGTGCCTAAGGAACAAAGGAAAAAGCTAGATGACAAAGGTGTGAAGTGTACCTTCACAGGTTATAGCTCAGAATCAAAGGCTTATAGGTTATATGATCCAATCACCAAGAAGATCATCATTTCAAGAGATGTGGAATTTCTTTAAAATCAGTCATGGGATGGCTTGGTTGATGTGTCTTCAAGCACTTCAAGAGAAGTGCCATGTATTGATAAGGAAGAAGAAGACATTGGTGATGAGAAGGATGATGAAGCAACAAATATTGATGATTGTAGACAAAGGCAAAAAGGAAAGCAGCCCCTTACATGCCAAGTGACAACTCCAAGCACTTCAAGATAGCCTCGAGCTAGTATGCAAAATAATAGCAGCAACAATATTGAAAATTCAGATCCCACTGTCACCTCCCTATTGCCAGGGAAGACTAAGAGTCTAAGGGAGATATATCAAGATGAAAGGTATGAGAAAGATTATGACAAGAGTGTTAATTTTGCATTATTTTCTCATAGTGATACAATTTACTTTGAAGAATCTATGAAGGAAGAAAAATGGTGTAATGCCTTGGATGAGGAAATAGATGCTATTGAGAGAAATGAGACATAGGAGTTAACGACCTTGCCTAGCAAGAAGCAAGTAATTGGAGTAAAATGGGTTTACAAGACCAAGTGAAATGTTGAAGAGATAATAGATAGGCATAAGGCATTGTTAGTGGTTAAGGGGTATAAGCAGCAATATGATAGAGATTATGATGAGACATATGCCCCAGTTGCAAGAATGGAAACTGTGTGTGTTGTCATAGTAATTGCAGCCCATCACAAGTGGAAGGTATATCAAATGGATGTGAAGTCTACCTTCTTGAATGGTGTATTAAAAGAAGAGGTTTATGTGGAGCAGCCACCTAGTTATGAAGTCTCATGTGAGGAACAAAAGGTGTATAGATTGAAGATAGCTCTCTATGGGCTCAAGCAAGCTCCACATACATGGTATAGTAGGATTGACTCATATTTGATGAGAAATAGCTTTAGAAAAAGTGATGGTGAGACCACTCTCTACATCAATGTAGAAAATGGTAAATTTTTTACTATTGTCTTGTATGTAGATGATTTAATCTTCAATGGAAGTGATAATTTCCTAACTTTCAAGTTCAAAAATGCCATGAAAAATGTGTTTGAGATGATAGATTTGGGTCTCTTGAAGTACTTTCTAGGCATAGAAGTAAAAAAAATGCATGATGGCATCTTCATCTCTCAAGAAAATTATGCAAGATAGATCTTGGAAAGATTCAAAATACAAAACAGTAAAGAAATCCCAACACCAACATCAGTAGGTTTGAAGTTGAGCAAGGAAGATTGCAACAAAAGTGTGAATCCAACACTATACAAGAGTATGGTTGGAAGCCTGATGTATTTGACATCAACTTGGCTCGACATAATGCATGCAGTAAGTTTAATTTTTAGATTTACGAAAACATCAAAAGATTTCCATTGGCAAGTAGAAAAGAGGATCCTAGGGTATGTGAATGGTACCAAGGGATTTGAGATTTTGTATACTACAAATATATATTTTAAGTTAGTTGGTAATATGGGTAGTGATTGGGTTGGAAGCTTAGATGATAGGAAGAGGATTTTTGGATATATGTTCCATATGGGATTAGGTGCAATTTCATTGGCATCCAAGAAGCAAACTATTATTGATCAATCTATAGTAGAGGCTAAATACACAACAACAAATATAGAAACATGTAAACCTATTTGGTTAAGGAGGATCTTGAAAGACTTGAATGAAAGGAAAGAGGATGGAATCACAATCTTTTGTAACAATATCTCCTCAATTGCACTATCTAAGAATCTAATCTTCCATGGGAGAAGCAAGCACATAGAGATTAGATACCAAATTATCAGAGAGTTGGTGGAGAATAGAGTTATCAAGATAAAATTTTGTAAGTCTAAGTAGCAACTAGCATACATATTCACTAAGACTTTGGGCACTAGAACTTTTGTGCACCTAAGTAAGAATCTTGGTGTAATTGATTTGGATCAGCATTGATCCTTATTTTTTTGGCTCAGGACAAAGGGGGAGTGTTGGAATATTTTATATTTTTTGGTTGTCCCATGCCCACCTACCAATTTGGCATCCCATATCCAGCTCCAACAGTCATATGCATTTACTGTGGTAGGTGAGTTCAAATTTGGAAAAGAGGGGAATTTTTTTGTGTGGATAGTAAGAAGACAAAAGAGATGGAATTCCATTCATTCCCTCATCTTCATTTATTCTCATACAAAGTCAATTTTTTTGTTTTTTGGAGCAGCAAAGACTATTTTTGAGCATTGTGTGCAATAGTACCTATGAAAATTTGTCCTGTTGAAGTAGTGATTGCTCTAGGCCTTTCTTGTATGTAGCTATACTTGCTACAAGTTTATTTTATGTACAAGAGTTGTAGTTAGTTATTATTTTTACATTCTAGATTTGTAATAGTTCATTTTTCCTAAATAGAAAGCAAGCAATCAATCTTGAATTTGTCTTGACTATTGCACTTGTGTTGTCTCCTTCCTTGTTTATTTTGTTGTGTTCTCAGACTTAGGAAAAATAGAGCGGCACTTTGTTATTGCTTTTTGTATTTGTTGTGGATTTTTTTATTTTTTATTTTTTGTTTTTCACATGGGTTAACATGCTACCATGATGGGTATTAACATTACTCAGCATGCTCTTGGTTTGTGCTTGTGTCAAGTAGTTTCTTTGATGACGAGTGATTAAATCCTTCATCTTTCAAGTCATGTAGGGTTAACACGTAGGTTATCCCCTCTTTTGAAATATTTTATAGAAAGAGCTAATCATTTCTTACAAAGATCCTTGCTTCTAGATTGAAATTCTTTGATCTCATTGGTTTGCATCCATCATGTACTTGAGATTATAGAGAGCTGAATTTTATTATACTGTTTTCATAACTAGTTTGTGTGATTAACTACTTTTGTCCATGCTTCTTCTTTGCACACTATGGAATATATAGATCATTCCTTTAATATAGTAGATACTAATTTTTCTAACCTAGGGTTTAATATGCAGTCAAACGAATACAGTAAAACATTGAAATCCCAAACTATTTTGTCATGTTTTCCATTTAATGTACTACTAATATAAATCAACTTCAAAAAATAATTCAGAAGCACCAAATCAATTTTGAAGAAAAAAGAAAAACCCAACTCTCTGCAATCATTTACCTAGATAGAATTTTTCCAAAAACCCTATTTAGGAATGCCTATGTTAATGGTGTGATGGTATAAACCTAAATGGATCCCCAATCTCGAGTTCCTTGAGATGCTTGTGTTCCTATTACTGAGGCTATTAAATCAAGCACAAGAAATAGTTGCCTTTGATCCAATAGGGATTACTTTGGTTTTGTGGTCATAGGCTATATCCTCAATATAGAGCATTTGTTAAAATTAATATAAATTAAAAAACATTCACATATGTCAATGGTTATATATATTTAAATCTTATTTGTCATATTAAACTAAATCATAGTGTTTCTATCTTTGAACTATAATATTATTGATATACTTTGTAGAAGAAATATTTAAGAATGAACAAAAGTGGAAGAAATATTTAAAAGAAAGAACAATCATGGTATTGGGCATCTACTACAATGACAATGTAGTGCTTGCCCCTAGTTTACATTTTTCGAGCTACATTTATGATATGATTGCCAAACTCTTTTAGGCCAATTTATGGTTGATGAGTAGTATTATTATTTTAGAGATTATCAGATGATGTTTACACTCAGTTTATTATATGATGAGATTACTTGGTACTCTATATTTCGTGCATGTATGATGATTATTCAATGGTTTCAGTTATCGATGATAATTAGTTAAATGGTTCATTATTCCATGTGTTTCTTATGGATACTTACCCCATACTGCATGTGTATGGTGTGCGTGTTGTTTTATTTATGTATGGTGTTTCTGATATGGTTAAGGAAGGGAGTCGTAGTCACCTGCTAGTCGGGATCTACATGATGCACCACTTCCTGCCATTGCCTGTTTAGCTTAGAATATTGTGTTTGTACATGCGTGGATTTTATCCAGGTTGCAGGTACCGGGTATCGACTTCCCTGAATTGTCAGGATGAGCGTACCCTATCGCACTGTCTCAATGGTAAGAGAGGGGAGATAAACTCTTAAGTCCAAATCCTAAACCCTTTAGCCAATTGTCCTAATTGATAATTAGGACAAGTATCTGAGTTAAGTACCCTCCGAATGCATCAAATGATGTAATTTGGTGATTATAACCGTTCTGTTTGATTTGGTATGTATTTTTCTATGATGGGTTTTCGTATGTTGCTTTTTGAGTCCTTGGTGTATTTTCTATTAATTAAGTCTAATTAAAAAGACTAATTAATGATTTAATTTAATAAGGAATTATTATGATATCTTTATATTTAATTAATTAATTAATTAATTAAATAAAAGAATTAAAGTTGGAAATTAAAGTTTAAGATATATTTAGAACAGGATAATATTTATTTAATTTAATAATAATATATTTGGAGTTCATTTTTAAATAAATGCTAAATATTATTGTTATTTAAATTAATTAAATATGTTATCAATTAAGTTCTAAAATAAATTAAAAAGTTGAAAGATATTAATTTTATTAAGAATTCTAGATCGCATGATCTAAGCATGAGTTAAATATAAGAATTAAATTAAAAGATTAAATTATAAAAATTAATAATGTTATTTTAATTTCTTAAAAGTGCACATAAGATTTAAAGTAATAAATTAATTAAGAATTGAAGTCAAGTGAAATTTTAAATAAAGTTATTTAATCATTCAACTTAATGTGCATGAAAGTTGAATGCAAAAGAATTAGAAAAGATAATAAAAGTTAATTTAAGTTAACTGAGTTGTGCAAAGAGTCTTCTCGGGTAAACGCACAATTAGTGCCCTGAATTGAGGAGAATTTGCTTATCACAACTTTGGGGGTTCATTTTTTGAGAGAGAGGAATTTGGACGGGAATTAGGAGGAAGACAATTTTTGGAAGCAAATTTCAGAAGGCTGATACGAAGAAAGTCTTGAAGGGGAAGGTATTGAGAGGAGCGATTTCGCATACAATTCCTGGAGATTGCATAATAGCATCAGGATCAGGTAGGATCTTGTGTTTTTTTTTTATCCATTAGATATGCAAATTATCCCTTCCTGCCTTCTTCGTGTCTGGGGTTTGTAGATCTGAATTCTTTGTGATAAAAGTTTTAAGCTTTCAATATTGTGAAGTTATTACTTATTCGTCAATAATTTCTGTATTCATGGAGACTGGATGAATTAATTAGAACCATTGTTTTCTTGATTTAGAAATTGAGATCTAATTTGATAAGGGTTTTGTTTTAATGAAATTGAAAAGTTCTAAATAAATAAATAAATATATATATATATAAAAATATATATATATATATATATATTTATATTTTTCATATTTACCCTTTTGAAGAAATTGCTTTATAAAAAATAAAAATTAAAAAAAAAAAAAAAAAAAAAACAAAGAATTTAACAAAAATTTTTTTGTTAAAATAAAATTTATTTTATTGTTGCTAGAATTAAATAAAAATCATATATAAAAAAGAAAATATTTTAAAAAAAAAAAAAAAAAAAAATTTTTTATTAATGTTAGTGGGGGGGAGGGAATTACCCCGTACCCGCCCCCACTGTCGGCGCAGGCCGACAGTACCTGCGTCGCATGTACTGCGACGACAGGTATAGAGTACCTACCGCCGCAGGCCCTGCGACCGCAGGCCTGCGGCCAAAGCTGACAGGCTATAAACGTTTTGAATTTTCGTTTTTTTATTTTTTTTTATAATTTTTTTTAATTATTAAAAATGATTTTTATTTAATTAAAAATTTTAAATAATAAAAATTATAATATATTTAATTTTTATAATATATTAAACTTTTTAAATATTTAATAAATAAATATTAATTGTATAAAAATAGTTGTAGATTTTAATTTTGTTTAAATATTAATAAATTAACATTTAGTAGTGGGATTAAAATAAATAATTAGATATAATAAATATTGATTAATTTAATTAAAATTAGTTTAATTAAGTTAATTAATAATGAATGTTATTTGACTAAATTATAAATTTGGATATTGATTTAATGTAAATTATTATAGAACTGGGTTATTCGAAAAAGGGTAGTTGTGAAAACTTTGTTACTTGAATTCGACATTAAACTAAATCACAAACCTTACCTTAACTTAAATAATATACTTTCAGATCCAATCTCTGAGACTTTGATGTTGTCTTTATACTTTGAATGTTTTGGGGTTGGTTTACCATTGACCAGTTCAGGTTGTTACCAGAGGCTCGGGGTTTGTGAATGTGATGTCTTGATGATTTGGTCTCGATCTTTCTTAACCTGACCATGGTAATGTGATGAAGTGCTCTATGACATGATTGTGTTTACTGTTTGTTATTGCTTTCCAGTTCCTTGTGTGAAGCTGAGATGTATGTATTTGAGAATACCTAACTTAACCATTTTTGAGTCTCGATCAGTTATATTTGATAACCATTTCTGAGTCTCGATCAGTTATACTTGTATTACTTTCTGGTTGCTCATTAGAGAACCATTGGATTTTGTGACTTATCATTGATGCCTTCAGTTGCTGATAGAGAACTGTCGTGATTACTTGATTACTATTTGATGTTATCTGTTGCTCATGAAGAACTGATATATTTTGTGGATTATCTTTTTATGATATTTTCAGTTGCTCGCATAGGACTGAGATGGTTTTATTATGATTCTTTGATTTATGAGTTCATGAGCTAGGGTAGGTTATCTATGTGTAGAGTCGGGAAGCGGCTTGCAATGGGGGTCGGAGCCCTAAGAGGCTGCCTTGAGAAACCCATTGTAAGTCATTTTTAATAAGTGAAAACATTTACACTAAATGAGAGAAAATGAACCTAACAAGATAATTGTATGTTCTCTCCCATGCCATGAGTGCTAGTACAGACTAGGATGGGGTAGAGAGGACGCTTGGTTACGACCTTGCATTCCATAGTATGCCTCGTCAGTACGAGAGGTTATTAGTGGCCGCAGGATCAATAGGGACTCGAGATTCCTAAGGGATTTCTTGGGTAACTTCTACATGACTTTTGCGATGACACTTTCCCGCTTGCATATTAGGTTTCCTACGTGTCTTGTGGTACCTCTGGGATTTAGATGTCGATCTTTTTAGGAACCCTTGAGTTAGCATACTGATAGGATTTCCTGGACTTAGAGAGTATTTATGATTATAGGTTTTGTTATCCTATTTTGGGACTTGAGACTATCTCCTCAGCGCGGTGGGAGTGGACCATTTAGGTTCCACGCGGTCGGGTGGTAGTGCTTTTACTCTTACCATTGAGATCCGTTCCGTGTTCACCGTGGCTGGAGTTTTCGTGATTGGCATTTACCTACACTATGTTCTTGGATTAGTATGATGGATGGTTAGATTTTATGATAGATGCTTTATCATTATGGATGTATGGATGTATCATGTATGGTGAATAATTTTCATATATTTTACTGTACTTTGTATCATGGATTTGAGGATGTTGTATCTTGATCTTTACATATGTATATTCTTTTAAGCCTTTCATACCCTGTGACATGTACAGTGGATGAATGATCATTCCGAATTAATTTGCCAAGGAGCATTCAGAACAAATGTATATTATGGACATTGGAGTTTCTGATTATTCTTTTATATGTATGTGTTAGTTGTTAGACTTAGAATTAATTAAATTTAAACGTGACTCAACGTCTTGGGATCTTTAAAAAATGTAACTTGCAATGTATGTTTGTCGATGATTACATGTTATTGCTTCCGCTACTATTTGTTTGATGTGTATGTCATACTTTCTTACTTAAAAAAAAAAAAATGTTTGGCAAACTTAGTGAAACTTTAGGTTAATTCTTTTGGATCCCTTGGCGGGGCGTTACAGACAAGCTTGGCGAACCAAGGATACTCTACCAACTACTTCTAGTAGACTAGTAGGAGTGGTAAGATTTCAAATGTGCTCGCGAATCTATTTCTAATTCATGGCTAAATGAAATGAATAGAAACCTTTACATACTTTCATGACTCATCAATACTTTTGATGAATAATTCTACATGATTTAGAGCTTATAATGATTTGGCATCATTTTTCTTTTTTGAAAATGTCATGACAAAGAAAAAAACACAAGTTATTTTGTTTTAGAAACATGGTTGACACAAAATTTGACAAGATTCCATGATTTTGACCCTTGACTTTTCTAATTTTGTTGATTATTCTACTCTCACATTGATGTAAATTGCCCACACCCACAGTGGATTAGACTATGAGCCTAAACTAGGAATGAGTTTCTAGATTGGGATATGCTAGTTTTTGAGTGAACTAGTTTGATCAAATTGTTCATCTCTCAAAGACAACTATAATAGCAACCTAATTTAATTTGGAGACCATGCAAACTATAATAGAAACATGCTTTAATCTAGAGACCATTTTAAGGGAATCTGTAAGCTTGTAAAAGTAAAGATATTTTAGATGAAGCTTCAAGAACTTTAGCTAAGTTTTTATAATTTATATATTTTTAATAGTTTTCTAAATTAAAAAGTAGCCAAAATGGGGGCTAACCTAGTACAGAGAGAAAAAACTTTCCTAAAATTAATTGGTACTCATTACTATAAACTAACCCAACATCCTTTCTAAATTTCAAAAATTGTCCCATTAGAATAGTGGGTATATAAAATAAAAAACATTATAATTATTAACATTATAATTAAACTTGGCCACCCTAACCTAAAAAAAGATCCCAAAGGCTTAGAGAGTAACTAACTAACATAACAAAAAGAAACAAAAAATACACTAGCAAGACCATCACTTGCTCCTCAGATTCTCTAGTAGCAGGCGAAACAAGTCATCATTGAGGAAGCACAAAGTAAATAGTTATTCTCAACCTCTTTATTATCTATGACACAATCCTCATTAGTCTGAATGAGGTAGTGTGTAGTGGCCACCAAGTTGATGACACGAATTGAGAAATTGGCTACCCTATCTAGTTTATCCTCTAGGTCCATGTTCTTTTTTATCATTTCAGCAATGGACCTTTCCAATATTTCTACCTCTAGGACTATGACACAATCCATGTTAGTCTACATGAGGTAGTGTGTAGTGGCCACCAAGTTGATGACACAAATTGAGAAATTTGCTACCCTGTCGAGTTTATCCTCTAGGTCCATGTTCTTTTTTATCATATCAGCAATGGACCTTTCCAATATTTCAACCTCTTTGATTCCATGTGTGTTATCCCCCATGTGCCTTATCCTTGTCCTCTCCTCCACCCCCTATGATCTCCACCTAGGTGTGGGTACCTAGATTACCCATACTAGCTGATTAAGTGATTGTTCCTTGTTCCTCAGTGCATTCATATTTTCCCGTATCTGGGGTAATAGTATCAGTTTTAGAAGTATCTAAAACCTTAGAGGGGAAAGGAATATCCTGCCTTCCTCCAAAAATCCCCATTTTTATCTTCACTCTTTTTTTCTCCCTCATCTTTTTCTCCATAATTCCTTCTAGTAGCCATACATTTATGTTTAGGGCAAGACTTTTTCCTCAGACTATAGACGTCGCCATGCTAGGATTAATCAAGGGGTTTTTCTCTCCTAGCCTCACACTTGACAGAATGAGGGGTTTTTTATAGTCATGATATTATGATTTTTTCTTTCTTCCAAGGAAACCAATGAAAAATAAGGAAAACTATTTTTTTTAATCATTGAGAATAAATATTGAAAATTACCTATAAAGTTTTCATTCATCTACATTTAATAATTGAATTTGATTTGTCATTCAATTGAGTGAAATAAAAAAGTTGATAGAAACAAGATTGTACATATATAATATGTGTGGTGTAATTATATCCTTGAAATGAAAATCCAATATTATAAGAGGAGTATATGATATAGTTAGGGGAATATTATCACTTATTGATTATGTTTTAATTAATGTATTCTTCATTAAAAATAATAAAGTTAAGTAAAAGTACTTTTAAATATAATTTAGGATATTTATTCATAAATATAGACAAAATTTGGACAACTTTTGAGAAATTTGTGCATAAATATTGGCAAATTCTTATGTGGTTGTAGTGCATAATTATTGAGGCATCTTTATGTAGGTATTAGAAGATGCTTTGAAGTGAATATTTTTTGACCATTGCATATATAATAGATCTCACAATGTTTATTATTACTATCTAGAAGCCAAAATGCAAGGTAAAAGTACAACTAATTTACATATGGAGATGACACATAAAGTTGTCAATATTTGATGTAGCATATACAATCTACAATTGCTCAAAATTAGTCATAATGGCTAATGACATTTTTGGTGTGCAATGCATTCAATAAAGAGGATTCAATGATTAACTATGAAAATTTTTGGTCAAATTTTTACATATATGTGTTCTATGCATGATGTCAAATAATAGATCCTTTACAAATGATATGATTTATGCAACAAATTTAACAATTTAATAGCTTCAAATCAGCTATGCATTTATTTACAGTGACCCTAACATGATTAAAAGGAATAAGTTAGTTACATTTCCAACATTCTCATTCAATGTTTGAAATTGTAATGTTCTACTAAGGAACCCACAAGGACAAAGACACACTTCTCTTCAACTATTTGAATTTTCTTCTAATTTTTTGGTTTTAAAATGAAATTTCTTGGCTCCAAACTTTCTCCTTCCTCATATCCTCTCTCCTATTTCAGAAAGGCTTTCTCTATGTATTGTTTCTCCTTTTCTTTGGTTTGGTTTATTTTGTATAGGGAATATGGCTATTCCTTGTCACACCCGTTTTTATTTTATAATAGCCTTCAAAGAAACCTTGACCCAAAAATGGATTTTTCCCCATGTTCCATATGTATTAATGATTTGTAGTTATATAAGTAGCAATTTTTTTTATGAATATCAACAAGAATCTTTACATTTTATTCTAGTTGCTTTTTGAAAAAATGTCTTATTCTAAACTAATAAGAGATCCTAGTGCTTCGTTGATCTTCTCTAGGAAATCTATGTTCTAATATCCAATAATGAGGTTATTGAGCTTGAGCTATCATGAAATTTATTATTTATTTTTCACAGATAAACACCATAAGCCTAAGTGGTACATCATAAGTAGATATAAACACATTAGAATAATCAACTTTTAGTCCCAAGGTATTGTTTTATTTGCCTTCCTTCTAGGTCATTCTTTGTTCATCCATCCTTCTTTCACCTCTAATGAAGATCTATATAATCTAAGCACTATATCTTGCACATATATTAACGATAAAGAAATTAAAAAATAAGAAAACATTAATATATAAAGTACACAGAAAAATATGTTCAATGATCTAAAAGAATTTCCTTAACAAAAAAATAAAATAAAATTAAATCATCAAAAAACACATCTAATAGATTGAAGTAGTCATCCCTCATCTAAGAAAACATACCTTAAGCAATTTGATCATCATTTAGTGTAGGTGCAGGATCATGGTCAACCAAACTATGCTCTTAAGTGGCAATAAAAAATTAGAAAATCAAGGTTATGTCAACTTGATGTGAAATTTTCTACTTGTAATCAACTTTATTTCAAAAAGTTGAGAGAAAATAATCTCTAGAAAATTGAATCTAGTTTCTAAACCATAGGACTTATCTCAAAAAAATAAAAATTGATTGGTCAAAATTTTGAATTTTAATGCAATATTACAAAAAATTTAGAATAAAAATAAGAGGTAGACATATGTCTGACCAGCTTAATCAAAATCAAATGATAATGTTCTATAATAATATTCTAGATATAAGTAGTATACTCATGCCTGGATGTGACACATATTTTTGGGTATTTTTATTCTAAATAAATAATAAATAATAAATTTTACTTTTATATTTTTGGAATAGAAAAACTCTCATGTCTGACCACCTTAACTGATTAAAAACTCTACAAAATTCAAATTTTCATTTTTTTTTCCTTATAGAAGAAGAAGAAGCAAAGAATGTGATGCATGTTTCGGATTTAAAAAATGTTGTACCATTTTAAAGTTATGGTTGTTTTTCAAGTAGTGTGTCAATCAACACTTTATAGGTAACTCCATCAGAAAATATGTAATAATTACTTACTAAACTCATAATTTGACAAGCGTTAAATTTAATAAAAGCTAAGAACATTCTGAAGAAATGATTTTTATTTCATCAAATTTTTGTGAAAAAAAGTCGTTAGCTATGTGTTTGAAGTAAAAATCACATAAAAATAGGCCAAAAGCACATTTTTAGGATGTTTTTAAAGTTGACCATATAGGTTTCATATCAAAAGATATATTAGACCTTATAAAGATATTAATTGTTTTCTTTTAGTATCAGGGAGGGTGGGAAACAAGTTGGAATAGATTTAGAAATGGTTTGAGATATTTCAGAAGTATAGATTTTTTAGATAGCCACTTTTTGGCACACCATGATCCTGCACATACCTTTTAGGTAAACGTAAGAGTATTATGTCAGCTAAGTTACATTAGAATACAACTATAATAAACCAATTTTATTCTATTGGCTTAAAATAGAATGAAGGAGGTTGTTCGACATTCTAAAATTTTAGTGTTTCTAGAGTAGATGATTCCCAAACCTCCCAATTCCTCTCAAACTCAATTCCTAGGCTCCAACACTATATTTCTCAATGGATCTATCAATCAAATAAAATTGTCTTGGGATGTGAGTTGTACGCAATGTGTAAAAACTAAAGAAATACCCCTAAATCTAATCCAAGATAATTAGATGTACAATATGGTTGAAATTCTAACAATCTAACCCATCCCTAATTAAGAAGGAATCCCTATATTGAAACTTAGACAACTCACATTTGGCCTTATAACCTATATTACCTAATTCATCCATTCTTTGATATCCCTCCTAGTATATATGATTTATAGTGGTCTTGTCAAAGTTCTAAGATGGTGAGAGGGCTCTAGATAAAATTGAGTCTAGTCTCCAATTAATGAGGGGTCCTTTCTTATAATATTAATTATAATTGCATAATCTCTACATACTTCCAACCAAGAGTTTTAACTAATTTTTTCCTTTCAAGTGAAGTCATTAATTCCATCCAATTATTAGTTTATATTCCTATAAATGTAGATTGATTTTCTATCTCCATGTCCTCTAAGTTATTAATGCTACATCTAATGCCTTCTCTATCTATATTTTGTATTTAAGCTTCATCAAAGTTGATTTTGAACCATCCCTCCTTCGATGATTTCCATTGGTATAGCTCTCGATTTATTTTTAAAATTTTCCCCTTGCTCCTACAAAGGGGGTAAGTTTAGACCTCTCCACTTGCCTCTCATTTTCTCATCTTAATGAGACATAATAACCCCCTTCTTTCTAGTTTATTAAATACTTGACTGGTGGTAAGTTCAATGATAAAGGTCTTAATTTTAATTGGAATTTTTCCTACATTCATCTTCTTATCTTTAAGAATTATTTGGTTTCATTTCTTCCATTATTCCTATAGGACTATGGAAGGTCTAGATATCCTAAAGAGCTATAACTACTATTCTTTCTAAGGACAGGCCATGCCTGTAGAAGATTTGTTATAATACTTGGACATGATGATACCCACCCTAATTGTGAACATATCCATTTCTAAAATAGATTCAAATAAGGGCTCAATGGATTCTTTGTAATTTTTTTCATAAAGGACAGCTACTCTGGCTTTGGTATCCCATTTTCTTAAATCTTACTAAGGTAAGCATCTTGTGATTTAAAACTAGCTAGGTAAAATATCTTTCCTTAGGCAAACATACTTTATTCCAGTGAAAAGTTCTAGAAAGAGAGTCATTTGCACTCCTTTGAAGAGAACTAAGGAATTTATACCCTCCTTCAAGTTTTATTCCCCATTTGTTCTTCCATCCCACATCAATTTTATGATTTTAGATAGATAAAATATTATAATTTACCATATTGCTTTCATACTGGACATACTCACATCTCTTTGGTAAATGTATTTTCACCTCTCAAACTTAGTTTTAACTTACAAAACCCAAAATGATATATCACATGGTATGTCATACACTCCTAGGTTGATTCCCAAATTCTACCATTTTATGTATTTAGATGACCCCCCCACCAAAATTATTCATTTCATATAAGATTGGCCATAATTTTTTTATTTTTTTTCGCAATGATATTCCATTTGGATCCAAATTTCTTAATTGGACCAACCTTTTCTTGCACAAAAAAATTATTTTCTTGTGTGCTACTCATATTTCCTAGTAGCTTGCTTCAAACTCTCTCTCTCTCTCTCTCTCTCTCTCTCTCTCTCTCTCTCTCTCTCTCTCTCTCTCTCTCTCTCTTACAATAAATGTTTTATGCTCGAAAAACACAACATAGCCATGATATCTTTGTACATTTAACTTTACATGAAAAGAAGCTTTCTAACTTTCATCATCAATACCCTCAATCTGAATTAGTTGATTTGCATGTGTATTATCATACATGCAAAATGCAACAAAAGCCTAGTGTGAGTTCTAGAAGAAATCTAACTTAGACATCTTAACTATTTTAATGACTATTTAAAGAAAAGTATTAGAAGCCTCTAGGAAAATAAACTTTTCTATATGACCATTAACGTAATTTCCTTTGACATGATGAGTATAAAAATTGCTGATAATTTATTCTTTTCTTGTATATTAATGACTAGAAATGATGATCCTCATCCTCTCAAGGAATGAGATAGAGGTACAACAATGTATAAAGATATCATTCTTGTCCAGAATAACATATTTTCATGAAAAATGGAAAAAAAAAGGAAAAGTAAAGCTATGGGTGATTATGTACAATAATGTGAATTATAGATATGTTCTAAGTAAGTAAAAAGAGATTTAAAAACATTTTTGAAATTATCATCCAAGATTTTATTCTCCTACTTTGTCATTAAATTGATTACATGCCCATGTATTATGCAATTCATTGCCCACTATACTGATATATGATGAATAATTTTGCCAATTTTTTTCTAAAATAAATTATGTTGCATTAATTATATTTTATTTTATGATTTATAAATTGAGCAAGTCCTCTTTATCAATAATACACATGTGTATGTCACTTCCATTAAATAGTCTATGGACACATCACTATCTTCCTTAGCTATCACTCACTATTTTTCAATTTTCTCACACATAAATTTATTGCTCCTTTGATTTTCAATATCAATTTGTAGAGAAGAAAAAAAATCTTATATAATAATAAATAACCAATATTTTTGGATCTTAGGGATATGTCATCTATACATGATACATATTCAAGGATTTAGAAATGTATTGTTTCTTTTTGGTATGTACTTCATATTACATTGTGTATTTTTGTAATGTAATTTGATAGTCGGTCATTGATTTGAACTTTGATAAGTGTTCAAATTAATGATCATATCTTTATCCTCATCAATTATAGTACAATATTTTGATAATATCATATATTTCATTGTGATGATTTAGCTTTAAATTCTTTTATTTAGTTTTGAACTATAGTGGAATGAAATGTTAATTTGCACCAATAATGTTATCCTTTGAATAAGAGTGATAATTATTTTTTCATCACTTCTATATGTATATAGATAAAACATCTAGAGAACTTAAGATTAACCAACATTGGTACCTTCGAAGTTAGCTCCTTTATATAGAAAATTCTTATTTACTCTCTCTTACCCTCTTGGAATGTTTAAAACTACATTTCAACATGATTACTAGTGTGTACTATACTTGTAAATATAAAAATTATTGCATGTCATTTTTGTGCCACGTAAGTGAAATCTTAAGAAGAGCTTGAATGTTTTTAGGAGGAATAGGTATAACTTACTAAGAGACAATATGTTTTTCTTGGGTTCAAGAAGAATGCAAATATTGAAACTTAGGAGACAACATTCATCAATTGATAAAAAATAGCATTCTTTATACAAATATATAGTTAATTATTGCCATGATATTTTTAAAAGAATTATCTTTTCAATGTTACTATTTCCTAGAATAAGTTATATTTCTTATATAGGAAGTAACGATGCATTTTATGCTTATCTTTAAGTTAGCATTTAGTTAAAGTTGAAAATCCACATAGGATTAAAACATAATTAGATCCTACTCCTTTCATACTAAGAGTCAATATGTTTTTTTTGGGCTATACAAGAATCCAAAATATTGGAACTTTTGAGACACCCTCCTTCAATTGATAAAAATGGGATTCTTTATAGAAATTTATAGATAATTTGTGTCGTGAAATTTGAAAATGCTTTCTCTTTTAATTTTTTTATCATTACTTCCTAGAATAAATTATATTTCTTATATAGGGAATGGTGATCCATTTTATGCTTATCTTATCATTTTACTAAGATATCGTTAAACTTTAGAAGCCATCTAGGATTAAAACACAATTGATCTTACTACATTCATAAAGGGTAGATTAATTATTCTTAAGAGATTGTATGTAGCTCTGGAGAATCTTGATTCAAAGATGGGGGAAGAGACCTAGTAGCCTCGTAGGCTAATTTCATGCACCTAGAACCTCTAATCCCTATGTCAAATTTTGTGAGTTTTTTTGGTGAACCTTTGTAGGTGACTGTAGATCTAAAAGATAAGGTTTAGGTATTTTTTCATTTATGAAGCTCTTTATAGAAGCCATATAGTACAAAGTGTTATTTGAAAATATTTTCCCTCAACACATTGTGTTTAGCCCTAGTAGTCACTCACACAAAAAATAGTATGTTTTCACAAATGGAGTAATCTACAACCAAAAATGCTGAAAAATGATGAAGTAGTAGTACATGTGTGACTGGCTATCACTAAATGTGTTATCAGCTAATAGTACATGTGTTATAACTTTTTGGGAATTTTCAAAATCAGTAATTGGGGAGATCTATAAAGATATTGTATCGGTCATTAGAGCCCATGATAGCTATTGGGTATCTTCCCCTAATATCTCCATTTAATTTCTCACTATTATGAAGCTAGAAATCCAACTTGAGTAGGGAAAATGACTAAGTAACCATCCAAACAAAGTTCACTCACCTAGAAGTCCCAAACCATAAGTCATATTTTGTTGATTTTTCGATGTAGCTTTGTAGGTGAGTGAAGAGTTTAAAGCTAATTTTTCAACTTTTGGGCATTCATGGATCTTAGTATATGGATAATAGAGTACAAAGTGGTCAAAAAGTGTCAATGCAAAACACTCAAGTCATACAACTATGTTCATAATCTAACTATCACTTATGCAACAAGACATCAGTACTTGTCATTAAATGTCATAATAATCATTGTGAAATGTACCAAATGTGGTGTACAAATTGGTGAATCACTAACCAAATGATTGATTACTAGTACATGTGTAATAGGTTAGTAGTACATGTATTTTAATTTTTGCACCTCTAAACTATCATGATTATTGGGCCCTTTATCAATTACCATGTTTCTTCCCCTACTAAACAAGATATATAACTTTGAAATAACACAATAGGTATATTGAGTCCTCATTGATGGAGTCACAAATAGAGGATGAAATAAAAAATATTCGACCATATAGTATAATGAAACAACAAAAGTTACACAAATGATATTAAGTCTTATTAAATCTCCCTCATTAATGAGTTACAATATACCATAATGGGCTAAGCGCTTCTAACATGTTCTAGGACTTAGCTATTTAATTATAAATATCCAAATCTTTAGGAATCACATACGCGACATTGCAATTAATAAGTAAAATAACAAATAGCTAAAGGAAAAATTAAACATAAATAATTTTTGACTTCATGTTCACTTCTAATATGGCCAACAAAGCCCTTGTGTGCATAAGCTTTTATTTGTACACTATTATTTTGTTTTGGGTGTTCCTTTTTTATCTGAATTATTAATTAGATTTATATTTTGTCATTTTTAAATATCTTAAGAGGAACATATTGCATAAAATTACGTTTTTAATTTTGTATTGTGCAACATTTATATCATTTGGAATCCAACAATATATTGCTAAATCAATAAAAGAAACTATTAATTCAGGGAAAGAACATTGATATGGGTATTACAATGCTTTTGTAGTGTTTTATGAAATCGCTGTCCAAGATATTGTATTTCCAGAACACGAACATAACAGTCGAGGTGCATGGTAAAAAGTAAACTGGAAAACAACAATATTGAACTAAATTCCAGCTTAGACAACAATGCAAAAAAGCACTACTCAAAAATCTGAACAAAACTGTTATAGAGAAAGAAGGACAATGCTGGCAGTTTGCAGAAAAACAAAGCAGCGTACAAGAGCAGGATATCCATGACCTCATTTTCTTTTTGTTAAGGTTGCAGGAGTGCGTTTACAGGCGCTAATTGCATTTGTTTGAAAGTTTCTGAAGCCTTTTAAACAATCAGAACATCCTATGATAACAGATTTCTTTGGGTGTAATCCATTAAACATTTTATCTGTATTTTAATCTTATGTGTATTTTAATGTTATGGATAACCCAGTTAATCTCAAACATAAAATTTCAATAGTCATTTACTTTTTAACTTGGCACCTAGGCAGTCAGCTCCAAAATATCGCATCAGTTGTAAAAACACTTGTTCACACGGATAACTACTACATTGGCGTACGTGGAATCCACGTCAACGGCGTCGACTTGACGTTCAACATGGTGGCGTCAAGCTGGAAACTCTGGTCCCTTACACGCAGCTCTCCACCGCAATATACAACTTTCTCGTCAATGTACTCACTCATGTGGCACACAAAATGAACATCACCCGTGCCCCTCCCTTTCTGGAGTTTGACAAGTACTTCAGCACTGCTGGCGTGGGTCAGCATGGGTCTTTGAAGAATGGGGCTATCTTTTCTACAAATTGCATTATTGAGTAAATTTCAAAAAAATGATTTTTAAAAAAATTGCAATATTTGATCTTTATGATGTGTATATTTTGTGATCGAAAACAACAAAATTTTTGAGAAAATTTTATTGTGTTTTCGCAAATCTGAAAAATAATCATGTTTGACTTTTTTTTTACGTGTCTTGGTGCATTTTGTCTGGAGATTAGCACACCAATACCTAGAGGATCTTCGGTGCCAACTTGATGGTCCAAGTAAACGAGAAAGTGATGTGTTTGGGATTTGTTGATGTAGGTGAAGCTCCCATCACAACTATAGTAATTGGAATTTGGGACACATCAGATGGAGGACAATTTTCTCCACTTTGATCTTGTCACATCAATGCTAGGATTCTCCTCATCTCCACTTTTGCAACAAACCAACTGCTCCAAGTTTAATTTCACTACCACTAAATGAAAGATGTTATCCACTAGGAAATTAGTTACATAGCCTCCCAAACGCACTTTCATGTTGTGATGGTTAAACTTTGTATTATCATTTTTATCAT
The DNA here is from genome assembly GCA_028749045.1 of Cupressus sempervirens. NCBI lineage: Eukaryota > Viridiplantae > Streptophyta > Pinopsida > Cupressales > Cupressaceae > Cupressus > Cupressus sempervirens. The sequence continues at coordinate 117,392,084 of CM053793.1, forward strand.
TAAAGTCTATTTTGATCTTATTGGTCATGATATTTAAATGAAGGATGAAACTCCCCATTTGTATTATCATGACACAAAAATTAAAATATGTATATAATTTTTTTACTTATAAGAAAAAAAATATCATATTTATTTTGATTCTTTTATAGAATTTTTACAATCCTTATTAATCAGTTCATATTCAATATTTTTTTTAATATTAATATAAACACTTATTCATGATTCAACAATTTATCAAAAGCTTATGTATTGTTTTTCTATGTGTTAAGTATTACATCAATAGTTAAGACCGGGTAATCACATTAGATTTTTTCGACATTCCTATCTGGTTTAAATAGATTTGTACTCATATTCTTTATGGGAATTTATTTAAATATAGATGATAGGTTAGTCTATAGATCACGTCTACATCAAGAGTTTTGGACTTTATTTAAATTAACTTTATTTATTGACTATATGCCTTATTTGATTTCAAGATTTGTTTGTGAACAATGATGTAATTTTTTAAAATATATTTCCAATTGTACTTGATAGTCAAAGACCATCCATTAATTTGAAATGGAAATAGGAAATCATTTTCTTATTTAAAACCTTGTTTTCATGTTTTCATTGTCATTGTCATCCCATTTATACTCCTTCCTAATCATTTTAGTTAGTTAACCCTAATAAGAGTGTTCCCATTTCTTTTGTTTTTACTTTTATTATTATTATTATTATTTTCTTTGTTCTTACATTTTTAATTTTTACTTACATCTAATAGGTATTTTTCTTTCTTCCTTCAATTCTATTATTGATGTATGCTTAGTAGGTACTTTTATTTACTTACAGTTCCATAAAGCATAGCCTCATTCTCCACAATATCACAATACCCTCATTGATTATTGATTACTTTGACTTTTCTATAATTGAGCTTAGTCTACTTACACAAAGATTTTTCATTTTGAAGGAATCTAAACCTTCATCCCATGAAACACCTTCTCCAAAATATTTCATGTCTTCCCGTCATCCTTCTTGATTTTCAGGAATCTAAACCTTCATCCCATGAAACACCTTCTCCAAAATATTTCATGTCTTCCCGTCATCCTTCTTGATTTTCTTAGATCTTATTAAACCCCCATATTACTTGTCTTATTACTTTTGTTCTTACTTTAAGTTGGGGTTTTCACTCTTTTGAAACTTTTTAATTGATGGAAATTTAATTGTGATTTTATTCTTCTCTTTCACTTCTATATTTGATATACATTGGTTAGCTATTTTTCTTTACTTATCTCATTCTTAATAGTAATTACAAGTATTTTTCAAGAATATTAAATTTAGAAGAATAGTATGGGGCATCATAGATGGTTTCATGGTTAGTAATGCATTTTAAAAAATGGGTTAGGAAGAATTCATTAATAGAAATTAAAATTGACAATGGATTTTTTAAATAAAATAAATTGTTTTCTAGATTTGATTGTGTGTGTTTTTTCACCATCAACATTTCAGATTGTACTACAAGATCCATCATCAGGACGAGAAAGTTCAGGATAGTTAAGATATGTAGACTGGACCTTTCTCAAGAGCTACTTTCCTTCTCTTCTTATAGCTCTCAAGAAAGTTTTAGTTGGCATATCTTTACTATCATGCACTTTCTCATCCTAATGATGGATCATATCGTATGAACCTAAATGTTGATTGTAAAAGAACACATACAATTGAATCCAAAATTTTATTTTATTTTATGTTACAAATGGATTGTAGAAATCTGATAATGTTAATGAAATTTTAACCTAGAATAAAAAAAGAAAAGATTTCAGCTACATAGACAAAAAAATCAATAGGTTTTTCTTTAAAGGAGAATTAAGTAATGCCAATCTCGACATATAGGTAACCATCTTGCCAGTTGCTGGTTTGAATCACTGTCCCATTGCAATAGATGTAGTAGAACCGAATAAACAATCTAGGAACCCATTCAAATTCAAAAAAAATGTTGTTCTTTGATAAAAAAATTCATTTTAAACATTAAGAACTCATGGGAAGAAGATAAATTTCAAGGATAAAAAATGTATTGTTTTGTATCTAAACTTAAAATGCTCAAACAAAAAAACTTAAAGTGGAACAAGATACAACTCAATAATATATTTAAAGAAAAAATAAAAAATGAAGATGACCTTAATAATTTAAACAAAGAAGTTATCAAAAAAGGTATGGACAATGAAAAATTCATTAAAGAAAAAGAAATGCTAGCAAAACAAGAAGATATCATGGCAAAGGAGGAGATATTTTCAAGATAGAAGTCAAGGAATAAATGATTATCAAAGGGAGATCAAAACACAATTTTTTCACATAATATTTAAAATATATCTATTAATAGAATAACAAAAAATAAAAATAAATAAGGTAATACTGAAGAAGCCCTACTAAGATAGTAGAGGTGTTTGTAGATTACTATGAGGACATCTTAATAAATTTGAATTTTCAAAGAGGTTAGCTCAAGAAAAGATGTTAAAAGAAAACCTAAGACTAATCACAATAGTGGATAATGAATCCTTAAATAAATCTTTCACCTTAGAGGAAATTAAAACGAATCTCTTTAACTTGAACCCACATAAATCACTAGGACTAGATGGTTTTCACGCATCAATTTTCTAGATATATTGGGAAATTATAGGGGAGGATCTATGGAAGGCAATAGAAGCATCAAGAAATGGAGTCTCACTTTAAAAAGAAATTAACCATACCTTATTAACTCTAATACCAAAAAAATATATCATAGAAGAACTTGGAGATTTTAGAGCAATTAAATTATTTAATACAATATATTAAATATTATCAAAAGTTGTAACAAGCTGGCTAAAATTAATCCAAACTAAATTAATTTCAGAAGAATAAATTGCTTTTGTGCTTGGCAGATCCATTCTACATAGTATATCAATTATCTACGAAACCATTCCTTCAACCTCTAGGAATAAAGATGCATGTATGCTTATAAAATTAGATATTCAAAAAGCATATGATATGGCAGATTGGACATTTTTACGTAAAATATATCATATGATATGGTGGATTGGCTTTTGGATTTTTACCCCAATCGATGAATATCATATTGAAATGTATATGATTACCTAAAATATCACTCCTTATAAATGGTTCACCAGAAGACTTCTTTAGTATAGCTAGAGGAATTTGACAATGAGATCCTATCTCACCTTTTTTATTTATAAATATGGTGAGAGCATTTGGGAGATTAATAAAGAAAGCCTAAGAAAAATAAAAAATAAAAGTAATAATTGTAATAGGAAACATTCAAAATATTACTCAACAAAAATTTGTTGGTCTCACAATGTGTGTGACAAGTGATCCCACAATAGTGGGTGTCAAGTTTTGGCCAATTTTTACACCAAAATCAATATTTTTTAAACAAATCCCACATTCCAGCAGCTATATCTCTAAAACTATTAGTAATTTGAAGATGATGTAAACTAGTAATTTCTATTACTTTGTTCCTAATTTTTAGCTATATTTTTTATTAAAAAATAAATTATTTATGTCAACCTTTTTTCTCTCCCCGAGAAGTGGTACATATGAAAAACTAATATGGTAAAGTAATTTTATGAGCATACATGCGTCCTTATTCATAGAGGTTGAATGAATGGTTTCTTGGATAATTGATATACTATGTTGAATGGATCTACCAAGCACAAAGTCAGCTTGTTCTTCCAAAATTAATTTAGGGTGGATTATTTTTATGTTGTAGATATTAAACCCCCATATTACTTGTCTTATTATTTTTGTTCTTACTTTAAGTTGGTTTTTTTCACTCTTTTGAAACTTTTTAATTGATGGAAATTTAATTGTGATTTTATTCTTCTCTTTCACTTCTATGTTTGATATACATTGGTTAGCTACTTTTCTTTACTTATCTCATTCTTAATAGTAATTACAAGTAATTTTTTAGGAATATTAAATTTAGAAGAAAAGTATGGGGGATCATAGATGGTTTCATGGGTAATAATGCATTTCAGATAATGGGTTAGGAAGAATTCATTACTAGAAATTACAATTGACAATGGACTTCTTAAATAAAATAATTTTTTTCTATATTCGATTGTGTGTGTGTTTTTACGATTAAAATTTTAGATCATACTACAAGATCTATCATCAGGATGATAAAGTTTAGGATAGAAAAGTTATGTAGACTGAACCTTTCTAAATAGCTTCTTTCCTTCTCTTCTTATAGCTCTTGACAAAGTTTTAGTCTGCATATCTTTACTATCATGCACTTTCTCATCCTAATGATGGATTATGTTGTATGATCCTAAATGTTGATTGTTAAAAAAAACACACACAATTGAATCCATAATTTTATATTATTTTATGTTACAAATGGATTATGGAAATCTGCTAATGTTAATGGAATTTTAACCTACAATAAAAAAAGAAAAGATTTCAGCTACATAGCTGAAAAAATAGTAGGTTCTTCATTAAAGGAGAATTAAGTAATGTAGATCTAGACATATAGGTAACCATCCTACCACTTGCTAGTTTGAATCACTGTCCTGTTAGAATAGATTTAATAGAATCAAATAAACAATAAAGGAACCCATTCAAATTCCAAAAAAATGTTGTTCTTAGATAAAAACTTCATCTGAAACATTAAGAACTCATGGGAAGAAGGTAAATTTCAAGGATAAAAAATGTATTTTTTTGTATCTAAAATGAAAATGCTCAAAGAAAAAATCTTAAAGTGGAATAAGATGCAACTAAATAATATATTCAAAGAAAAAAAAAATGAAGATGAGCTTAACAATTTAAACAAAGAAGTTATCAAAAAAGGTATGGGCAATGAAAAATTCATTAAATAAAAAGAAATGCTAGCAAAAAAAGAAGATATCCTGGGAAAGGAAGAGATATTTTTAAGACAGAAGTCAAGGAAGAAATGATTATCAAAGGGAGATCAAAAGACAATTTTTTTAGATAATAGCATGATTTATCATATATCTAATAATAGAATAACAAAAAGTAAAAATAAATAAGGTAATACTAAAGAAACTGTACTAAGATAGTAGAGGTCTTTGTAGATTATTATGAGAACATCCTTAATAAATTTGAATTTTCAAAGTGGTTAGCTCAAGAAAAGATGTTAAAAGAAATCCCATGGTTAATCACAATGGTAGATAATGAATCCTTAAATAAATCTTTCACCTTAGAGGAAATTAAAATGAATCTCCTTAACCTGAACCCACATAAATCACTAGGACTAGATGGTTTTCACGCATCATTCTTTTAGATTTATTGGGAAATTATAGGGGAGGATCTATGGAAGGCAATAGAAGTATCAAGAAATGGAGGCTTACTATTAAAATAAATTAACCATACCTTCTTAACTCTAATAACAATAAAATATATCATAGAAGAACTTGGAGATTTTAGAGAAATTGTATTATTTAATACAATATATTAAATATTATCAAAATTTGTAGGAAGCTAGCTAAAACTAATCTACCCTAAATTAATTTTGCATGAAAAAACCAACTTTGTGCCAGATAGATCCATTTTACATAGTATATCAATTATCCAAGAAACCATTCTTTCAATCTCTAGGAATAAGGATGCATGTATGCTCATAAAATTAGATATTCAAAAAGCATATGGTATGGTGGATTGGACCTTTTTACATAAAACACTAGTGGATTAATATCATATTGAAATGTATATCAACACCTAAAATATCACTCCTTATAAATGGTTCACAAAAAGAATTCTTAGTATAGCTAGAGGGATCTAACAATGAGACCCTATCTCACTTTTTCTATTCATAAATATGGCCAAAGCATTTGGGAGATTAATAATGAAAGCCTAAGAATAAGGAAAAATAGAAGTAATAATTGTAACAAGAAAAATTCAAAATAATGTGTGACAAGTGATCCACAATGTGTGACATGTGATCCCACAAAAGTGGGTGTCACTTTTTGGCCAATTTTGACACCAAAATAAATATTTTTTGAAAAAACCCCATATTTGAGTGGCTATATCTCTAAAACTATTAATAATCTGAAGATGATATAAATCAGTAATTTCTATTACTTTGTTCCTACTTTTTAGCTATATTTTTTATTAAAAAAGTAAATTATTTAAGTCAAATTTTTCTTCTCCCTTGAAATGTGGTACATATGAAAAACCAATATGGTAAACTAATTCTATGTGCATACATGCATCATTATTCCTAGAGGTTGAATGAATGGTTTCTTGGATAATTAATATACTATGTAGAATGGATCTACCAGGCACAAAGTTAGTTTGTTCTTTCAAAATTAATTTAGGGTGAATTATTTTTATGTTGTGGATATTAAACACCCATATTACTTGTCTTATTATTATTTTTCTTACTTTAAGTTAGTTTTTTCACTCTTTTGAAACTTTTTAATTGATGGAAATTTAATTGTGATTTTATTCTTAGATCTTTCACTTCTTTTTTCGATATACATTGGTTAGCAATTTTTTTTTACTTATCTCATTCTTAATAGTAATTACAAGTACTTTTTTAGGAATATTACATTTAGAAGAGAAGTATGGGGGATTGTAGATGGTTTCATGGGTAGTAATGCATTTTAGGTAATGGGTTTGGAAGAATTCATTACTAGAAATTCCAACTGACAATGGACTTTCTAAATAAAATAATTTTTTTTCTATATTTGATTTTGTGTGTTTTTTTATCATCAACATTTCAGATCATACTACCATATCCATCATTAGGATGAGAAAGTTTAGTATAGTAAATATATGTAGACTACACCTTTCTCGAGAGCTTCTTTCCTTCTCTTCTTATAGCTCTCGAGAAAGTTTTAGTCTGCATATCTTTACTATCCTGCACTTTCTCATTCTAATGATGGATCATGTCGTATGGTCCCAAATGTCGATTGTAAAAAAACACACACAATTGAATCCAGAATTTTATTTTATTTTATGCTACAAATAGATTGTGGAAATATGATAATATTAATAGAATTTTAACCTAGAATAAAAAAAAGAAAATATTTCAGCTACCTCGCCGAAAAAATCAATAAGGTCTTCTTTAAAGGAGAATTAAGTAATGTAGATCTAGACATATATTTAACCATCATACCACTTGTTGGTTTGAATCACTATCTTGTTATAATACATTTAGTAGAATCGAATAAGCAATCTAGGAACCCATTCAAATTTTAAAAAAATGTTGTTCTTAGATAGAAACTTCATTTGAAACATTAAGAACTTGTGGGAAGAAGGTAAATTTCAAGGATAAAATATGTATTGTTTTCTATCTAAATTTAAAATGCTCAAAGAAAAAATCTTAAAGTGGAATAAGATACAAATCAATAATATATTCAAAGAAAAAATAAAAAATGAAGATGACCTTAACAATTTAAACAAAGAAGTTATCAAAAAAGGTATGGACAATGAAAAATTCATTAAAGAAAAAGAAATGCTAGCAAAACAAGAAGATATCCTGGCAAAGGAGGAGATATTTTCAAGACAGAAGTCAAGGAAGAAATGATTATCAAAGGGAGATTGAAACACAAATTTTTTACATAATAGCATGATTTATAATATATCTATTAATAATATAACAAAAAACAAAAATAAATAAGATAATATTGAAGAAACCATACTAAGATAGTATAGGTGTTTGTAGATTACTATGAGAATATCCTTAATAAATTTGAATTTTCAAAGTGGTTAGCTCAAGAAAAGATGTTAAAAGAAATCCTAAGATTAATGAAAATAGTAGATAATGAATCCTTAAATAAAATTTTCACCTTAGAGGAAATTAAATGAATCTCTTTAACCTGAACCCAAATAAATCACTAGGACTAGATGGTTTTCATGCATTATGTTTCTAGAATTATTGGGAAATTATAGTGGAGGAACTATTAATAATTTGAAGATGATGTAAACTAGTAATTTCTATTACTTTGTTCCTCCTTTTTAGCTATATTTTTTATTAAAAAAATAAATTATTTACATCAAATTTTTCTTCTCCTCTAGAAAGGGATACATATGAAAAACCGATATTAATAAACAATGGTCTAGTCTTCTTGACAAGAATAACTCTTTTTTTTCTAAAAATGATAATGATGTAATTCTTTTTATTTTGGATGCGTAACCTCAATCTCTAGAGGATTCATTTGGTTTGATTCATTTTGATTAAATAATGTATAGTTTATGACATCAATGATAATTTAGACATATGTTCATTTTGAAAAGCATGAAATGATCTCAATATATCATACCTAAAATTTTTCTTCTTTCAATAGAAAGCTAATTTAGCAACATATTTCTTAGAGATTTTTTTTAGAAAAATGACCTTATTTAGAATTTTTGCATATCTATCAAAGTCAGTTGATGTTCGGTCGTTAATCAACATATGATGAGTTAAACTCACTTTTGGAAGTCATACTAAATATAATACCTATTAAAATTATAGTCATTGGAAAGCTTTCTATGAGCAACGCAATTTGACATTTTTAGATTTATAGTAGGAGGTCATTTGATTCTAGTTTTGAGAGTCAAAAAGCCAGTTTTTTTTTTTTTGAAATATTAACATAGTTTTTTTTAAAAAACATTTTCACATGAACATAGTGTTCATGTAAACATATATCATATGGTTCCATCAAAATATATTCTATGGACATTTTTTTGAAAAATTACATATATAGTTGCAAACCTTCTTCATTATATGTTCCTATGAACATTAAAATTATGTTCATGTGAATACATAGTGAAATAGCGCTCACACGAACATAAACTATGTGTTCACATGAACACATAGAGTTTGTATGAACAGTCTTAATTCAATTTTCTTAAAGTATTTCAAGTTTCAATTGTGCCACAAAATTAACAACCCCTATTTTGGTCTCACCCACACACCCCATTTCTCCTAGATATGCAGACCCCATAGTAGATGATTTTTTTCTCCCAGGGGCCTAGTCTAGGGATTGGGTCATTTTGGGACACTCCCCCAAGAGTCAGGGTCAATCCATAGCCTCTAACTAGGGAATTTTAGAGAGCCTCATGTTTTCAAAAATGGTATTTCTAGTGTTTTCATCATAAAAGTGCACACTAGCATACATGTGCACCTTCTCAAAGTGTGCAGGAGTGCTTAGTGTGTAAGAGAACACTCATCACCTCTTGGAGATGTGCACATGCTCCTTTTAACATGTATTCACCTCTGAAGGGTGTGCACCAAGACCACCAATCTATACAAACCCCATAACCCCCTCCATATTCTCACTTCACCCTACACTCTCTAGACACCAACACCTTTGGACCCTCCAATGTAAACATTCCCAACTCCTCCACTCCCAACTGCCAATGCAAAGCACAAGGTTAGCTAAACCATTAAGAAGATGCACATGTGGACAACTTTTCAAGGTGCACATTTGTGTATCTTCTTTCATACCTAAGACAAAAAAACTAAACTTAAGAAACTCTAAACATAACCTAAGTCACGAGAAGGTGCACACACGTGCATCTCCTCAAGGTGGCATGTACATATCTTCTTAACAATTAAACATAAAAACCTAAGATAAAGGTACACATGTGCGCACCCCTGTTGTTTTAAAATTTTTAAAAACATAAAAACTTTGGTCAAATTTCTCCCCATAATGCACTTGTACAACACGTGTATGCTCCTTACCAAGGTGCACATGTGTGTAGGTGTGCATCTGTGCACAAATGGCCAAATAGGGGCCATTTTAGCACACTAGTGCACCTACAAGGGTGGACTAAACAACATAGTAGGGCTTGAGGGGTGAATTGATTTGATTGAGTATTTTGGGTGGATTTTTTGCTAGGTTCTATTCTATTTAGGGTCAATGAGGGTTTGTTTTGGTTCAAACTTTAGCTTTCAAAACTAATGTTTCTTTTTCTATGTAGATAAGATGATCTCATCAACCTCTTCAATGGAAAAAAATATAGCTCCAAAACTAGCGGCATTCAAACACCAAGGAGAACCTAGAAAATCTTGATTTCAAGATGGGCATGTGGAGGTCAAAGACACAGAGCTTGGACATATAGACTAGAATACCTTTGTCACGATATACAATAAGCCAAAATAATAGTCTATAATGGTATCAACATTGATGCATTAAGGCTTCATAAACATAGCCTCACATTCAACCTCTATCCAGTCATCAAAATTCATAATGTCCTTGGCTTGAAACATTATGTGTCTAAAGAAAAGGTCGTTAATAGTGTTAGAGCAAAAATAGTTCTCAACCTCTGACCTCAAAATATTGAGATTGTATTCCACCTGCCAAGGTGAGATCAAAATTTACAAAATTATTATGAAGGAGTTGAGAGATGGTATCGGGATAATGAAAAGGATGCTAGAGAGATAATTCAATCATCCTTCCTTGTTGGTAGAACATCAGTAGGCCACAAAGTTGGTAAAGTGGATATGATATAAAATATATGAAACATGATATTAGGTATTCAATTATGCTTCTAAGCAAAGCAATTAGACTCCTTGCAGTTAGACATCTTCAAACTTGGATGGTCCATTTCATAGAAATAATTAGGACAACAAGAATAGAAATTGACCTGGCCACTACTCTATGCGGTAACTTAGATGAGAAAATTTTAGTGGACAAAGACAATCCAAGGTTCTACATTACATCATATTTGGTGTATTTACTAGCGGTTAGAACTACTGACTACCCAAGACTTTATAAGAAGGAAAGCATGCAAAATCCTAATGCTTGGCCCTATGTGGTATATCTACAATTAGTTAAAAACACGTTCCTATTATAAAGTGTGGAATACAAGGTAGTAAATGATAACTTGATATTTGAAATCATCTGGTTCATTGAGGGGAATTATGCTAAAAGGCTATTGGTAAAAGTGGCAGCCAGGATTATAGAGGTTAGCATGTACTATATCTAGTTCAAGAAATTCACATATCTTAGTGTTTCTAGAACCCTTGAAAATCCAAATAAGCTCCAAAGGTATCCATTAGATAGGCTCATCCTTCTAGAAACTACATGCCAACTCACTTCTAGAAACAATTGAGTGAGGAAACAATATAAGAAGACATGGGTATGATCCATTACAATCGGTGCTTTTGAAGTTAAGAAAAAGAAAGATATTTCCACATTTAATTCTTAGTGGAACCATTATCCACTGGAAGAGTAAAAATCCCCTTGTCCCTACTTTAACAAAATAGGGATGATACAATAGTTGGCAGGGAATTATATTGTACATGAGGATGGATTGGAAGGTCATTGGATGAATGTGATAGATGACTATGATATTCAGATAAGGGATTATTTTAGGATGACTCTATATTTGGTGGAAAAGGTGCTCAAAATGAAGAACCCATTTAAGGAGATGGAGAAGGATACATTCAACATCTTTGATCCTCTAGACATTAGGGACAAGATTTATGACAAGCCTATAATGATGCAAAGATAAAAAGAGATGAAAACATAAACATCAATTATAGAGCCAAGCATATTGTTAAATTAATGAAAGAATGGATCAAGAAACCTTTCAGAATTGATCCATTGCCTTAGGCTATTTCTCTCCAAGCCACAAGATGCCTTGTGAAGGGTAAAGGTGAAAAATTTATAGTACCAATCTTCCTAGATCAATCTCTCGTGAGGCATAAAATGGTACATCAAGATGAGCATGAGGTTGAGTAGGGGTGTGAAAAGGAAGAGAGCTTCTACAAGGGGAAAATAAGAAAAAAAATACTTCTAAAGTGCTTCAAGAAGAACAATTACAACCTACACATGTAGAGCCTCAAGATGAGCCAACAACTTAAGAACCCAATCAAGACCACAAATGCCAATGTAACCCAAAGTGATAGATGAAGAGCAAGACCAATAGCATGAAGAAGAATAGTATAGCATGTCACTAGAAGTTATAGAAGAAGAAGTCTCACCCTTAACTCCCAAAAGAGAAAGAATTAAATCAAAGGTGGCAGTACAAGGAGGAGAAAGTTAAAGAAGGAAACTACTCAAACTTCTCAAGTCTCAAAAATAATCCCTAAAGTTGAAGAAGAAGAAGGTGAGAAAGTTGACTATGTCCTATTGAGTAAAATCACTTTCTCATTGAAGGCATTGGAAGAGAAAAGGATAAGAAGCTCAATAGTAACACCTCCATCTACTTCTAAAGAATCTATTCATGCTTCCACATTAGAAAATGAGAAACAATAATGGATAGCTGATATGGAGGGGCAAGAAATAGATCTCTTCAACCTCTTCCATTTTGATTTCATGCTAGTAGGTACTATGATGGTGAGAAAGAAGCTAAGAGACACTCCTATGATTGAATCTATAGGAGAGGACTAGAGTTAATTGCCAGCTCTACCTCAAGGACCTCTGGGAATTCCACCTCCACCATATCAGGACTTATCATTCCTAGATAAAGACTAAATAACACCACTTCCTTAGGAAATGGAAGTAGAAGAACAAGTAATGGAGAAAGTTGAGCATCAACAAATGCAAGTCGATGATGCACTAGAGGAAGAAAAAATACTTGAAGAGCCTCAACAAAATCTATATTGTAAAGGGGTGAGGACCTTATCCAAAGAAAATATAAAAACCCTAATTGATGATCTTTCTCAATGGGAAAAGACTCTAGAGAGTACTGATAAGGGAAAGTGTCTTGCACTGGAAACCACCTCTCTAGTCAAGTACATGTCTCCAATTTGTACTACACCAACATGGATGAATAGGGAGGTTATGTTTTGACAAAAGAAGTAGCTAGATTTAACTACCAAAGAGGGAATGAAATAGCTAGTCAAAGCCATCAAGAATTATAAGCTACCCATGAGTAATGCATGAACATTGGCCTTCATAATGAAGAACCATTATTAGGACATTCTTGTGCACATAGTCATTCCTCCTCCACATGGTAACACTATAAAAATGACTCCAAAGGACTATCAAATAAAGGAGGTTATGTTAGGTAAACCCATGGCAAAAACTACTAAAGTGATGATCACTATGGGGATGAAAGAGGTGTTCAAACACATGGACTGAGATGAGTTCAAATTCATAGGACTACAAAAAAAGAATGAGCTTTTGGGAGGCTATTTGCATGGAGTTATGGGCTCAATTGACATGGATAATCTAGAGATCACTCTTACTATGACATTAGAGAGGAGAGAAAAGGGGAGTTTACAATTAGATTCATTTTTTTGATCATGTCAGCAGTGGTATGATAATTTTGAGGAGAGAGGTGTACAAATAATATAGGGGGAAATTTAACCTATTGCACCATATTTAGTCAAGTACAATTTAATTGATATCCATAGTGAACTAGGATTTTAGATTGATGAATGAGGTACATACCTTAGTTAGAGATTGATTAGTGATCCAATCGATAAAAGGCCAAAGGTATAATACTCTCATGGAAGTATTCACTGGTTAGGAGCTTGCTAAGCTTAATGATTGGTTTGAAAAGTTATCTTCTAGAAATAAAATCATGGAGGGTATAAATGAAAATATTTAGCAAATAAGAGACTAGACTTAGGAGAAAATTTTGGAAGCATAAAGGTCTTACAAAACTGCTTTCTTTGATATTTTTAAAGATGAGTCAAAGACTGAGTTCAATATGGTGCAATTAGTGGTCAAAAAATTCTTAGGAACCTTCATAGATGCTTCATTAGATGAATATATTAGATAAGCATTCAAGAATGAAGAGATATTATTGGAGTCAGACATTAAACTTGATGATTTTGTGGCAACCCGAATAGAAGTCAAGAACTACTAAAAATTAGTAATGTATAAATATGGAGCTTTGGATTTTATAGAAGCTTCCCTAGTGATGCAGATAATAGAGAAGATCAAGAGAAAACATCCAGACATATTTTTGGTGTAAAAGGGAACAAAAACCAAATGCTATAAATTTAGTTTTGATAGTTGGGAAAATTTTGAAGTTTTGGAACCTATCATTAAGGTGCATAGGTCTACTATTCATAGAGGAGTGTTGACATTTTTGAAAAAGAAGTAGTGCACTAAAAATTAACTACAAGTTCCTAATTTAGAGCATTCCATGCACTTGAAATGTATTTTGATGATAATTCAACTCCCAAAAACACCTAGAGAATAATGTGCTTCCATTTTTAGAGATTTTAGAGACTCCTAAATCATCTTATGTCTTTTTATCTTCTTATCTACTTCTTATTTTATTAGTTTAAGTCATGTAAACGCTCATGTACCCATTAATTTCTTGGAAATATGAGGCAAGGAAGGTTACTTAGAGGAGGGTGCAAATGAGGAACCAATACAACTTGAGCATATTTAACCAATTAATCCTTCATAAAATATTTTGATCTAATTGCATGCATGAAAGAAGTAAAACCTTCATAACACTATGGAAAAAAGATATTGTGACCTAGAAACCTTCCAAATAGAAGGCAAGACTAGGGTGGGAATGATACCTACAAGCTTTAGTACTATAGTATAAAGTTGGTGACTTAAGGCTTACAATTGATCACTTTTAATGATCTTCCCTATTAAGAGCAATAAGGACTACTAGGTCCACCTTGTTAAAGGATTTACAAAACACATAATTAAGTATGCACTCAGTAAAGAGATTTTTCAAAGGTTTTTAAGTCTACCTTGTTAAAGGATTTAACTAATACACCTATAAGGATGAGGTAGTCGCTGATCTCTAATCTGCAACTCTGATTTTCTGGTTGAGATTTATTTGGAATCTAAAGTTCACCTTGTTATGATAGATAAATATTTGCTATCCCTTATACTTCTTGTAGTCTTGTCAATCCTCTCTTTTGATCTTTATATCCTCTTCATAATTACTTCTCATTTGGATGTGATACAATACATTACATATATACCAATCCAAAACAAAATTCATCAAAGTTGGCTACAACATAGATTTCCATCAATATCAATAAGTTGGCCTAACTACTAGCACTCAGCTTTTGAAGAAAAACTCAGTGATGTTTCGATACTCAGTAACCATTATCAATAATTGGCATCATCATGCACTCGCCAGATGTAGAAGCTTTGTTCAAACTAATCACTTTCAAGTAGCATGAACTCATTCAACACTTGTGGCTCAGTGAACACTATGAAAATTGACATATAAACTTAATCACTTGGTTGGCACTGTATGGATCAGTCATCACTAACACTATGAGCTTAGTATAAATTGAATCACTTGGTTGACACTCCTTGGCTTAGTCAACACTAGATTCACATCACTAACACTACAAACTTGGTAGACACTGGAGACTACAATTGACACTTTGTAACTCGATTAATATTGTGATGCTCGATTAGCATTGTCACTAATCAACTCAGTAGATACTAGTTGACATGAACTAAATGTTGATTCTAAAACTTGGTGGCAACTATAGAACTTGTTAGCAACTATATAAGTTAGTAGAAACTATCTATAGACTTCTTGGCTTAGTAGTAACTATTGAGCTTAGTAGTAGCTTAACCAATTTGACTAAGTGTGAGTCACTAATAAAAAAACTCTAACCTTAAAGTCAAAAATCTTCCCCTTTGGCATTAGTGAAAAAGAAATTATCAGTCCAAAACTAAATACCCAATTTTTTTTGGTCAAAACATTATTTTTATCTCTAGTCCATCTATTCAACTTGGCAACATACTCAGTTTTTGAGATTTTTCAAAATTGCCTTTTTTAAAAGATATTTTCTAATACATATTATGCTGCTACCCCATACATATATCACATATATACCTCATATTAGACTTCTCCAAATATTCTTCATATATGCATTCATCTTACATTATACTTCTCCCCTTATATATATCTCATATTATACTTCTCCCCATTTTTGACATAAATACCAAAGGTGTCTATTACATGTTGATGCCAAAATGTGACAAGAAGTCAAAATGTACCATTAAAATCAATGCCATTGTCGTGTCCCAATTTTTCTATAACACTTTTGCTGCATGCAATACAATTTGTACTTTTATTGGTAAGTCCATCATGATTAGCTATGGAAAATTTCTTGTCATGGATGAGTGTCTTGGCATGTGTAATGTGCTTCTACAATGCATCCATGTTTGGGAGAATCATGTCTTGGATGTTTGCAAGTGTTTCCCTTATCTTGGCTTCTTCCCTTAATATATTTTCTTCCAAATTTGTTAGATATATGGGTAAGTGCACCAAGTTGTGGTGCCAAAAAGATGACACCTCTTTTTCTCATTCTATTTTTACAAAGTGTGCACGTGCTATAGTGTGTATGCACTATAGTGCACATGCACTATGGCTTGAGTGTGCCAAGCCATAGCGCATACGCACTATAGTGTGTAGGCATTAAAGCACATGCACATTTTTCAAAAAAATAAATTTACAAAGCGCATACGTGCTATTTAAAAGTAAATTTAAAAGGCTTTAAATAGTACATGCACGCTATAGCATGCACGCACTATAGGGTGCACGCGCTATTTAAAGCATTACATTCTACCAAGCCTAATGTTTGGCTTTGCTTGGGGATCCAACCCAGAGCTTTGGAGTCTATAAACTGGTCTGAGACATGTTTTTCAGAAAACATACAAAAAATGATTGATTTTTCTTGTGTGCTCTCCTTCCAGCTTCCTCATGGTTGAGTAACGATAAAATCAGGTTACATGACATTGTAGGTCTCTGTGTTAGCTACACAACCATATAGTTTATTTTTTATTTGAACTATTTCAAGCCTTTTATCTATAATTTCTTTTGAATGTATGTTCATTTTTTGTCAAAAACTAACATGTACTAATTGGGCTGTAGATTTTAGCACGTTCATTGAATTTTGCAACAACTTAGTTTTTTAAAAACTAGACTCCATTCTACACACTTTGAGAAAAAGAAGTTTTGATTTTAGATTAGTTTTCAATCATTTCTAGGGGGAGCACATAGATATTTCACATTTTTGAGATATGTCTAATTAAAAAATTCATTAAAAAAAAAATAAACATTATAAAATTACCCAAAAAAGATGGGATAAACTACATAATGTTAGGTAACTTTTGACTGGAGCAATTAAAGATTTTCAAAAAAAAAGTTAAAATTTTAGGGGGGCCACACTTTGTACTATGTTATGTTTTTCTAGAATAAACAATACCACTTTTTGTGGCCCCCTTTTTTGAGGACCTAAAACTAAACCATTTTGAAAAAAATTAGTAGTTTAGAAACTAGATTCAGAGGATTATGACTTTTATTTTTTTAATATCTTAAAATATTGAGTGTAACCATCTTCAAATTCTTGTTGAAGTCCAAAAATTGCTGATTTCATGAAAAAGGTGTCCACTTATACCCCCCTTTTGGCACCACAACTTGGTGCACTTACCCATATAATATTTCAATAGTGAGTAGATCTATAGCTTAGGTCAAGTGACAACTTGTGCACACTTTTCTTCAAGTCTCCATCTATATTAGATAATTATTCCTTGATTACTTGGGTGAAGATAGATGTATCACACAAATTACCAAATAATGAGGTTACATTATTTGTAGAGGTTTCCAATGAACTAAGAATAGTAGACAGTTATACTTGGTTTATTACAATTTTATGTGCTACATGTTCCAATACTTTCTTTTCAAATTTCCCTTCTCATCTTAGTAGCAACTTTTCTTGTCCATTCAGACCTTCATTGAATTTATTGACAATTTATACTAACTAACTCTATATAGGTTGTGTACTATCAACCTCAATACTTAGTGCATCTACAAATATGTTCTTTACATTTCAATGGTTTTCCTAGCTCTTCACTTCTCTAAGCTTTTGTTGCTTAGCTCTCTTTTGGAATAATCCACCCATAATGTTTATTTGATTAAGATTTAGAGTAAATATATCCCAATTTAGGGTAACTAAATCATCATGTAGATCAATATCTTCTTCTTTAACCTTATCTTTATTTGAAACTTTAGTACTTGACAGGGACTTTTTCTCAACTATCCTTGTACTTGCTATATACACACTTGGAATTGTATTAATAGTAGGAATAGAGGGGCTAGCAAAAAAATTAGATATTGCACTAATAGTAGAAATACCTTGTTGTTGTATTTCCAAATTTGATGATGGTGGCACTTGCTACTTTATAGATGAAGTACTGATTACTTCATTCAATATGGCACTCAGCTGAATAGGTACAAAGATTGGTTAACTGCTTGGTGTTGCAGTGGTTTCCATAGCCAACTCTACAAAAGCTTGTCAAAGCTTGATGTCATTAAAACTTTTTTTGGAGAATGAGGAAATCAGGCCATCACTATCGTTGAAATATTTTTTGGGTCCATTTCCTTAATATGTTAAATCTCAGGGAGATTCTCCTTTGTAGCTTCCTATTTTTCCTCCTCATCATCTATATATACATTATCTTTCATTTCCACATCTTCTTCATTATCATTTTCATCATCTTCCTTGTCGTCTTCATCATCTTTATCACTAACATGAATAATGAAGTCACTCAATTGATGCAAGTTGTAAATGTTCTTCCATGTGATAGTGGCATATTTTACCACATATAGATGTCTTTCATAAACATAGGATATGTGTTCAATCTAAGAGTGAGATTTTGTTCATTTTCTTCAAGGATTATTTCATGTCTTTGTCATTTAGACTTAGCATGAGTTACCTTAGAGTCTATTCAAATATGTATCTTTTAGTCTTCTTAGCATGTTCCCATCTAGGCTTGATTTCTTGCATAAGCTCATTGGAAATTTGTTGTACAAGTTCATCAAGAGAGTACTTCCATTTACCCAATTTTGTCATCATCATGTGTTCAACTTGCATTTTCTCATCTGCATTCTTGGCTTCATATCTGAGACATTTGAAGTTTTCCATTACAGCTCCTCTTTCTATTTCATTTAATTTTTCTTTAAATATAGGTTAAGACTTTTTTGAAAATAATTGACTTGGCATCATCCTCACCTAACTTCAATTTCTTCCTATATTTTGGTGCTCTTCTAGTGAATACAATAGTGGATGACTTAGTATGGCTGGTTATGATAACCTTATATTTCTTCCTTATAGGCTCTTCTTCCTTAGACTTCAATTTTCTCCTACTTCATCCTCTACTTCATCTTCTTCCACATCATCTTCTTTTCCTTTAGTCAATAGGAGAGTAGAACTCTCTTTCCTTAGTTTTTCTATCCTCTTCTTTCCTTTGTTAACCTCTTGAGGAAGCTTAATTTCAACTTCTATCATCACCTTCACTTCTTTGTTAGTACCAAAATATGTGGCCTTGGGATCCATAGGATCATTTAGTAGTACCTCAATGATATTTTTGTTGTCATCAATTTTAACCTCATAGTTTAGAGGCTTAACCCTCAATACTCTAGGTTTGACTTCCTCAATGTACACTTTGTCATAGGTTACCATGAAAAAATAATCATCATTGTAGTCTTCTACAAGTTTCTTTAGTATTCTATATATGATTCTTTTCCTTGAATAAATCAAAATATTTGTGCATGATACTAAAGAAAATCTCACCCATATTTTCTATATATTTATTAATCTGATATAAAACTGGTGCATCTTTTCTACATACAACTGAGCCTTCAGAAGGGAAAATTTTTACACATAGAAGAATAAATAAGTTTAGAGTGAACCAATTTTACATAGATTATTTTTGCAAGTCTTGATTCACTTCATGTTCTTGTTGAACTAATTTGACATTAACTCGGCAAGGTCGAAGGACATGTTGTTCTTCACTACCTTGAGAGCTTGATCAACTACCACATATGACACATTATTGAGATGATTGGAGGTCTAGATCTTATGACCAATCACTTCAATTCCCAATTTTAGTTCCATGTTAGTTACATCTGCGATCTGTATTCCTCTTACATCCCACTTGGCAAGAGTCTTGTTTTCCAATTCTATCCAACTTACGTTTTGGTAGTCTTGGCTTTGTTCAACATTGGGAGCCATGTTATTCTATGAATTATTTTATTTGTCATTTGAATAGGCTGCTCCAACCATAACTTCCCATTATGTACATGACTGAGGATAAACCCTATCCATTTTATTTGAATATCTTAGGGCATATGTGGAATGTGCATTAAACCCTTGGTCTCCATTAGCACATCATTCACATGTAACTTTTCTAGAGTGTCATCCATCTATAAGGTTCCAAGTTCTTGTATCGAATAATGAAAATATGAATGGATATCATGAATCAGTAATACCATGGGTAGAATCTATAATTTAGCTTTAATTGGGTCAAGCATTTTTGTAATTGCTAGACTCAAATTGAATTCTGGTGCCTTCCAATCGAAACCTCGAACCAACATCTCAGATCCTTTCTTAGTTTTTCTACTAGAAGACACCATGCTTAGTAGGGTTTATGGAAACAAAAAAATCTTCATATATATATATATATATATATAGCTTGAAAGTACATAAATCACTCTTGAAAATTCACAGTGAAAAAAGAATTCAATTTCATTCCTTTTAACAATTTTTCACTTTTCAAATATCTTAAATACTTTGTACATTCACCCATTTATGAAAAACTATCTTCCACTGAGTTAAACCTTAATGCTTGGTAGAGTCATTCATAGTTGTGTGTCCATACAATGTTTCAGTGTATCTCAACCTTTCTCCACAAGGTCTTGCAACCTAACCTAGCTTGGTAAGGTCTTGAATTTCTGTAATCACTCACTGATCCCCTTGCATTTTGAATCCTAATATGGATCTCTTCTTCTTGTTGGATATAACTAATGTGACATGTATATTTTAGAGTCTCAATTCCTATTATTCCCATAGGAAATTCAAGTTGAGATACTTGAGTCACCCAACTCTTGACTGCCATGTCCTTCATGACTTAGACTTCCATTCTTTGGAGATTTTGGTATCCATTGTTGCTTCACCTACTTTCTAATATTGTCATCTTTGGCTTTTTTTTCATCTTCAATTCTTCTAGTGTTCATACAATTCTTGGCAAGGTTTCCAAGTTCTTTACAAATAAAACATCTTCTAGTGGTGTCTCTTTTTCTCATGTGATGTTTCACACAGTTTTCTCCAATGTGCCTAAACTCTCCATAGTAGTGGCATCTACACCATGTGTTGTAGTCTCATCCAAATACAAATTTTACAATTGGTTATGTTGGATTCAATATCTTGGTTTTTCATTTAGAATATTTTTGTCCTTGTTTCTTGGAATTAAGACATTTACCTTGAGACTTAGACTTCTCCTTGCATTCACTTTCTCTATGACTATGCTTATTGCAATTGTAACACTTTCCATTGAATTTTTCTTTACCATTACTCCAACATTTATTTGATGTAAGGCCTAACTTACCATAATGATTGCAAGTAGGCCTTTGATTCTATTAAGCTCCTTGCTTGGATGATTCACCTTCTTTTGTGTATCCTATTCCATCTTTTCCTCTATATTTGTACAGTCTTTTCTCATTCAACTGATTCATAAATTCTTGATCTTTAAACATTCTTTCATTCATTTTCTTTTCATTATTTAGATCATTCTATAGTCTTTCATTCTATTATCTTAGATTCATTATTTTTTCATTTGCATTAGTAACTTGATCAATGAAGTATGTTTTCTAAAGTGATAGATGCTAAATTTTATTGTTCTTTCCTTATATCTCTTCGTTGGATTTGCCATTTTCCTCCATGACTTAACATAGTGTTATTGACTGAATTTGTTGTTCTCTTTTTAGCTTTCTAAAATTTGAAAGATTGGAATTCTTTTCTAATTGGTCTTTGATTGCTTCATCAGCTTCACCTAAATTTCTCTCTGGTCAGATATCTTCAATTCATTCTTTAGTGTAGAGATTATCATTTATTTGTACTACAAGATTTTTTCTTTTCTTCAATGATCTAGAGAGTTTCTCCTTTTCTTTGTTTATTTCACTAATGGCTAGTTCCAAATCTAAATTTTCATTTTCAATAGCCTTATCTAGCCTGTATACCTCAATTACCTATTATCTTTGCTCAAGTTGCTAAAATTTTTCTCTAATAACCACAATTCTCGAATACCAATTGTTGGAAATATGAGGTAGGAAAGGTTACTAGGGGTTAAATCAGGAACCAATAAAACTTCATTTTATTTCACCAATTAATCATTTGTCAAATATTCTAATCTAATTGTATGCATGAAATAATGAAAGAAATAAAACATTCATAACACTTTGACACCAGATATGGTGATCTAGAAACCTTCTAAATAGAAAGAAAAAATGGGGTGGGGATGATACCTACAAGCTTTAGTACTACTGTATAAAGTTGGTTGGTTAAGGCCTGAAATTGATCACCTATGATGATCTTCCCTATTAGGAGTAAGAAGGATTTATAGGTCCAACTGGTTAAAGGATTTACAAAACATACAATGAAGTATGCATTCAGTAAAGAGGTTTGTCAAAATCTATTAAGTCTACTCCACTAAAGGATTTAAAAGATACACCTATTAGGGTGAACCAGTGGCTGATTTTTGATCTATGACTTTGATTTTTTGTTGAGATTCTTTAAAATTTAAAGGTCACCTTGTTATGATAGATAAATCTTTGTTGTCCCTTATACTACTTGTAGTCTTGTCAATTCTCTCTTTAGCTCTTTATATTCTCTTCATACTTACTTCTGATTTGGATGTGATACAAAACATAACATATATACTAATCCAAAAAAAAATCATCAAAGTCAGCTACAACATACATTTCCAACAATATCACAAACTCAGACCAACTATTGGGACTCAGGTTCTGAAGACAAACTCGGTGAGGTTTTGATACTTAGAAACCATTATCAATACTTAGTATCATCATGCACTTGGTATATGTAGAAGTTTGGTTCATACTAATCACTTCCAAGTAGATTGAAATAAGTCAGCACTCATGACTTGGTCAACATTGTGAAACTCAACATATAAATTGAATCACTTGATTGACACTGCATGGCTTGGTCAACACTAACATTGTGGGCTTAGCATAAACTAATTCACTTGGTTGACACTCCTTGGCTTAGTCAATGGGATATTCACATCACTAACACTACAATCTTGATAGAAATTAGAAACAATGATTGACACTGTGCAACTCAGTTAATATTGTGAAGCCTAGTTAGCAGTGTCACTAATCAACTCAGTAAATACTACTCAATGTGAACTAAATGTAGATTTTAAAACTCAACAGAAACTATAGAACTTGGAAACAATAATATAACTAGGTAGTAGCTATGTATAGAATGCTTTTCTTGTTAGTAACTATTGATCTCAATAGTATCTTAACAAATTTGTCTAAGTGTGAGTCACTAATAAACAAACTTTCACCTTAATGTCAACATAATTGATATAAAAAAGGGTGGACAACTATTGGTCTTAGATTGTTTTTGACAATTGAGTGTCAAAAAACTTAAGAAATTTCTAAGTTGATGTTGAGCACAATATATATACCAAACTATAGTTTGTGCTGAGCCAAAAATCTAATAGGTTCTGAGCTATTTAGGTGCTAAGCAAATAGATAGTGTCGAGAAAGTTTCAAGTGCTGAGTGACAATAGATGTTGAATCACTATATGTGCCCAATGAACTATATCTTTCAAGAAAAGTAGAGTGAACTATAGGTGCCAAGAAAAAAAGAGTAAAGTATAGGTGTTGAGCAAGACAAAATTCCTATATCTGCTGAGCATCAGTTATCAACAGGTGCAGAGTGACACAGTATTGGGATATGAGTTTGTGCCTTCACAAACTCAGAGTTAAATCATGTTGTATGATAGCTATTAGACAAATTTTGAATTGTAAAAGATAAGATCACATATTTTGAATTTCCTATGTATTCTACATACACTCGATAAAAAAATGAAATGCTAAAGAGAATAAATAGATGAATCTTAGTCATAGATTCATAACAAACCCTAAGTCATGAAACATTTTTAAGAAGGAAAAAGCCTCACAATTCAGTTGTTGAAACTAGAGGAGAGAAGGGTGGGATTGAGCGAAGAGAAAAAGAGTGAAAGATGACTTAGTGAAACAAAAGAATCAAAAGATCAGTTGATCATAATAGAGCATCAACACTTTGAACAAATAAATATCATATCAGACAAGGATTAGAGTAGAAGGGATTGAACATCGATCTGAAATTAGTAATAGAAGGCTACAAGTAATCAGGTCAAACATTCTACTATACATTCTAACCATTGTATTAGGAGAATCAAAATTTTATAATGATAGGTTGGTTTAACAACCATATTGTAAATCCTTTAATAGGTTGACATTCCAAGTGAATGTTCGTAAAATCCTTTATAATTGTGCACTTTTAATAGGGTGTTGAGCTTTTAACAACACAAGCCTCTCATAGGGAAGACAATTAATGATTGCAAAACTATTGTAATCATAATCACTTACATATTTCTACAGTGATACGTTTTGGCTGTCATCCCCACTCCAATTTTACCTTCTCATTTTGGGGGGTTTTTGGGTGATCAAATCTTGTGCTATCTATTTTCATGCATGTCTTTACTTTCATGTTTATTATATACGATACATGCATATGATTGATTTTAGTTAAAAATTTTAGAGGTTAAATTTTGTTACTTTTGATTCACCCCGCCACCCTCCCCTTCGAAATAAACCTTCCCAATTGTGAATTCCAACAATTAGTATCAGAGCAAGGTTCTTCCAAAGAGAAGCCTTATAGCTTGAAGAAAAGATCTAGAAATGGAAGTCTACAAAATTGGGAAGATCGTAGAGAACTAGGAGATTGAAATACATCTTATTCAGAATTCTCTTGAGGAAGCTAGGGAAGAGTTGAGGAAATCTCTAAAAAGAAGAAGAGAGATTTCCATAGCTAAAAATGATACACATTACAAGGAGATTGATGCCTTAGAAGTTTTTGCCAATGGATATTCCAAAGAGTTTGATGCAACAATTAAAATGTTGATGGAGAACAATAGAGTTCAACCAGAAGAGATCAGATCTCTCAGAAATGAGCAAGAATCACAAGACATCATTCTTTGTGAAGTGAACAGAAGAAAAGAGCCATTGAAGATAAGGCTATGATAGAAGATGACAAGAGATACCTTGCCAATAGATTGGAGGAAAATTTAATTGAGCTTGCAAGAGTTTCCAACATGTAGCTAAACACCCTAAGCGAAATGATGAATGCCCATCATGAGCTAAATTTCAAGGACATTGAAATCTCCACATTGAAGATGCAAAATGAATGACTGCAAAATGACTTGAGAATAGATAAGGAGACTACAAAAATCTTCAACAAACCTAATGAAGCTATCAAGTATTTTGAATATCTACTGAAATCACCAAGATCCAACAATGACACTTCAAGACTAGGATACATGAGCACTAAAGAAGGAGAGTCATCGAAGATTGCAAAAGAAAGAAGTAACAAAGGTAAGAACACAAAACCTACTTGTCATTTTTGTGGTAAAAAGGGACATACCTCTAATGTATGTAGGAGAAAGAATGCCAATCAGCATGACAAACCTGAAAACATGGGTCACTATCACAAGTGCAACAAGAAAGGACATCAAGCACATGACTACAGGAATAGAACCATGAGAACAACAAGATTTGAAGGTCACTGCTACAATTGCAAGAACTATGGACATAGAGCCTTTGGATATAGGTCAAATCCTATGTGGACACCAAATCAACCAACAAATACCAAAAATCATGGACATCACTACAATGGGGATTACAACACTAGGCAAAGCTATAACTACTATTAAGAATATGGATACATACCTCAGAACTGCATCAGAACACACTTTAGTAGCAACTACAATAGGTGGTTGAGTCAAACCACTTTCTTTAGTTTTCCAAAGACAAGATCCATCAGCAAGTACTACCCAACTAGGTCAAAGGCACCCGACTCTAAGTTCAACAAAGGAAAAGGAAAAGTTGATGTTGAACATGTTAGAAGATAGATGAATAGGACATGGAAGAGAAGAGATGGAAGGAAAACATTCAATGGAGGGATCACTTCACCTAAAAGCTGAAATGGTCACACTTCATCCAAATAAGAAGAAGAAGGCATGTGGGACTGATATTTAATATTTTATCATACATCAGTTCCAAGAATAAGTTAGTATTGAAAAGGATAGATCAGAATGAATGAAGATGCAAAGTTAAAACTTCAAAATTTTCATGGTGTTTTCAAGCAAGGAAGGTTGTCTTCAAGTGCTGAGTAAAGTCTTAGTATCTACCAAGTTGTTGGCAAAAATTAGTAGGAGTCGAGTTAGTAGTGGATGCTGAGTGAACGGTAATTTTAATGGAAGCTAAGTAAGAGAAACTCCAGTGTATGTTGAGTGTTGGAAATTCAATGGAAGATAACTAATGTATAATTACTTAAGAAGCCAAGTGGATAGTTGTATAAGCACTAAGCATTAAATTCTATGTAATAGAAGTTATAAGGCTGAATTATTAATCATTTTTCATTATTGTGATCATAGAGAAAGAGAGAGAAGAGAATAGAATGAATTTCAAGTAGAGATTCAAGCATTTGTGAATATTCCAACACATATTCAACACCATTTAATTGAACTCAAGGTATTTACACTTGTGTCGAGCTATGCAATTATGCTATATCTATGATTTAAAACCTTAGATTGCAAAAATGGCCTCCATCTCTAGAAAACCCTAGGATAAAGAGCTATTTGAAGTTTAGCTAGTGAGTAATGAGGTTAAACAACCCAATTTTAGATCTATCCCTAAGGTTTCTTACAAAATGCCCCTTCTAGAGCCTTAACCATAATTCCACCTAAGGTTGTATTGGTGCAAGATGTGTAAAGATGTTATAATTGCAAGATTGGTACTATAGGTGATACGGAAATTAGGGAGGCATATGAAAATTTTTGTGAGAATGGAGTTTTGAAGGAGGAGTTTCGAATTGTTGAGAAGAAGGGCTTAACTCATGCCCTAGATTTCCCTATAGTATTTAAAACTGAATAGATCATAATTGTACTCAATAGGATACATGATGAATGTTTGTGGTTAGAGGATGGACCAGTAAAAATATAAAAAAGAATCATTCATAGGGTGATTGGGTATCCAACCCTAGAATGTCTTAAAACCCTAAGGAGTGACTCTAAAGAAGCCATCGAAAAGAACACAGGGGCCAACTAGAATAAAAATGGCATGACCATAGATACAATCAAGGATCCTCTTGTTGATTTTTTTGTTACAGTCATTTCCCACAAATTTTATCAATCTAGCAGACTCAACAGTGTTCTTGGGTATAAAATTGTTTAGAAGGATCATACTTATGATGTAGATGAACTAAAATTACAATAGATTATGGAGAATCTAGGAACAATAAGGAGATCCAAGAGTGCTGAATGAAAATTCATATCAATTTTGATTTGCCTATTCTTCTATGTACAAAATGAATTCCCCTCCTTTGGAAAAGTAATTTAGAAAATAAATAGGTTAGTAGCAGTGCAAGTTAATGAGTATATTGAATAGATGGGAGAAAATTTGAAGACCATTATGAATAGTTAGTTTGAATATTTCAAGAGATCAATGAAACAAAGACTTAAAATACCATTCTCGCTTGTGGAAAAACACATAAATGATATTTATTTTCTTGTGACTATTGATTTCACTTATATTAAAGTAGAAATTCCAAGGGTAAGATGGGTAAGGCCACTTGGTTATGAAATCAATATAGATGAGGCATCTACAGTAATCACAACATTGCTTGCAGAAGATATTGACAAAATTACGAAGAATTCTGGCACTTTTGATGTTGTGAAGTCCAAGGTGGAAATGGAACTAAAGACTGCTTCTACAATCAAGAAAAAGGATAGACTGATAAAATAGCTAAAAGCTAGTTTTGAATAAGGGGATACAGAGGAAGAGGAAGAAGAAGAATAGGGAAAAGAGCCACTAGCAATAAGCCAAGGCATGGGTGGGATACTGAAGAAGCAAAAGGAATTGAGGAGGAGAAAACCAAGGAAGAACCTAAGGCAAAGGAAAAGAAGAGAAAGGCACAAAATAATATGCAACTCAACCTAGAGGAAGAAAAAATAGCTAAACCTAGCCTAGAAAAACTCACCACTAGGGCAGACACAAGAGCTACAACAAAGGTGGCTAAGGAACAAGAAAAGAAGAAGGCTATAGAGTAGGGAGGTTCAAAAAAGAGAAAGCTAAGAAGAAATTATGTGGCACCTCCTAAATTAGATGAGGAGAGAACATAGTCTAATAATAATAGCCAGTTCAAAGTGGTAAGTCACACCACTAAGTTTGATTTGGAGAATCTATGTGATAACATTAGGGATTATGTAGACTTGTCTAGATTAAAAGGCATTGATTTTAATAAATTGAGTAGAGATGAATAAAACATGGTGGACAAATTAGTGTACACCATGATGTCAAAGTTCAAGAATACTCCAATTCAACTAGACAATATAATGCCTAAGGAATTATATTCAATTGTTGAAAATAAATGGCATTATTGCCTAAATATGGAAAAGGAAATAAGAAAGTCAACATTGGCTCATGTTATGCTTGAACTTAGAAAATGGAAAATTTAAAAAGCAAATAAGAAGCATGTGAGAAAATTTGCATCCAAGTATATAATATTCAATATACTGTAGAATGACATTGAAGATGTTGTGAAGAAGTCCACTCTCATGTGGAAGGTAATTTATGGCCTCACAATGGTGAAGGAAGGTCAAGAAGATCCCTTTGAGGGAAGAAATGATGGAGATGATGAAGAGGAAAATGATAAGGAAGATGAAGGATATAAAGAAAAGAAAGATGTTATTATGGATAAGGACACATAAAAGAGTGACATGGCAACTATTGGACAATAGTAGACAAATCAAAGTGTGCAAGACACAAAATTTCCTCCATCAAGTCCTAACTATTGAAACAATGACAATACAAGATGTTCCTAGTACATTTGGTAAGAACATAAACTCACTGACTGTAGAGGATCTTAAAAAGAACCTTCACTAGACTACTCTAGAATCATAGTTATGTACTAACCCAACCTTGGTGAGTGTGGAGGAACTAAAAAATGTTGTGCCTAAACTTAAAAAGGAGAAAGTAAATCCACAAGAACCATCTTCTCATATCCAAATCGCTACAAGTTCACAACCACAAGAACAAACTATACAAGACACATCTACTAGGGTTGACTCTATAGTATCAAACACACCAACTTCTGAGGAGCAAGTGAAAGATCAAAATGGATAGAAGGATGCATCTATCACTACAACACAAGAACAAGATGCACCACCTTAGATCACAATATTTTATCAAGGTAGAACAAAGGAGGAGACCCCTAAGGAGAAAGAACAAGAGGTAATTCAAACATTGGTAAATTTTCCTACAACAGTGACCCTTATAGGAACAACTCAACAATCGAGCACTAATGTAGTACCACTTCAAATCTTAGTACCAAGCTTGAAATTTACCAAGGTTGCAAGGGTACTTCACTATGGAGACTCTGCTCTTGATGAAAAGATAGTAATTCCCAGGTATGAATATAAAACCATGAACATAGATCAGATTAATGAAGTGCAAGAAGCACTATTGAAGAAGAAGAAACAAGAGATACTAAAAAATGATTATAAACAAAAGAAAGCATTGATAGAAATTAAAGACATCTTTCTAGATGCATTTAGCTTGCAAGTGCCTAATGAAACCAAGCCCATAATGGAGCATCTATCCAAGACAGTAGACTAGGTACAAAATGAAGACCTAGACACAAATGTGAATGGTCTGAAAAGAAATTACAAATGAAGGTGAATTTGAGAATATCAAGTGAAATAACACTCTCATAGGTAGAGCTAGTGAAAAAGATTGAAAAGGTTAAAATAGTACTTGAGAATATATTCTCATTGTAGTCAAAGTTGTGTGATCCATCATTATTCACACAAGAGACAATCCATCAGATCATGATCTTGGAGAGGAACCTTAAGATATCTAGCATGCAACTACCTAAGGATCCAGATCAAAGTGAGAAGCATTTTGCTACTATGCTTCACACTCAAAATTAATTAGTTGGGTTCATCGTAGATGAGGCTAACATAAAGGCAAAATTGATAGAAATTCAATCTACCATCACCCCACAATTAGAAGTTTTGTAGGAAGAATTGCCCTACCCTGAGAATGTTTTGAAGAAAAACTCCAATCTTTCTACACTAGAAGGTCTAGTTCACCTTGTAGCTGAGACAACCATCTAGCTTAAAGTACGGGAGATTTTTCTAGACAATTGGGATGGTTCTATAAAGAAAATTATTGAGGTAAACAAATCCTTTTTGGCTACGTATTCAGTTAGTGTATAGCACCCTTTGACATAAGTGTCAAAAGGGGAGAGATAATAAATTGGGGGATATAACACTTTGAGGGAGATGGTAAAATTTTGAGTTTTAAGGAGATTATGGAGATAAGGAGATAAATTTTGAGAAATAGAAAATTCAAAAGGATGCAATAATTGCAATGAACATGTGTGAAAGGGGGAGTAAAAATAGAGTAGAGAAAATAAGGCAGAATGACAAGGCATGGAATCAACATAAGACAAATCCAACATAAGATTTTTTCAAGAAAAAAATGGCACATAAGCTCAGGGGGAGTTACAAATTTTGAGGTATAAAGTGTTTTACAAAAAAATTGAATAGTTTTGAAGTATTCTACATATGATGAACAAGTTGTATATTATACTCTAAGAGATGACATTCATAATGCATAATTAAGTGTTTTGACACTCATGTCAAAGGGGGAGATTGTTGGTCATAGATTGGTTTTGACAATTGAGTGTCAACACACTTAAGAAATTTCTAAGTTGATGCCAAGTATAATATAGATGCCGAGCTACAGTATGTGCTGAGCCAAAAATTAAATAGGTGCTGAGCTGTTTAGATGTTGAGTAGATAAACAATGTCAAGCAAGTGTCAAGTGTTGATTGACAATAGGTGTTGATTGACAATAGGTGTTGAGTCACTATATGTGCTGAGTGAACTATAGGTGCCAAGGAAAATAGAGTGAGCTATAGGTATCAAGAAAAATAGAGTAAATTATAGGTGCCAAGCAAGAAAAAATTCCTATATGTGCCAAGCATCAGTTATCAATAGGTGTTGAGTGACATGGTATTGGCATATGAGTTTGTGCCTTCAAAAACTCAAAGGTAAATCATGTTGCATGACAACTATTAGACAAATTTTGATTTCTAAAAGATAAGATCAAATCTTTTGAATTTCCTATGTATTCTACATGTAACCAATAAAAAAAAAGAAATGTTAAATAGGCAAATGGTTGAATCTCAGTCATAGATTCATAAACCTAAGTCATGAAATCCTTTTAAGAAGGAAAAAGCCTCACTATTCAGTTGTTGAATCTAGAAGAGAGAAGGGTGGAATTGAGTAAAGAGAAGAATAGTGTAAGGTGACTTAGTGAAATAAGGTAATTGACATATCAATTGACCAAAATAGAGCATCAGTGCTTTGAAAAAAGACATATCAGAGCAGACAAGGAACATAGTAGAAGGGATTGAACATCAATTTGAAATTAGCAATAGAAGGTTGTAAGTAATCAGGTCAAACATTCTACTATACTTTCTAACCATTGTATTAGGAGAATGAAAATCCTATGATGATAGGTTGTTTTAACAGCCATATTGTAAATCCTTTAATAGGGTGACATTCCAAGTGAATGTTTGTAAAATCCTTTAGATAGGTGCACTTTTATTATGGTGTTGAGCCTTTAATAGAGTAGGCCTCTCATAGGGTAGACCATTGATGATGCTCAAACTATTGTAACCATAATCAATTACATATTGCTACAGTGATAAATTTTCGGCATCATCCCCACCCCAGTTTTACCTTCTCATTTTGGAGGGTTTTTGGGGGATCAAATCTTGTGTTTTCTATTTTCATGCATGTCTATACTTTCGTGTTTATTAGATATGATACATGTCAATGATTGATTTGAATTAAAAGTTTTAGAGGTTAAAGTTTGTTACTTCTGATTCACCCCCCTCGGTCTCAAAAGTAAATCTTCCCAACTATGAATTCCAACAAGAACTACTTATTACCATTTTAGAAAGTTAGTTTGCATATAATTACATTTATTTTAATACTTTTAAGTATGTTTTTGAATTTTAAGAGCTTTCACTCTAGAGACAAAAGGAGGAGATGACTTCTTATAACTACAATTATGTAATATGTACCCTAGGCCATTATTTAGATGCAATAATATATGCTATTGGTGCTCTCATTCTGAGTGTAGTTATTGTTTCCAAAGTGTGTTATTTTTGTGAATGCATGTTCATGAATAATAATAGAGCCAATATTTTATTGTGTTGTTATTATTGTACAACCTTTTAGTTTTGATGTTTCCATGTGTCAACAAACTTAGTTGATGTGAAAAATTAGAGAAAGGATGGTCTTTGTTCTTGAATAGCTTCTTTTCTTGTTTGAGCACACTTTCCATGGTGTTGTGATTTGATAAGAAGTGAAACACTTTCGGTTACTAATAAATTCACATCAACATTTACATCAATGAAATTAATGAAACATTGCTCCTATTCTCATTGGTTTCCTACTTGATATTTTCAATTATTTAACTCCCAAATGTGTTGTTACCATGGTTTATGTCCATTAGGAGTTTCTCTTTTAATTTATTTTCTTTAATCTCTCGTTACCCTATCTTTGTTAAAAAAATTTCAAACACTTGGTTAAAACTAGAAAAAATTTAATTTCTCATGAAGTTGGAGAATGTAAAGAAAGTGTGGAAACAATCTTAAATGACTATGATAATGAGCCTAGATTGGTTAATGAAGAGGAGTTAATAGAAGAGACTTTTGAGTATTTGCAAGTTGCTAGGGGTTATGCCCATTCCTATATCAAAGCATCAGTCTAGTGTAACAAAGCACTATTATTTGTCTGGATTGAATGTTGATGCTTCTTATATGGGGGAGTATCTATGATGGACAAAGTAATCTAGGACTCTTGTTGGATTGTTTTTTGAATAGTGTTGGAAATATGTCCAATCAATCAGATAAAGTAAAGTCATGGTTGTCATTTATGGCAACATATTTATTTTGCAGATTAAACTCATTTAGTTGCAAAAGAAAAATGCCAAGTATCAGACATTGTTATAGTAGTAGGATAGTTTTGATGATAATAGAATATACACTTCAAATATTATTTTGCATATTTTCCCAGAGTTGGATGACATCATAAGGATGATGTATAATAGTGTGCATATATGTGCAGTCAACCAAACTTGAGTTATAATGAAAATAGTGATGCAGTGCAGAATAGAGCATATTAGCAAAATTTGTTTAATGATTTGATTTATCATTTTAAGTTATGTTTTCTTATTGAGCTGAATCTAATGATGTTATATTAGCTAACTAAAGAATAATTCCTAAAGGTATTCCATATAAGTAGAGTATTTTATTTGCAAAATTAAAGTGTGAGTTGTGAATTGTAAAAAAAGAGAAAGTGAATGATGATTCAGTAATTAGTTGATGTGAAGTCGATATGATCTTGTGAAATGAGAGTAACAAGTGAATGTGACACATTGATCTGTGATTTGAAGATCTGATGTGGACTGATATGTGCACAGTTTCTATTGTGTGAAGAATCATCAGTTAGAAGGTTTCCATAGTACAACAAACAAGTCAATACTGTATGTATACATATTTATTGAAGAAATTATTGTATAGTTTCATGTTAGGCTAGTGGGCTCTCCTTGCACACATTTGTATAGTGAATCATCTAGTGGTTTCCATCCCCACTGGGGTTTTCCCTTGGCCAAGATTTTCCTAGTTAACAAAATATGGTGTTATGATCTCTCTTTTGTGCATGGTTTTTTACATTACTCAGAACTATTGGTTTATTTTCTTGTGCACATCATAAAGTGATTAATAATATTTAGTTGTCATTAAATGGATTGAAAATACTAGTTCCCATACCCACAACCCCCCCCCCCCCCCCCCCCCATTAGTATTATCTATTTCTAGAAATTGGTATCAAAGCCTAGTTATTTAGAAAAAGATCAATAGCTTGAATAAGATCCCTATGCATATGGAACAACTGAAGAAAAATCTTGAAGAAGCACTTGAATAGATTGATCTTCTTACTGATGAAAGAGGTGTTATTAAAGACAAATACAAGGATGCAAAAGCCTACATTGGTGAATTGAAGGATAAGATAGATGACCCCAAACAAGAAGCACCTAATAATCAAACCAGTGATGATGACATTGAAGAACTAAAGAAAGAAAATGAGATCCTAAAACATGAGTTGAAGATAGTTGAACTTAAGATGTATCTTAAGAAAAATGGAGGTAAGATTGATTCTAAACTAAAAGTTGAAAATGCAGATTTGAGATCTTATTTAAGCAAGGTAACATTAGAACAAGAATCTATTAAGTTATAACATGAAGAATTAGAGAAATACAACACCATTGTGAAAGGTGAGTTGGTCGAAACCAAGCAACAACTTGAGAAATTATATACTAGCAGTTATAAAATTGAAGAATACTTATGTGCACAAAGACCCAGTTATGGAAAAACTAGACTTGGATTCTTGCTTGGTCAATCCACCAAGAAACCTGTTGAAACAAAAGAACCCACTACTCCTAAAATCAATAAGGACCTAAGAAAGACAAATGATACATCTAAAGACAAG
Source organism: Cupressus sempervirens (assembly GCA_028749045.1). Taxonomy (NCBI): domain Eukaryota; kingdom Viridiplantae; phylum Streptophyta; class Pinopsida; order Cupressales; family Cupressaceae; genus Cupressus; species Cupressus sempervirens. The sequence goes on from CM053793.1 coordinate 117,426,655, forward strand.
GTGAATGTTGCTCACTCTAAGATAGTCAAAGAATCTAATCATGATATAAATATTAAGAGAAAGGAATCATTTGCCTAGTGTGATGTACCTAAAGAGACATAAGCTAATAGTGAAGTTAAGTCTTTCAAACCTTCTTCTAAATTTTATTGTCATAATTATCATGGATATGGTCATTATGTAATAGATTGTAAGAAACCTAAATTTTATAATGATAATGCAAATAATAGGATGCATAGGAATACTAACCATGTAGGAACCAAAAGAAGATCTCACAGTAATTAAAGTGGATAAAGAAGAAATATTATTTTCTACAAATGCAATAATCATTTACATATTTCAAGGAGTTGCAAAACACCTAATGATAAACTGAATGAACAGAAAAGAGATGTACTTGTATGTTAGTAGTGTAACAACTTTGGATACACAATAGGGTTTTGTAGAATGGATAAAAGAGACCTTAACAAGAACTAGAATTATATGAGGAACAATAGAAGAAATGAAATCAAAGAACAACCCAATAAATTGATGGAATCAATTGTGAAGGCAATAGAACCAGAAATCTCTTACGCAACTGTAGAAAATGCACCTGACAAGATAATGAAGTCACTTGTTATCTGTGACTTTTCTCACCAAAATTGAGCACTCTTAGTGGAATAGAGAATCAATTATTGATAACTAATACTAGAGAAGGTATTAAGGATTGCGTAGTTGATAGAAGGTAGTAGACATTGAGAGAAGTCTACAATAAAGTGTGCATTGCCTGATATGATTGGGATGAGGATATAGGTAAAGATCAAACTCTCTATTACACAGCGATAATATATTGAACTAGTGGCAGATATGCATTTATTGTGCAATACAGATTGTATAAGATTTAAATGATGAAAGATGACTTGCACACATCATTTTCTTGTGCAAATTTTATGAGTGAGATTGAAGCGAGATTTGGAGACTTAAATTACCCTACAAGCACAACAAATTTCCAGAAACCCTAGTGCACAAAATCAAGGTATTCTAAATTGGTGAGAAAAAAACATTCAAGAATGGAAAGGCAAGAAGTTTATGATGTAAGCAACAGGCCTAGGTAAAATTTTATGAAACACCCATTTTTTTCTTCACTTGACAACCCGATTGCAGCATTTTTGCAAGTTCTAGAAAATGTTCATCACATGGAAGATATCAAAGGTTATATCCACTACAAGATTGAAAGTATAAGTGATTTAGAAATTCACAAGGATTTGGAGAAGATGTGCAACAATTATTTATCATTGAAATTTGAACACAGATATCTAGAACATCTTAACCTAGTTAAGCATATGTACTACATGGATTTTGATAATAATGATTGGACAAGAGTAATTCTTAGTAGAGTAAATGATGATCTTCTATGGCTAGGAGATTCTATCATTACTATTGATTGCTAGAGTAAATAATTATTTATTATTTATTTATTCTTTTACTTAAGTTTACATAGGTTAAATGCATTTAGATATTAGTTGTCATATAAGAGTTGTAGACAACATAGGAGTTTGTTCCTATCTAATTCATACTTATCCTCTCACATTAATCTAGGACATTCCACCTTTCTTAGATGTATGCTTAGTTGTCACATTTATATCTTAGAAATTTCTAGCTTTCTCTAGAAGCTTCCTTGAGGCTTTTATGTTTGAGCTCTCACATTATATTTCATAACACTTTTTCAAGCCATATTTTATAGCAATACATTTTTCTTTGTTTGCAATATCTTGTGTCAAGTCCATTTCATTTTTCCAAGCTCTTGCTCCTTCCTTCTTTGGTTTCTCTTCAACAGGTTATTTGCATTCAAGTAATCTTGGTACACTATGAAGTTGGCTTTCATCAACTTCTACATGGTATCAAAGTCACCTTACTGCTTTCTGGTTGAAGGAATTTTTGTAGCCATAATTCGGAGACACAAACCCTAGTTTGTCTATCCATTTTTCTTCAATTGGGGGAAGAGTAAATCTTCAAAGAACTTTGGGCCTAAACGAACACTGCCATTGATTTTAGAAAGCCTATTATAGTTAGGATCCATATAAAATTTGTCCATTTTAGAGAAAGTTGATCTAGGAGGCAATTTTTTTTCCCATGCCTCTTGTACGGATTGTACAAACAATTTTGTACAAAAAAAATTGGGCAGGCTGCCCGATGGCTACTACTGTGCCATGAAAATGCCTTCCCCACATGGCTAGAATACATCCCATGCACTCTTGTAGCTGATAATGACACCACAATGCAACTCAAGCCCGAATGCCATCGATAGTACTCCCACCAGGCACCACAACTCACAGCACTGCCAACCTCTGCCACCATGTCGCTCCCTGTGCTAGCACCACTGCTAGTGGCACCCACTAGTTTGCCACCCACCTATGACCTACCAACATCTCTACCACCTCTACGTTTCAAGGAAAATTGGTACCAGTCCATGGGCACCATGTGGAATGAGTGCCATGTTAGCACTTGGCATGTGGCCCCTACCACATCACCCACCACATCAACATCTTGCCATGTTAATGCAACATGGCACTTCCACATAGCATTCCATGTGGTACATTTTTTTCTATGATGACCCCCTGGCTGTCAATGTTAACCAAGTGGTTTACTTTATGTTAGCATGACATCATCACTACATCATTACCCCTACACCCTCTAGGGTCCTTTTTGGCCATAAATTGAGCATATAGAGGTATTTTTCTGATCCGAAAGAAGCTCCAAAATGCTAGTTCTAAGACAAAGACATTTATTACATATGTTTCAGTTTTGATGTAGTTTTGTGGCTCATTTTTGTAGTCAAAGTCCAAAGTTCTACTTTTCACTCCGATAAGATTTTCTTTTGCATCCCATTTCTATTGTTTTAGAATGTCATATTTTTGGATAACTCATTCTATCTTCTTTTTAGAAATGCTATCATTTCCTTTAGATTCTACCCCATACTCTTTCTGTCATGCTTTTGACATTTTTTTTTTCTCTATGGTGGATATCTAGGGTGTTCTAGGTCTAATGATCATTTTTATAGCATAGGATCCTTCGTTTTGTGTTGTACTACATTTTGTATAAGCATTTTTCCTTTTCTTATTATTGTAGGTATCATTTGTAAGCATATTTATTGCAAATGCACTGAGGTAAATTTCCACTCTTGTATTTTGGGTTCAAGAAAATTATTTTGAGATAGTCGTACTTGTACTATTTTATAAAGCACCATGGGGGATAATTGTTGCTATTTTTGGCCATCTTCCTTTGTCAAGTGAGTGTCTATTCCATGATATTAGCCCCATGCAGAGTCAATGACCATGCCTTTATAGTTTCTTTGTACCTCTTCAACTCTCTCATCATTCTTGGTTCTTTCTGCATAGGGTTTTGGCCCACTTTCTCATCTTCCTATCATCTCACCCTATTTGCATTGGGGAGGTATTTTTTTGTTCTAATGCTTCCTTGGTTTGATGGTTTGATAGTGTGAACTATGTATTCAATACTTCATCCTTTATACTAGGTGATTACAATGGTGGGCTATCTATGCATTTCGGTGAGATGAATCATCTACCATATAGAAATGCTTGGTTTGTTCCTTCTTCTTCCATGGAGCTTCTTCAGATTAGCAATTTCTTTCTAATGATAGAATTAAAATTTCTTCATGCTTCAGTGATGCTCTTCATGATCAATTTTTGTTCCTATTTTATGGGACATTCCTCTAGTTAGAGGCTTCTTCAGTCCTTTACTAGATTTTTAGTTATCTCTTTTTGGAGAGGGTTTTTTCCCACTGGGTTTTCTCCTTTTCTTTGGTTTATAGAGATTGCATTGTATTTCTTTGCATTGTTCATGGGTACCTAACATGGCCTCATTTCCAAGACCCATTTTGCATTTCATCTTAGCTATTGTGAGCTTAAGGCATTTCCCTAAGTTGCAATTAATGGGGTGTGTTCGAGTAAATAATTATTTATTATTTATTTATTCTTTTACTTAAGTTTACTTAGGCTAAATGAATTTAGATATTAATTGTCATCTAGGAGTTTTTGATGAGTTGTTGACAACATGGGAGTTTTTTCCTATCTAAGTCATACTTATCCTCTCACCTTGATCGAGGAAATTCCACCTTCCATGGACATATGCTTAGTTGTCACACTTATCTCCTAGCACTTTCTAGCTTGTTCTAGAAGCTTCCTTGAGGCCTTTAGATTCAGGCTCTCACATTGTATTTCATAACTCTTTTTCAAGGAATATTGTATAACAATACATTTTTCTTTGTTTGCATTATCTTCTTTCAAGTCCATTTATTTTTTCCAAGCTCTTGCTCCTTCCTTCTTTAGTTTCTCTTTGATAGATTATTTGCATGTAGGGGACCTTGGCACACTTTAAAGTTGGATTTCATCAACTTCTATATTGATAATGACGTAATTCACAAGGTCACAAGATTGAGCAATCAAGGAAGTAATCCACTAAATATCAAGAATGTGCTTAAAATTGTTGAGGCAAATCTCAACACATACTTTGATTGAAGGAACATGAAAGTCAACTCAATCCAAGATGATGGAGTGAGACTTATTTTCAAGATTTTGGGTTACAAGTATAACCATGAATGAAGAATTGATTCAATCCCTACAGGATTCCTAAATATAGCCTACCTAGTTGTAAGAGGTGAGGAAGTGAACATGTGTGACATTGCCAGAACACAATTGTTGGAAAATATCTCAAGAATCAGGAATTCAAGAAGTGTAGTATTCAACTTGGAATCCCTTCTAACACATATATTCTTCTATGCTATTAAGAAGGTTCTTGGTATTACAATTTGGAATGAAAATGAGTGTACAATGTTGTATATCACTCGAGCTTATAGATCAAGACCTAAAGCAACCAGAGATAGTGATTTGGATAGATTAATAAAGACTTTTTATATGGAAATGATCAAGAGGTATAGAATACCTCCAGCACTTGTACAGAAGTACAAGGATGAAATATGCTTTATGGTTGAAATAAACTTTATGTGCATGGAGGTAGTAGTTCTTAGGGTGAAATTTATTGAACCTATGTGATATGAGATGAGTGAGGATCTAATTGAAGGGTATGCATAGATAATCCTTCACTCTGAAGTTGATTCTAACTGTCCTAGATGGGAAATTATACAAAGACAATGAGAGAAGTAAAAACTAGTAAAGTTATGAAGGAATCCAAGAAAAAGGTGTAGAAAGTTATTGATTCCATCTTGAAGGAATCTGGAATGTCAAGGAAAGAGTTTGATGAGGCTAAGGGGATAGCTTGGAAATGAATGTTAGTGGCCAAACTAAGCTCTTAACCCTTACACTCATTGCTATGGTAGGACCTATTGAGGAGGTCATAGTTACCCAAACAAGTGTCCATACTCCTTCTATGCCCTATGTAGCTGTTGCACAACAACAACCACCAAGAAAACTAGTGAAGACAGAGGAAACATCTGTAATAAGAAATTCTACAAGGACATCAACCCCTCCTAAAAGGAGAGTAAAGTAGACAATTAGTCCCCCAAGAAAATTATAAGAACTCTTCAAATAAGCCCATCTAAGTCTAAGGAAGACACTAGTGATAGACTAGTTGAAGCATCTGATTAGGAGGCTAAGACATACATAGGACACAGAGCATGGAAGCCTTAGGTAGAAAACCTTAACATGCAAAATATTAATGATAACATTTTTTTAATAGTTGAATAAATATTATGATTTGTATAATAGCATGGATAAGAGATAGATAGAAAATGGTACAGTTAGAAATATGATTTTGAAGGATAAGAGGTTTGATACCATCAAAGGGAAAATACCCAAAGATTTGTACAATGGACTACTAAATAGGAAGAGCAGAGTTATAGAAGAGGATATACAGATAAGAATAAACATGATAAGAAAGTTATGTATTGTGAATAGTGAAAAAGATATAAAAGAAAATTTGAAAGTATAGCACCATCACTGAGGCATAAGAAAAGATCCATCCTAATTATAGGAGGAAACTATGAGGAAATCAATAAATAAACTCAACAAGCCAAGGTTTCTTTTTTGTCTAATGTGCCTAAGGACATTTTACAATCAGTGGAGGCAAGCCAAATGCCTTGAGGAAGTGTGTAGATGACTAGAGACAGTGTGCAGTTAGTAGAAGCAAGCCAAATGCTTGAAGGAAGTGCATAGATGCCTGGACTTAGTGCGCAAATAGAAGAGGCAAGCAAGAAGCTTAAAGTAAGTGCATAGAAAATAGAGGCCACCAAGTCACTCAAAGAGAGTACGTACATAAAGGAGGATAGTCCTATAGCTTACAACCATCCTCACAACATTCAACTAACAACAAAACCATGCTCTCCTCATCACATTAGTATCGGCAGTGACTATATGCAAGTAGATAACACCAAAATGACTATTGATAAATTAGAACATCCATTCAAGGATTTTTGTTCCAACATTTTTGGCAATATTTTAGACTATAGTAGCTCTAATAATGAACAAGATCAAAAGACTATTGAAGAAGTTACATAAAAGATGGAAAATAGTACTGAAGTAGGTACCACAAGTGCACCCTTGTCAGTAGTAGTGTTAGTAGGAACTTCCACTCCTACTTAAATAGCAGTAGCAATAGTCTCAAATTAATTTGATGAAGATGATGAGTTAAATAATCTTATATCATCTCTGAGAAAACTTCTTGAAAAGAAGAAATCAGTCAAGTCAGTTGAGAAAAAATTGACTATAGTTTTGGACATGATGTAGAAAGTAGTAAGCCCTATTAACACCCCATGAGACATTAATTAGTATGCAACAATTTTGTGTAAGGCTTTTGATGATGAGTTCTCTACACTCATGAATGTGGCTACTATTCAAGCACAAACTGAGCATGATGGTAAAATCCTAAACATCATGTGCACTAACATAAGCAATGATATAGAGACTCTAAATTTTTTTATTAAAGCACTTACGCAGTACTTAGAAGAAGGAAAATAGGAATATGCTAAGTGTAAATTAGCACACATTCATCTAAAATAATATGATGATAGAATCAAGGATAAAGTAACTAAGCTTTAGACATTCACTTAAATATTTTTGAAGCAGAATTAGAAAGTAGACTCCATTGAGCCTACTATACAACTACTTCATGATGATATAAGAAATATTCAAGTGGAGAAGGAGTAAATTCTAGAAAGGTTCACTCTTTTGAGAACACATTTATTCCCTTAGATAGCATTACTAGAAAACCAATTGCAAGAATATTTGTCTGCAAATTATTCATATAAAAAGTTTGTGGCTACAGACCTCAATGCAACAGAAATGGTAGAATATGACTTATGTGTTCTTATCAATGTATCTAATGCACTAAAGGATAGCTAGAAGAAACATTTTGAGCAATTAAATACTAGTTTATGTGATTTTCTTTCCAAATTTTGACATGCAGCTACCAGATTTTTATAGTTTTTGATGCCTTTGTCATTGATGTCAAAGGGGGAGAAGTATGGTAAATTTTAAATTGTAAAATGTATGTATGGGGGAGCAATAAGTTGTAATAGGAAGTGATAGGAAATGTAATCTGTCACAACATGAATGCAAATGTCTTTTATGTTTTTTGTTATGACTATTTGTTTTGATTGACATGAAAACATGTTTGGGACTTAGTCACTTTTCCCAAAATGTTGGCATCAATGCCAAAGGGTGAGACTGTTGGCAATATGTCCAATCAATCAGATAAAGTAATTTCATTTTTGTTAGTTATGGAAACATATTTTTTTGGCAGATTAACCTCATTTAGTTGCAGAAGAAAATTGGCTATGTATCAGATAGTGTTACAACATGAAGATAGTTTTGATGATAATAGAATATTCTCTTGGAATATTCACTTGCACAATTGACTAGAGTTGCATGACATCATAAGGATGATGTATACCAGTGTGCATGTCCATACAGTCAACCAAACTCTTGTGATGATGAAAATAGTGATGCAGTACTATCATAGTGCATAACAGAGTATATTCGCAGAATATGTTTAACAATTTGATTTATGGTTCTAAGTTATATTTTCTTATTGAGCTAACTCTGATGATTTCATATGAGCCGAATAAAGAAGAATTCACTAAGATTTTTCGTATAAGTAAAGTATTTTATTTGTTAAGTTAAAGTGTGAGTTGTGAATTGTAAAAAAAGAGAAAGTGAATGATGATTCAATAATCACTTGATGCGGAGTCGATATGATCTTGTGAAATTAGAGTAGCAAGTGTATGCAAAACTTTGATATGTGATATGAAGATCTGATGCAAAATGATATATGTGTAGTTTATATTGTTTGAAGAATCATCAATCAGAGGTTTGCATAGTACAAAAAACAAGTTAGTATTGTATGTATACATATTTCTTGAAGAACTTATTATATAGTTGCATGTTAGGGTAGTGGGCTCTACTTGTACACATTTGTATATGATTCACCAACTTCTTATAGGGGTGAGGCTTCTAACAAGGATTAAGTCTCCTAACATGGACTCAAGAAACTATACATTCTTCAAAGACTCCTAACGGGTCAATATCCTTGACCGAATTCTTATATATAGTGAATTGTCTAGTGGGTTCCATCCCCACCAGGGTTTTCCCTTGGCCAGGGTTTCCCTAGTTAATAGAATATGGTGTTATGATCTCTCTTTGTGTATGGTTTTTAACATTGCTCAACACTATTGGTTTATTATCTTATGTACATTATTAAGTGATTAATAATATTCAATTGTGGTTAAAAGGATTGAAAATACTGATTCACCCCGCTCCTCTCAGTATTATCTATTTCTAACAAATAGTGACTTTGGAAATTTGAGATAGTAAGAAAAAATTGTGGTATCTTTTGATGATCACTTAAAGCTTTAGCATTGTTTTCAATTAGGGAGAAGTATAGCATGAAAAATAAGTACAACATGGAAAACAAGTACAACATGTTTAGAAACTTAGTTGGAAAGAAGTACAATAGGAGAAGTATATCATGGAAAAATTGTTTATTGTGAAGCACATTGAGGTATACCAGTGGGGGAGAATGATTGATTAAGAGGACTAGAAAAGAAAGGTTAATAGTCTTTTGTAGTTGGTATTCTTCAAACTAGACATTTTTCATCTGTGTTACAATCAATGTCAAAGGGGGAGATTGTGGGAAGCATGAATGCTGATGATATTTCTATAGGGGAGTATTGTAGCAACATGATGATATAATTATCATGATGATATGTTACATTCATGACTGTGGTTTTTATTGATATCGACATAGTATTTTTTTGTGGTATTTGATAGGAGAACAAAGGTAGAGATCAAGTTGGTACAAACAGATCATTGAGTACATTTAGTAGCAAGGTTAAAGGGAGATTATACTATGCGTATAGTATATGTAGCTAACCTTAGAAGCATAAGATATTAAGTTTGGAAGAAGTTATGTAAGTTGCAATGAAGACTATTCGGAGATAGATTTTATAGAGGCATGTTCTAGTAAACTTGTTGTATCTCTTAGCAGACTTGTTATTCTAAGAAGCCAAAGTTAAATATATGAATAAGACATATTGATGATAATGTGGCTAAGCTTTCTCATCATAATGTTATTTGTATGAAAATTTATTCAAGTTACAATGCCAAATATTAATGTTATCACTAAGTGTAATGTGTTCTTAATGTGGTCCTATAATAATTGATTGACAAGGTGTAACAACCAACTTAGCGAATTATTTGATGGATTCGTTATAAAGGAAGGACATTTTCCTTTATCATGTAATGAGGAATATGAATGATTTTAAGTATCACAAAGAGTGGAATGCAAAGATAACCAAATTATAGAATAATTGAAGGAAACTTCATTGCCAAGGATTTATTATGTGATCCGGAGTTGGATACTTCTATCAAAGGTCTGTGACCTGGTCTAGAAGGTTAGATAGTGATTGGTCTAGTTAAAAGATTAGAGGAAAGAAGTTAATGTACAATACAAAAAATTTTTCTACACGGAATATTTTAGAGATTAGTTGGACAATGAGTTCATTGGTCTTGCCCTAGAAACTATTTGGACAGTGGGTCCTTCTATATTCTCCAAATCCTAACAGTGTTGGAATCTTCTAACAAAGATTCAAAGTATCATAATAGGGACTCATATGTAATAAATGTTATAATAGACTCCTAATAAGGTCCATCCTCTAACAAGGAATATCTATATTAGTACATCATCCTATGGGCATCACTCCACTAAGATTTTTCCCTCTAATCAAGGGTTTTCCTAGCTAACATATCTGGTGTACTTGACTATGTGCATCTTGTTATGGTTTTTGTTTTTTTTGGTTGAATTGATAAGATTGTTTAAGGTTAATAAATGCTTTAATTATTGGATAACTAATTCACTCCCTCCCTAGTTATCTTGGTGGACTATTGTTTGTAACAATTGGTATACATAAAATAGCAGGAAGGTTGTCCTTTTATAAATGACAAGGACATAGTATGTGGATTGAAGAAAGCATTTTATGGCTTGAAGAAAGCACCAAGATTTTGGATATAACAAAGGTAAGGTAGATTGTAATCTCTATTGGAAAGAAATGAAGAAGGAATTTGAAATGAGTATGATAGGAGAAATGAAATATTTTCAAGGATTACAAATTGTGCAGGATAAAAGAAGGAATCTTTATTTTTCTAACTAAGTATTTGGAAGATTTATTGAAAAAGCTTAGTTTGAAAATATGTAAACTCATTGGAACACCTATGGTAACTGAACACAAGTTATCTAGAAAGTCTGATACACCTACTATTGAGTAGAATAAGTAAAGATATATGATTAGAGGATTGTAATATCTAACTCACACAAGGCCTTCCATAGGAAATGTAGTTTGAACTGTTGTAAGATTCCAAGCTGATCCTAGAGAAGTATATTATGTAGCAATCAAAAAGATATTTAGATACTTGAAAGGAACACCAAAGTTCATATTGTGTTATGATAGAACTACTAATTTCACTCTATATGATTATTTTGATGCTGATTGGGTAGGTAGTATGGATGACATAAACAACACCAATTATGTAGCCTTCTTTCTTTGAGAAATATTGGTTTCTTGGTCAAGAAAGAAGTAGGATTGTACCTCATAGAGTAAAATAGAAGTAGAATATGTGGCAACAAAAAAAAATTGTAATCAATTTGTTTGGATGAAGTAGGTGCCAAAGAATTTAAGGATAGAATTTAGTAAACTTGTTGCATACATTGTGATAACAAAAGTATAGTGAATATGTCTAAGAATCCAGTGTTGCATTCTAAGACAAAGAACATTTCTATCAAGCTTCACATGTTGAGAGAGTTTTATGAATCAGGTGTCTCAAACTTGGATAATTCCTATTCCTTTTTTTTTTTTTGTAAATGTATTTTTTGCAAATAATATAATTAATTGTGAGTGCACATGTCTAGTTGGCATGTCGATGTGTCACTCCACTTGCACAAGTTGACATCTTGAATTGTGTATAAGGAGATCATGACTAAAATGGTTATGAAAGATATCTATGACATGTAAGAGGGTATGTGTAGGATCATGGTGTGCCAAAAAGTGGCAATCTCAAAAATATGTAGTTTTGAAATATCTCAAACAATTTCAAAATCTATTTCAACTTTTTTCCTATGCACCCTAATACTAAATGAAAATAATTAATATATTTATAATTTCTATTATATCTTTTGATACCAAACCTCTATGATCAACTTAGAAAACATCCTAAAGATGTGCTTTTGGCCTATTTTTATGTGATTTTTAATTGAAACATGTAGCTGACAACTTTATTTCACCAAAATTTGATGAAATGAAAAGGGATTCTTAAGAATGTTCTTATCTTTCCATAAATGTAAGGTTTGTCAAATTATGATTTTAGTAAGTAATTATTACTTATTTTCTAATGGAGTTACGTATAAAGTGCTAACTGACAGATTACTTGAAAAACAACTATAACTTTCAAATGGTACAACATTTTTTCAATCCAAAAGATGTATCACATTCTATGTTTCTTTTACTATAAGGAAAAAAATGAAAAAATAAATTTTGCAGATTTTTGAATTAGTGAAGGTGGTCAGACATGAGAGATTTTTTTATTTCAAAAATAATAAAGTCAAAAATTAATTAATTATTATTTATTTAGAATAAAAATACTCAAAAATATGAGTCACATGAAGGCATGAGTCTACTACTTATATCTAGAATATTATTAAAAAATATTATCATTGGATTTTGATTAAGGTGGTCAGACATACATCTACTTCTTATTTATGTTCTGAAATTTTTGCAATATTGCATTAAAATTCAAAATTTTGACCAATCAATTTTTACTTTTTTGAGATAAGTCCTAGTAGTTTAGAAACTAGATTCAATTTTCTAGAGATTCTTTTCTCTAAACTTTTCAATATAAAGTTAATAACAATTATAAAATTTCATGTCATGTTGACATAACCCTGATTTTTTGATTTTTTATTGCCACTTAAGAGCATAGTTTGGTTGACCATGATCCTTCACATACCCAAGGTCTATCTTTGGTAGATATGATGATGGGTGAATATGGTAAGATGTGTGACAATTGATCATCGACTATTGTACACTTGAGTCTACTACTTTTCCAAAGAATGGTAAAAGTCTAATACAAATATTCTTTGGAAGTTTCCCTAAAAATGGAAAGCACATTAAATAAGCACTTTTATGGTTGTAGATAGGAGAGAGTGAAAAGGTGCATTGTTGGTTTTACTGGATAAGTCATTCATACCTTGAAAGAGCCTGCACTATAAGTACATTGTAACCTTTGAGTTGAAGATAATACATTGTGTAGGTTTTGGATGATGCAAAGCCACACCTTGGAAAGCTCAGGAGGAATACTCACTCAACTGAGTTACTTCTAGGGGCACGTACATCACCCAAGATCAAACTACCACCAAACTCAATAGTCGATTATCTATATCCTTTCTAATCATTTGATTGCATGAATTGATAGATACAAGATTTAACACTAGACATTCATAAAAAATGGTTCTTCAAGAAAGGCCATGTTGACACCAGGATATATATAAAAATTTGAATCTTCGTATTCTCTGCTGTAAAACACAGAAGAACACCACAAGAAAACTAAAATTTGTTTCCAATGAAAATCCGTACCAACCCTCAAACCACTAAAACTTGCATAATAAAACCAAAACACATTCTTTTCTCCCCAAAGTCAAATCTTCCAAAACTGAAAAAAAACACACTAAAACTGCAACTTTCTATGTTACTCAAATTTGAATGTTTTCTTATATAGCCGACTAGCTTATTTAAAACCAACACTCCTTTTCTAATAAAAGGATGAGAAACATTTTTTTCATCTTCTATCCAAGAAAAGGATAAGAATTCAAAATTTCCTACTACCTATTATTGGAATTTGACAATCATGCAGTAGGCCACATTTTTTTTTCCGTCTTCTATCCAAGAAAAGGATAAGAATTCAAAATTGCCTACTACCTATTATTGGAATCTGACAATCATTAAAACTATTCTAATTTAAAGAATCTACACCTGGTCCTAGGTGGCTATATCTGGAGAGCTTATCATTTCACTCCTCCATTTATGCCACCACATCATAGGACATTATTACAACATTTAAATTTAAAACACACACAAAATGTAAAACATTACTTATCATATTTTCTGCTCTGCTACTGCAGCATTGGAGGGGTGGGGTTGTTTTACCAAAAGATTTTTTTGCGCTAGCATATCTTTATGTCTATGTGTTATTATTTCTCTATATTTTTTTTGTATTCATGGTTGATTACAATATTATTATTTACATAATATTGAATATGTAATTGTAACAATTTAATAGGAATTTTTACAATACTTTCATTAAGAGATTAGTGTAGAAAGCTATTTCCACACCTGAGTTTCCTTACAAGTGGTATCAGAGGTTGATCAACTTTTGATCCTAGTTGTTGGGTAGGATTTTTTGAGCCAATCTCAAGTTTGAGTGAGACTTTTTTGCAGAGCATTCTTAGTCTTATTTGTAGATTGAGATGGCTAGTTCATCATATAGGAAAATGAAGATGGAGAAATTTAATGTTAGTAATTTTGAGTTGTTAACACTCAAGATGGAATACTTTCTTGAAGATCATGATCTATGGGAGGTGACTTCACTTGATGTGAGACCCACAAAAAATTCTCAAGTAGATTAGGATATCAAGGATAAAAAAGACAAGGGTCTCATTAGACTCTATCTAGCTTATTTAGTTCCCTTGAATGTTCTTGATGAGAAGACCACAAATTTTTTTTTGAAATGGCTTGGATCTATTTATTAGGCCAAATATTTGGTGAACAAGTTGTTGCTAAGGAAGAAGTTGTATTCACTATGAATGGAGGAAGGAGGATATGTTATAGATCATCCAAATGCTTTTAATTTACTGATTGCATAGTTGACATCGTTTGATGTCAAGATAGAGGAGGAGGATTGATGTATGACCTGTTATGTTCCTTGCTATATTTATGGAACCATCTTGTGATGGCTCTTAGAAGTAATTTAGTTACTTTTAGAATAGATGATTTGGTGTCTTTGCTATTATTTGAGGAGACATAAAGATAGCCATTAGATTCGGCTAAGGAAGCTCTTGTTGTTTGAGGTAGATCCAATGATAGAAGTAAGAAAAATGACAAAAAGTCTAAAAGGGTAGATCCAAATCCCATGAAAAATCAAGAACTCCTAGAAAGTCCAAGGAAAAATGTTGGAATTCTGATAATATTGGAAACTTCCATAAAGGCTGTAAGGAACCAAAGAAGAGGAAGAAGGCCTCAAATTTATATTGTAATAAATATCAAGAAGATGGTGATGCTCTCATTACAGCCTTTGATGATGTTTGGTTGATAGACTCGGTTGCTTCTTTCAACATGATCTCTCATTGAAGCTGGTTCTCAAAGTATGAAGTTTTTGATGGTGGAAAGGTGTACTCTGGTGATGATTCTCACCTAAAGATAGTTGGATGAGATTAGGTCACTATTAGATTCCCTAATGGATGAGTAAAGTGGATCAACAAGGTAATGCACCCTATTATCTATAAGTATGTTGAATTATGTAGGTGTGCAAGTTGTTTTTTCTAAAGATAGATGTAAGATTATGAGACAAGATATGGTGCTTATTAAGGGTACTAGGAGAGGTACTATGTTTCATCTTGATGCATGTACATTTCTCAGTGCAATAGTTCTTTTGATTCAAAGAAGAGAGTAGTTATCTCTTCATCCCCACCATCTGAGTGAGTAGTAAAGAAGACTATGGTTATTGGTTCTGATGGTAGTGCAACATGTGTACCTAAGGGTGCAAACACATTGGATGGGAATCTTCCTACAAAAGAGACAATGTTGTGGCATATGATATTTGGTCACATTGGTCTGAAGGGTCTTAGAACCCTAAAAAAAAGGAACATCGTTGAGGGTTTAAATGATTGTAATCTCAAGTTTTACTTTTGCAAACACTTTTTCTATGGTAAACAAAATCATGTTCAATTTTACTCTAGCTCTCACAAATCTTCTAATGTTTTGAATATTATTCATTCAGATGTATTTGGTCTTGTAAAAGTTCCTTCAATCTCCAAATTTTTAATTTTTGTATCTTTTATAGATGATTAGAGTAGAAGGACATGGATTTATTTCCTAAAAAATTAAGACACAAGTCTTTATTTGATTTAGGGAATTTAAAACCCTTGTAGAGAATGAAAATAGTAGGAAGATTAAGTGTGTGAGAACTGAAAATGGTGGTGAGTTTTGCTCAGCAAATTTGGAATATTTCTATAAAGAATGATGTATCGAGAGGCATAAGACAAATCCTTATTCCCCATAGAAAATGGAGTTGTAGAAAGAGTGAATATGACACTAATCGAGAAGGCTAGGATTATGGTTAGTGGAATTGGTCGTGAACAAAGGTTTTGGGTTGAAGATGTGGCCACTACTTGCTATCTAGTTAATAGATCTCCTATATCAACCCTTGTTGGTAAGACAACCATGGAGGTGTGGTCTAGTAAGAATCCTTCAATTAGAAATCTTTGTGTTTTTGGTTGTGAAGATTATGCATATGTTACAAAGGAGGAAATATCCAAGTTGGAAAATAAAGCTATCAAATGTATTTTCATTAGACATAGTAGTGGTGTGAAGGGATAAAATGTTTGGGACCCTACGACTAGTAAGTTGGTGTAGAGAAAAATTTTTAGTTTTAGAGAGCTAACATCTTCTCCTTTTGTGATACAACTAGATGAAAAAGATAAGAAAGTAGATACTATTTAGTTTCCTACTAACCTTGAGAAGATTGAATAGAAACATCATGTTGGGTCTAATGATGAGGAGAGCTCTAGTAGCTTTGATAGTTTAGAAGAAGAGGAAGAAAAACCTCAACCTTAGTCCTTGAGGAGATCCATGAGAATAAGAAAGTATCTAAAAAGGATTGGTTATTCTATGTTAGATTCTAGTTGTACCTTTGCTTTGATTACTAACACTAATGATCCTAGATCTGTGAAAGAGGCTTTGGATATGGAAGATGCAAGTTCTTGGATTGAGGCCATGGATGATGAGATGGTTTCATTGGATAAAAATAAAACTTGGGACCTTGTACCTTTTCCTAAAGGACAAAAAAATATTGGTAGAAAATGGGTGTTCAAGAAGAAATTATGTGTAAATGGTAGTGTTGAAAGGTACAGAGCTAGATTGGTTGCGAATGGGTACTCACAAGTAGAGGGAATAGATTATGGTGAAATATTCTCTCCTGTTGCAAAGTTGACATCCATTAGATTTTTGTTATCTCTTGCTGCATCATTTGATTTAGAGATAGAATAGATGGATGTGAAGACAACTTTTCTTCATGGTGATTTTTAGGAAGATATTTATATGTAACAACCTAAGCACTACATTGTTAAAGGTAAAAAATCTTTGGTTAGAAGATTAAAGAACTCTTTGTATGGTTTGAAAAAATCTCCTAGGATGTGGTACCTTAAGTTTGATACCTTTGTGTTGTTAATTGGATTTTTAAGATAAAAGTTAGATCATTGTGTTTATTTAAATGTTGAAAATGATCACCATCTTATTGATGCATTATATGTTGATGATATGTTCCTATTTGGGAAGGGTAAGGGTATGATTTCTAATTCTAAATCTTAGTTGTCAACACAGTTTGAGATGAAATATATTGGGGTAACAAGGTACATCTTGGGTATGGAAATTAGTAGAGATAGGTCTATGTAAGAATTTGGTATAGCTCCGATACCATGTAAGAATTTGGTATAGATCTAATACCATGCAAGAATTTTCCTTAGGGAAAAATCACCCAAGATCAAAGAATTCAAGCACAAGCACAATAGTAGACCAAAAGAGCATGATCAATATGAGAATAAATATCTTAAAGCATGTAAATACACACTACAGGTGCCTGTATATAAAGGCCTCTAAGATACATCTAGAAAGGTTATAGAAAGAACTAGTAGAGAAGCATGAAAACTAAGCACACATCCTCCATTTTGCATGAATATGTGTGCATCAATGAGAGGATAAGTATGACAAGGTGTCTCATGTGTAGAGATTTTGTAGACACCATACCCATAATTAGAGTGCTAACTCTTATGTTGTCAACATGAAAACTCATAAGAGTATGCATACTCCTACGTGACTAACTAATAAATAATAAAATAGTGTGTTAGCCAAAGTAAACTTAAGTTAAGTGTAAATATTAAATACTTATTTACACCAACACCCCCCTTGTGCAACTTAGGGGAATGCACTTAACGTATGAGAAAATAGAATGAAATGCATAATGGGTCCCAAATACTAGGCCATGTTAGGTACCCATGTATAAAATGAAATGTAATATCTCATAAAGTGGAGAAAGAGGGAAAATGTCATGGAAAAAACCCTCACCAAAAAAAGAGATTAAAAGACAAGATGCATGGATGGATGGAGTAACCAAGACCTCCCCCCATTACGACATACATCAAGTACATACAATAGAAAAATGGGAGAATGAAAAATCCCCATAACAGGAAAAAGTCCCCCCATAAATGCAAAGAAGGAGACAAGGTAGTCCCCCCTCTTAAATGTAGTGTTTCGATTAGTGAGAAATGATCCAATGTAGAAGCCAATCCATGACCGCTCAAATAATGTTCCTCCCCTTTGGAAGAAACAATGGTGGAGGGATGGGTGATGGTGAAAAAGAAACTAATATACAAAAAATGAGGAGGTTAACATTTCTAATGTGAGACATTAGAATTCATTTGAGTCCTTTGAGTCAAGATGTAAAGGCTAGAAAATCCATTTGTAATAAGGTGTCAAAGTTGTCCGAGGAGGTCTTAATATGATCAATAATGTCAAAATGGTCATTTAATATGTGAATGGAAATAAATGTATCCATATAATGTCATTTGAGTCATAGGTTTGATCTATTTTGGGCTTATACAAAAAAATTGTAATAGAAAAATGCCTAAAGTGCACAAAAGGTTGTGAAAACAAATGCATAACATTGTAAAGGGCTAAAAGAATGTAATAGTTTGGTTTAAAAAGTGGTTGGGAAGTTGTGAAATACTAAATATAAAAAAAATTTAATGGTAATTCAAAGGTAGAGAGAGAGAGAAGGAGGATAGCAATTTGGAAAATTTGAGTATTCAAAATTTGTTATTTTGATTGGTTTCTAGAATTTGGTCTTTATTTCTAGGCCTTGTACGGTTATGTAATGCATAGAAACTCTATAAATTAGTAGTGTATAGTTATAATAATGAATCATCATTATCATTCATTTTATTTTGATTAATTTTAGTAATATTTGAAAATGTTATCCAAGCTTCGAAAAAAAGTTGTTATTTTCAGATTTAAGGATGCTCCACCACAGTCAGATTGAAATGTTTGGTACATGAAGATTATGATGAATCAAGAACTAAATCTATATGAATTGATAATATATATTAATTAGGTTTCATTTCCAATTGGTTTGGGTCTTTTTGATTCATATTTGTAAAAGTTATGTGTATTTGAGTGAAGATTGGTTTTTACAAATCTCTGTTCGCATTACAGTCAAGGATATATTATTGTAGAATTATTTATGGATTGGAAAAAATTTATGCTTATATTTTTGGAAACTAGGATCATACAATATTGAGTGGAAAATGGTTTTTTATGGTTTCTAATTGTCTTGAAAAAGTTATTTGATGCCCTAAGCAAGGTTACTAGTTTTACTTCTAGTTTTTGACAGAAAATATCGATCTTGGTAGAGAGACCACAACTTCTACTTTGTTTATTTGATTTGACTAATCTTAGGATATTTTTGAGAAATATTAATTTTAGAAAATTCCCCCAAATATTTTTGAAAGAAAATCTCAAATTTAAAATTTATGAATAATTTATTCAAATATAGAAATTAGATTGTGTGAATGAGAATATTGATTGACTTGCCTAAATGTAAGTGTTCTCTATTGAAGTATTTGAGGTGTACTTAGTTCCTTGAGGATGTTCCAGCCTACTATGAAGACTTTGAGTTGAAATAGGGTTCATTGAAGGTAAATGTAGAGGGCTCTACATTAGGTGAGAGGCTTTCCCTATGTGTAGAAAGAATCTCAACAAAGAAAGGTGGCTCTAAAACCTACTCAATTGTCCCTATGTCGATGTTGATAGTCACCCCTTCCAATAAAATAGAAAATAACATGTTATAATCAAGAAAGGATGGATGGAGAACTTGTCCCAAAGAAGCATCTATCTCCTAAAATGATAAAGAGGCCTTTGACAACCGTTGTACATAAGGATCGACAATTATATCAACTTGTGGAGACTGATCATGTAGAGAATGGAAAAGAGGGTTAGAGTGAGCCCTCATGACAACTAAAGAAGAGTCTTCTTCATCAAAGAGAATATTTATATCATTAAGAATGTATCCCAAATCTACTATGTGTGACTTGACAAACAAACCTAAAATATCTATCGAGAAGTCATCCACTAATGCTAGAGCTGGAAGACATGGTGTACCCTATTGTGTTGAATCTATGATCAGGTTGGCAGTAAAAAAATACAAAAATAATAAAATTCTTCGGTATTTTTCTATGTCTCAGTAAATTGCATGTTTGAAGGCCTTCGAAGCATTTCTGGGACAATCTTCCTCAGGGACATCCAATCTTGATTTGATGTCCTAATTTTGGTTCTAGAGTTTTTGACCAGCTTTCCAACGAAGTAAGCGGTTTACAAATCGGAGCTAGGACTAGAAAGTTATGCATTGTCCAAGTAGACCTTAATTTTTATATAGTTTTTTTGATAATTTTGATTTTTTGAATAAGTTTAATTGTATTAAACATTTAATGACTCTTCATTTTCATTTTCTAAGGGGATTTTAGTGACCCTTGAGATCCTCCATCTTTGTATTAAACATTTAATGACTCTTCATTTTCATTTTCTAAGGGGATTTTAGTGACCCTTGAGATCCTCCATCTTTGTATAAACTCATATTTCGAACAGAATGGAGTTGAGTTTTTGGTTGGCAATCTTGTTGTTTATTATTATTATTTCAATACCGCAGGTTTCACACCAGGTATTATAATCTGAAGATTTAATTCAAATCAATCTATCACCATGGAAATGGATGTAGTAGTCACCTCAACAAATAAAAGATGAATATCATCAATAATGTCTCCCAAATCTTCAATGTACAGCTCAACGAACAAACCTACAATACCTAGAAGGAAGTTGTCTCATGAAGCTAAAGTAGAAAGACATAATATTTTCTCCTGCACTAAATCAGAAGCATCTAAGGCTTCAACTAGATAAGTATAATCAACATGAGTATTAGGAGATGAGATCTCATCTAGAGTTGGAGGAACCATGGTTGAAGTGACCAAAGATATAATGTCTTGTTGAAATGGAGGAACTTCAGGATCTCCATATGCATCCCAAAGAGCTATCCAAACATCATGAGGAAAACTTGCCATAAGAAGAGGAGCAGAAGATTCCTTACTCATACTTCTATACATAAAGTGAAGAAGAAAATGAAGACATTTGAACGAAGATGTTATCTTTGAATATAGAAAAGGAATCACTTCTTGATGTTCTCTTAGAAGATAGAGTATCAAAGCACTCCATTTCTAATAGTTCCTTAGTGTTAACTTCTTTCTTAAACCATGCTGACATATGTGACAAGACTCCATGAGATAAATATATGTATCCACCCCCCAATATGCAGAAAGAATCAATCAACCCCACCTCCCCACCCCCCCAATGTATGATTTGAGCACTTGATAGCCATTTTACAATTTAGGGCCTATTTATGAAAGTAGTATTTCTGTCCACAAAAGCCTATATCAAATTGTAGATCTAAAAAGTAGAAAAAATAATGCACTTTCAAAAAAAATGGAACCTGAATATGTGTCTAGATGAGCATGTACTAATCAGTTGAAGTGGCAAAAATTGGGATTTGTGAGTTGTAGAAACATTTAGAAATAGATATCTCAAACCACCTGCACCAATGTGTAGATCACAAAATTCTACCCTGAAACAAAAAAAAAATGCTTGAAAAAGGGAGTCAATATCACTTAGTATGAAGGAGATATCACTGTTTGAAAATCACCTCTTCTGTTATTTTTCTTAAATCGTTGTCATCGCACCTCAAAAAATAAAATGACTATATTTCACCTCAAATGTCCAATTTTAGTGAATCAAAAGTTGATTTGGGGGTCTTTTAACC
This sequence comes from Cupressus sempervirens, assembly GCA_028749045.1. Lineage (NCBI taxonomy): Eukaryota > Viridiplantae > Streptophyta > Pinopsida > Cupressales > Cupressaceae > Cupressus > Cupressus sempervirens. The sequence goes on from CM053793.1 coordinate 117,448,341, forward strand.
TTCTAAATGTGATGCAAATATCTGAATTGCACCAAAAAACTTCAATCTTCACCTACAAAATCCTCTCCTACTGGCCTAATGGCCAAAATTTTTCTGAAAATTAATGCAAATCCAAATTTTTTTATAGTGATGTAGATGAAAAAAAAAGTAGATCCAAAACTTAAATGTACAGATCTAAACTGATCATACCAATTTCACAGATTGGGGCTTTGGGTTGCCAGTTTGGAAAAAGGTTTGCCTCAAAATTGAATTTGGCTCAAAATACGCAAATTTATAACTAATTTTCACTAAATCAACATTTCAAATGCAATAGTGAGGTCCTCTTTGGCTCTAGACACTCCCAATATCTATAGATTCTCTTTATCTAGGTCAAGGTGTTGAAGCTAGAATGGTCTCAAATGGCTGTGTAAAGAGAATCTAACCAAGAGCTTTGATACCATGTAAGAATTTTATATATCTCTGATACTATGTAAGAATTTGGTATAAATCTGATACCATATAAGAATTTTTCTTAGGAAAAAATCACCCAAGATCAAGGAACTCAAGTACGAGCACAACAGTAGACCAAAAGAGTATGATCAATATGAGAATGAATATCTCAAAGAATATATTAAAGCATGTACATACACATAAGGAGTGTTTGTATATAAAGGCCACTAAAATGCATCTAGAATGGTTCTAGAAAGAAGTAGGAGATAAGCATGACAATTAAGCACACATCCTCTATATTGCATGAATATACGTGCATTAATAAGAGGATAAGTATGAAAAGGTGTCTCATGTGTAGAGATGTTGTAGACACCATGTGCTCAAATAAAAGTGCTAACTCCTATGTTGTAGATGCCATGTGCATAATTAGAGTGCTAACTCTTTTTTTGTATGCTACTCCTAGGTGACTAGATAATAATAATAAAATAATGCATTAAACTAAGTAAACTTAAGTAAAGTGTAAATAGTAAATAGTTATCTACACCAAAAGTCTAATACAAAACTTTGGCTCAGTCAGAGTATGTATGTGAAGTCCGTCTTGGAAAGGTTCAACATGGCAGATTATGGACCATTATGTGTTCCTATTTCTATGGGAAAAAAGTTATCTATAGATGAGTGTCCAAAATCTCCTAGTGAGGTGAAGGACATGAGTTGAGTACCTTATGCTAGTGCAGTTGGCAGTCTTATGTATGCTATGGTCTATACTAGACCAGAGATTGCCTAAGTAGTGGGAGTTCTAAGCTAGTTTATGCCTAATCCTAGATAGGTACATTGGGATGTAGTGAAGCAAGTATTCATATATTTGAGGGTTGCATAAGATTAATCCATTTTTTTATCATGGTAACACTTTTGGAGCTCTGCATTAAGTTTGTATTCATGGGTTTGTGGATTTAGATTGGGCAGGTTATATTGAAAACAAGAGATCCACCAGTGCTTATGTGTTTGCTATGTTTGGTGGTATCATCAATTGGATGAGTAAGTGACAACATGTGGATGCTTTGTCCACTATAGAAGTTGAGTACATGGCTACTAATTATGCTTATGAGGAAGCCATTTTTCTTAGGAGATTGTGTTCTAATATTTGCATTGATGTAGGATGGAATTACTATTTGTTCCAATAGTTAGAGTACTATTTTTCTTGCAAACAATCTAACTTTCCAGGCTATAACAAAGCACATTGATGTGCAGTTTCACTTTGTGAGAGATATGGTGGAATATGGAAAATTAAATTTGGAGAAGGTAGATACTATAAAGAATGTTTCAAATGTGTTGAAAAAACTAGTGGGCACAGAAAAGTTGAGATGGTGTTCAGAGTCTATGGGTCTTTCGGCCTATAGCAGTTAGTTCCTATTATGTTCATGTTGCTCTTACAAGGTGCTCAACATGTGGGAGAATGTTAAAAATAAGGTGTCTCAACCTTGGATAATTCCTATTCTTATTATTTATTTTGTAAATATTTTTTTTACAAATAATGTAATTATGTGTGAGTGTAGATGTCTAGTTGGCATGTTCATGTGTTACTCCACTTGCACATGTTAGTATCTTGAATTGTGTGTAAAGAGATCATGACTAAAATAATTATGATAGATTCCTATGATGCATAAGAGCTATCTTTGGAAGATATGATGATAGTTGAAGATGGTAAGACATGTGGCAATTGATTATCAAGTACTGTACACTCGAGTTTCCAGAGAATGGTAAAACCTTAATACAGTTGTTCTTTGGAAGCTGCACTAAAAGTGGAAAGTAGATTATATAAGCACTTTTAGGGTTGTAGTTAGGAGAGAGTGAAAAAGTGTATTGTTTGTTTCTACTAGATAAGTATTCCATTTCCTAAAAGAGCTCACAGTGCAAGTGTTTTACAACCATTGACTTGAAGATAATAGATTCTCTAGGTTTTGAAGTGGTGAGGTTGTCTTACTAGAAGGTTTTTCCCCACTGGCATATATTTATATCTATGTGTTATTATTTTTCTATCTATTTTCAGTATTCATGTTTGAATGTAGTATTATTGTTTACATAATATTGAATCTGTAATTGTAAGGATTTAATAGGAATTCAGGAAGAAAATTTTCCTTAAAGGATTAGTGTTGGTAGTTGTTTTTACACTTGAGTTTCCTTCCAAAGAGAAAGCTGTAGAAAAAGAAATTAGATTGGAGTATGTTAAAAAAGAGAGAGTAGATTGTAGATATTTTCACTAAGCCTCTTCCCAAAGAGACTTTTGAGTATTTGCAAGGTATTCTAGGAGTTATGCACCTTCCTGCATTAGAATAGATGGTGTAAGAGTGCATTAGTTTAGTGTAACAAAGCACTATTATTTGTTTGGACTGAATTTTGATGCTTCCTGTATGGGGGAGTATTTGTGATGGAAAGAGTCATCTAGGACTCATGTTGGATTTCATTTTCGAATGGTGACTTTGGACACTTGAGTTAGTCAAAAAAAGTTGTTGAAAAGTTTGATGGTTTCTAAAAAATTTGACATTAATGTTAGTGGGGGAGAAGTACAACATGTTTAAAAAGTATAGCATGGAAAAATTGTTCAAAAATAATGGAAAACAAGTACAACATGTTCAAAAAATTAGTTGGAAAGAAGAAGAATAGGAGAAGTACAGAATGAAAAAATATTTTGATGTAAAGCTCATTGAGGTATATCAATTAGGAGAATCATTCATGAATATGATTTGAAAATGATTGATGAAGAAGATTTGAAAAGAAAGGTTAACGGTCTTTTACAGTTGGTAATCTTGGAACTAGAGATGTTTTTCATCTATGTTGCCATCAATGCCAAAATGGGAGATTATTGAAAGCATGAATGCTAATGATATTCCTATGGGGGAACTTACCATAAAAATATAATTAGATTATTATCATGATAATATGTTGCATTCATTATTGTATTTGTCATTGATGTCAACATAACAATTTTTTGTGGTATCTAATAGAAGAACAATGGTAAAGATCAAGTTGATACAAATAGATCATTGAGTACTTATAGTAGAGAGGTTGAAAGGAGATTATACTATATGTCTAGAATACACAACTAAACTTGAAAGCATAAGATATTAATTTTGAAAGAAGTTATCCAAGTTTCAGTGAAGATTGTTCTGAGATAGAGTTACAGAAGCATGTTTTGGTAAACTTGTTATATCTCTTAGCAGAGTTATTATTCTAAGAAGATGAAGTTAAAGATGTGAAGAAAAAATATTTGTGATGACATAGCTAAGCTCACTAAATATAATGTTAAGTGTATGGAAAATTATTCAAGTTTCAAAAAAAGATTAATGTTATTGCTAATTGTAATGTGTTCTCAATATGGCCCTATAATAATTAATTGAGAGGGTGTGAAAATTGACTCAAGGAATTGTTTTATGGATTTGGTATAAAGGAAGGAAATTTTCCTTTATATTGTATGGAGGAATGTGAATGATTGTAAGAAACACAAAGAGCACAATGTGAAGATAAGTAGAGTAGAGAAAAAGTGAAGGAAACTTCATTGCCAAGGTTATATTTTCTGATCCAAAGTTTGATACTCTGATCTAAGGTTCATGAACTAGTCTACAAGGTTTGACAGTGATTGGTCTAGTTGATAGGATAAAGGAAAGAAGTTAAATTATAGTACATACAATAATCCTACAAGGAATGGTTGAGAGATCATTTGGACAACAAGTTCAGAGGTCTTACCCTAGAAGTTGTTTGGACACTGGGTGCTTCTGCCTTCTACAACTTCTAACTAGGTTGGTTGTAATGCCATGCCAAGGGATCCAAAAGAATTAACCTAAAGTTTTACTAAATTTTCCAAACGTTTATTTTTTTTTGAACAAGAAAGAACAACATACACATCAAACATAATGTAGCGAAAGAAATAACATACAATCAACTATAAGCATACATAACAAGTTATATTCCTTAAGGATCCCTAGATGTTGAATCACATCTAAATTTAATTAATACTAAGTCTAACAACTACCACATCCACATGAAAAAATAATTAAAAAGTCTAATGTCCAATTAAATAATATACATTTTTTCTAAATGCCTCTTGGTAAATGAAATTTGAAATGCTTAATGATCCACTGTACATGTCACAGGGTATGAAAGGCTAAAAGAATGTGCATATATACAAATATAAATACATCCTCCTCCTTAGATCCATGATACAAAGTATAATAAAATAAATGAAACCATCCACCATACATGATATATCCATTCATCATAAAAGATATAAATATCCATCATAAAATATAACCATCCATCATAATGATACATAGATAGAATCAAAAGAAATATAGACAAGGAAACTCCAGCCATGGTAGCAATAGATAAATCTCAATGGTAAGAGTAAAAAAACACAAACCCTCGACCATGTGGAACCTAAGTGGCCCACTCCCACTAAGTTGAGGAGATAGCCTCAAGTCCCAAATAGGATATCAAAATAAATATCAAAATACTCTCTAAGTCAAGGAAATCCTAAAAATTTTCTAACTCGAGGGTTCAAAGATAAATCAACATTTATACAAAGAGGCACACAAGACATGTAGGAAACCTATTGTATAAGTGGGCAAGTAGCATTGCACAAATAATGCTAGAGTTACCTTGGAAATCTCTTAGGACCCCCCACCTAGTGATCCTTATGTGGCC